>JABSTQ010009978.1:0-432913 GCA_013358835.2 Ixodes persulcatus | reverse complement strand
GGCCGTCTTTTCCGCGGTGCGCCGCGGCCGCAGGTGCATCCTGTTTTTAGCTCAGATCAGAAATTTACAAGAACCAAAACGCGACCATAAAAAAAAAAATGTATATAGGCTGCAGCCAAACTTCCGCGAACGGAAAAGCCGTCTCCGTCGAGTTTCGGAAATAAATGAAGCCTCAGCAACAGCACTGCCGGCTAAATTTAGCTGTAACAGTACGTATGCTCCGTTCATGACGTTTCATACAACCGTGCCGTTTAATACGTCCGTGACCATCCATCTGTCCATGACGTTGCATTTCTTTCTTTTTTTTTTTTTATAAAGGGTTTTAGTTTAAGAAGGAAAAAACTTTTTTTGTTAAAACTAAGCGTAACATTTCATAGTGACCAGAGGGTTTTGGGGAACCGTTTTTGCACGTCCGATACGGTGCGATGAGCCCTCCGGTACGCACTGCGCATGTGCGAGTGTTCTGTGGTTGCGCATGCGCAGTGCGTCCCAGAGGGCCCATCGAATACCGTATCGGAACTCTTTAATGAGCGGCTAAGAAACGCAGGGCGTGCTTAGTGCCTAGCATCTCATTATCCTTCGGCAGTCAATCAGACTGCAGGATTATCCCATAAGAACGCCGAACAACCAATCACAAATCGAGAAGCGTGAAAATATAAAAAAGTCCCTGCCCTTCGTTTCTTAACCTGTCGGTGAGCGAAGCACTTCCTGTAGATCCGTCGCCATTGGACACGTGCCTAAGGTCTATAGCCACCGCGACAACCTAACAAACGCAGGGCGTGACTTGCTATCGTCGCGCCGCTTGCTTCGTGATTTGCTAAGCTTTCGATGTTCTTGTCGGCTATAATGCCGCAACCTGCAAAAAATTTCATGTACAGTCGGACTGAGCTGAGGGTGTTGAGAAGAGCGACACAGGACCGAGTATCACGATGATAGAGCGACACGGTTGGCCTGCACAATGGATCACGTAACGTCCTGGCATCACGTGACTCAGTGAAATTCCGTGAGTTGACGTCAAGTTCGGATCGTCACGAGAGAGCGTGACATCACGTGTCACTCTGATGACACTGGCGTCACGTCACACACGCGCACACGCGCGCATATATATATGCAACACGTTTTGTGCGTCTCTGAGTTTATCTAGTTGTGATCAAGACATGCCCACGCTTTTGTTTTTTTCGGGAAAGCGAATTGAAATATTGGGGAGACTCACGTGGAGAACGATGTAGGAATCGCCCGAGTAGAAGCTGCCGTACATCTTGGGGTCCACAGGCTTCACTGTTAGCTTCTGCAAAGGGAAAGAAACACACGAACATTAGAGAAGGGGAATAAGCGAATAACTATACATAACTATAAAATTGGCTACAGTTTAAATGCCTATATACACAGGACCGATTCTTAAAATACTATTATTAGTATAGATTATTATGACGAGGATAATGTCGGGTTTTTTCATAGAAAAACAGAGACAGCAAACCCGTTTCGTTTTAAAATCTGTGTTATACATTTAAAAAAAAAATAAAGTTCTATTTTTTTTTACGAGGTTTGTAAAAGTAAAACAAAACAGTACTGTTGCTATTCTATTTTTATTTTATTTTTTGTTGCTAAAATGGAAAGTATGGCAAGAAACATTTAGCCGATGTTTCAAGAAATGTGAGATTCGTAGATATCCCAAAGAACGCTGGCCTCTTTACCTCTGCGATTATTTATAAATAAGCGTCGTTTCAAGACTCAAAGTTTTTGCACAATATTTCTGTATTTTTTTCTGTCATTATTTACGCAATGTTTCATCTAAACTGGTCTTCTTCCTAAAATATTTTTTAAGGTGTGATGATGTGGTTAGACAAATTACTGAAACAGTCATGTATTGAAAACAAATTTACATTGGCCAACAAGATTCAAAAGCTATAATATGCGTCATCATGGGGACTAAAAATTACAAAGCATATAAAATCATGATTTGTTAGAACTGACAGATTTAATCTATGCGTAAACAATGCAAAATACTTAATGCCCAAAGCATGCAATGAAAACCAGTACATAACCACACAAGCGCATATTTCATGTTACAACATTACATAAGCTTGATTCAAACAAAATCATACACTGTCATAAATAGGAGGAAACTAAACAACTGAAACCGACATAAACAGCCTAATTTAGTTTGTATATTGAATTTTTGTTCAACTACATATTTAATTTATGTGCTGTAATATTTACAGTGGGTAGCGTGTAGTTGACTAGACTCTTTTACTTTTTTTTAATATGAGCGAGCTTTTATTTGAATTTATTCGTGCATTCGCTCTAAATATAGATGTCACGTTATTAACTACGAAAACCGTCCTACTATTATATATTTATTGCTATTCAGCTGTTATGAATCGTTCTCCTATTTAAAGATCAACATGTGTAGTTTTTTTTTTTTTTATAATCAAGTTTTACTGTATAAGCTCGTCTATATTTCCGCTTTCTGCTGACGCGACGAAGTGACTTTTTCAAGAAAACTTTCTTTCAACAATTTAGGCGCGTCTAAACCGAACTTGTTTGTCAGGTAATTACGCAATATATTTTAAATTTATCTCTGTTTTAAAAAGCTCTGAACGCCCTTAAAATACTAGGAAAGTCGTACAGGAAAACTTTTTTTTTGTCTACACTATATTGATAATTTGATTGAAATATCTAAATAACTTTATATTCTAAAAGGACTGCCAGTGACTTTCGGGTTGCTATATTTTTGCATGAGTGCTCGGTTGGACACTGACAGCATAAAATTATTCACACCGCTCTAAACTTTCATCTTTTCTGAATGTTCAAATATTCGTGCCCTTTTTTTTTTTTTTCATCAAACATATCTTTGAATCCTTATTCACATACCTTGTATTCTTTACACTATATTAATATAAAAATAACCTAAATTAATTTGTTGCTCTCGAAGGTAACCTGTCTTTCCATTTCTGAAGGGGACATAAAACGATATTCAATTTGAATGTTTGGTACTTTACATTAGTATAATAACACGTACGTAAAAACAAGTGTACTCGTGGTCGTAACGACACGAGTCACACGCTCTCTTGTCCCGTAAATTAAATTGACAAAAAAAAAAAAAAGGCGGACAATGTCTTTGTTGTTTCTTCGCAGAATTTGGTGATGTAGTGGCGGCGAGAACCCCATGATGGAGACCAGTCGAATGTGGCTCGTGGATTGCACAAGACCACTGCGTGTGTGCGCAGCTTGGTTAAGCGTGGTACTCAACACGGCAAAACGACATGCTGTATTGCACTGTGTAGTGCGTTGTAATCTGTTGCATTGTACTGTACTGCCTGCGTCTGGTACCATACTGTATTGTATTGTATTGTAAAATAACTAAGTCTAACTTCTTCACCAACTCTGGGTCTATCTAACTAACCTACAGATTAAAAAAAAAAAAAAAGATTCATTGAAGTGCATAAACACTCGGTAGGTCAACCGCCCTGTCCTACAGACAACGCGCTGCATATCCGTCGCCTATACAGGAAAAAGGCAGGCCCAGGATATCCCATATCCGCCGCGCGCCTTCGCGTTCTGCGCTATAGTGCAAGAACAGCAAACACGCCCCAAAGAGGTGAGTCCGTTTCCCGGAGAATCGCACATCGGCACGAAGTGGACGCTGCGTTTGCTTCTCATCGGAAGCGTCCCTCTACCAGGCTCGCAACGCATCAACCATTATAATCATTAGGGAATTGTAGTAGACCATTTTTCTCCTCCGCTATGGTATCCGTGAAGAAAACGCCGCAGCTGCGCATGCGCGGCGCCAACCTTGTCTGCCTAGTTCAAGGTCTTGTGGCGGATTACGGAGCGCTATGCGGGTGCTTAGCGGGCTGTGGAAACGGTCTACTACAATTCCCCGTTTTCGTACACTGTTTTTTTTTTTCCTTTTTTTTTTGTCATGTTGGTTTTCTGTTGTCTAAAGTCGCATTGCTCATACAGAAGGCACAAGACACGCTGATCGCTGCGGACGCGACGACAAAACTGTCTGCGGGCACGCCTCAACCATGTTCGACGCACGTTTGATTGATACATATCTCTGCTTCGAATATGTCTGCAGAGACAGTGTTTGTTTGGCCAGTGTGACCGTCATCCAGACAAGAAACTCGCCTCAGACATTTTCTGCAGACTGTCTCTTGTACGGCGTATTAACAGTGTTACCGCGGCTGAATGGGCTGTCCTCGAAACTGTTTATTATGATGCACGGTAAACTTTTTTACACCCTTAAAGGTGTAATGATACTTAAAACACCCTTCTAACACCCTCATTTTTAATATGAAGGGTATTAGAAGGGTGTCCGACACGACGAAAACACCCTTTTACACCTTTAGAATATTAAAGGGTGTACGAAGGGTGTTGGAGAATGCAAGAAAGAGGTTAAGTAATGAAAGTACACCCCATGATGCTTCTAGGGTGTAAGGGTGTTTGGGTCTTGAAAAATATAGTGGAAAGTGCTAGCTAGGTGCACTATAGCCCCAGCGGCAAAGTTCAGTGCCTGACACTAAATACTTATACCCTTTTGAAATAAAATGTTGAAACAAATGACAGACGTCGTACTCGCGCTATGGTGTTTCAAAGTGTGTAGTACATTTCGAACAGATGAGTCGAATCCTTTCAGCTTTCCTATGCACCAACACGATGCTCACAAACAGGGGCGTTTTTGCCCACACCAGATGTGGGCACTGTGCATGAGCTAAAAAAAAATATGTATAAAATTAAAAAAAAAATAACATGTTTAGTTTTGTCGTTTTTTGTAGATTGCAACTCATGGATCTCTGGAGTGCTTTCCGGTAACGTAGGCGCACCGGATTTCTTAAGAGTGTAGGAAGATTAAAATTTGTATAAGATTTTGACCAATAAAAAACGCTCTATCGAACCCAGGGCGCCTAGTACAAGGGAGAACCAATCACTACAATCTACGAATCGAGCTTGGCGAATGACAAAACTAAAAATATGTCTCAACACACATATATATATATATATCGCTCTGGGCAGTGATACTGCGCAAAACGTTTTACCATGCTCAGTGTCAGAAGCGCGACCAGTTTTTTTAGGCCCATGTGTACTTTAAGCCCCGTCAATCCTAGAGCTCAATTAGTAGATTGCGGCGATTAGCTCTGGCTTTGCGGGTAAGTAAACGCCCCAGATATTTTAGAGTACACAAGATTTCTTGAGTTCATCTTATCTGCTAACATGAGCGGCAGGCAGCTAAGAAATTCTACACTCTAAAAAAGGCCTGCGCGTCTACATACTCGCAAAACACTCAAAGAGCCAATCTCTGCGATGTACGAAATCAGCTCAGCGAATGATGAAACAAAACATCCGTTTAAACTTAAAAAAAAAAAAAAAACTGCGCTGTGACATTACGCAATGCAAAGCGTCATGATTGCATTGCGTAATGTCGCAGCGCAGACTTCATTTTGAGGTTTAAACGGACGTTCCGCCTCATCATTCGCTGAGCTGATCTCGTAGATCGCAGAAATTGACTCTTTGAGTGTATTGCGGGTATGTAGACGCGCAGGCATTTCTTAGAGTGTAGTCTGCACCAGTAGAGTGAATGCACAAAAAAAAACATGCATAAAACTTTTTTTATACCGCGAGCTATACCTAGAAAAATACGACACATATATTTTAAAGTCGTAGACAAACGCTAGATCTTCAAAAAAAAAATGAACACACAGGCACAGAGTTGGGACACCGTGAAACATCTGCTTGCGCTGCTCTAATAAACCAAACACCGAATGGCGCAGATGTAGACCACGTGTACTTTTTTTTTCTTAATCATTCGGATATATATATATATATATATATATATATATATGCGAGTTAAAAAGCGGCAGACGGCTCTATAAACAACGGATCTAATAAATCACAGCAACACATTACAAGAAACAACCGCAGGCGCAAAAAAAACAACAAAAAAACATCAACAACGATTAATTTATTATCTTTATTCCAAAGCAGTGACGGAAGCAGCTGAAGCTCTCTATTAAATGTTAAAATATAAATAGTCAACGCAATTAAGACCAACTGCTGGATGTTCAACGTTGTTTTATTAAATTAGAACAGCAAAAGCAAATGGAAAGAAAGAGAGCAAAATAAAGCACATGCTTAATTAAACAGAAAGGATCGTCTGAATACTGTTTTTGGAAAGGCAATTCCGGTGATGGGGTAACAGTATAATTGAATTAGTGTACTGTAGGCTTATTTGATGTTGTTGCCTTTTTAGTGATGACTAATGAATGTAAACCGCTTTGTTCCACTGTCAGTTTAGAAAACCTGATAAATCGGTTTTGTGACGAATTTATTCTTTTTTTTTTTTCGTTCGCGGAAACGAAGTGGGTCTTTTTAAACGTCCATCATGTCGAAGCACGCGAATTGAGGTTTAACTAATGAGAACAAACGCTCTTCTGCTATCACAGGAGTTTATGCTATACTTCGTTTTAGCTTCGGTCCGAGCGCGGCCGATGTTATGAGCCGAAGGGCCAATCAAACAGAGCAAAAAGTGCAGCGTCATGGCGTGCTCTTTGCGCTTGATAAGACTAGCCGGCGGAGGAGCGCGCACAGAGAGACGGCAAATATCAGCTGGTCCTATCAACTGCAGAGAGCACGCCATGACGTTGTGCCTCTTTCGCCGTTTGATTGGCCCTTCGGCTCATAACATCGCCCCCGCTCTGACCAAAGCTAAAACGAAGTATAGACCTTTCCAGCGGCAGTCTCGAACGAAGCGCCCGGACGAAAAATGCTGAGTCACTGAGCTGTGGACGCATGCGCAGCATCCGATATACCGCACAGCAGACCAACGGCGCATGCTCAGAAGTCGTTCCGCGGCCCAGCAGACAAAGATGGCAGCGCGCAGAAGGCAACTTTTGCAAAGGTCAATAGACCATTCTATAAAAGAGCGTGTGGCCGGTGCCATTTTGAGTGTTCGTGCGTATGGCGCGTTCTTTGCTCGCTTTCCGAAGCGACGAACACGCACGTGCTGGACTGTGAAGATCGCACGCTGGACTGTGATTTTGTAAACATTGGAAAGGTCTATAGGTCTACGTTTACTTTTCAACATTAACAAGACGGTATTTTGAGCTACTGAACTGCTCTGTTTGAGAAACTATGAGACGACGTCGTCATCAATCACCACGGCTTCCGCTCCGCTCCTGACGCATACCAAAGTCTTCTTGAGAAAATACGGCTTCAAGCCACACAATTTAGAAACGTTCAAATTATAAATTGCAAGAAAAAAAAACAACCACATAGCTGCCTTCGTTTTAGTGTTGCAGACGACTATCTCTTCACAGACGACTATCTCATCAAAACCCGAAGAAACCACAACGCGAAAAGTGCGATTCATTCAGCATCGTAATAACCTTAAAAGCCAAATCTGGTTTCGCCGAAAGTGTATTGTTGAGGTCAGGCCATCGTCGTCATGTTTTTTTCATCTTCACGACAGAGAAAAAAAAAAAACGCAAGCAAATTGTAGCACCCAACGCTTGCCGGTTCTGAAAATACTGCCGCCACCGCTGCCGCCGCCTGAGAGGTCTTCCAAGAAGGAGGTATTTTAGACCAGCTGCGGTAAAGGAAACAGCCTCACGAATTGTTCGCATGGACGCAATCTTGCTCGCGCACGGTTATTCTTGCCGTTGCGATATGGCGGGCTATAAAAAACGATTAGGCGCGCCGACCGCTCCTTTTTTTTTTGTTATTATTATTTCTATCCTTCCGCTTTTTCTGCCTCCTCAACCAAATCCCTTCAAAGTTTATTTCCCCGCCATCAACTTCAGCTTTTCGGAGTGGCTTGCCCTCTTTAATTAAGCCGACAACCACGTCGTCTGCTACACGCACGCAAACGCGTCCATGATTTTATTTTGGCAGCCATTTTACCGATGTACTGCCGAGTTCATTCAACTAACTATATATTATAAAAAATAACCAATCCCGAAGCAGGGTTTCTCCTCTCCACTCGACTCTTCTCCAACGTTTGCTCCGCCGAAGTGGAAAGAGTGGGGGACTTTTTGGGAGGAACTTCTGCGCACAGTTGTAAACCCGACACTGGAGATACGGACAACTTGACCTGAAACGGTGGTGGCGCGTCGGGCGCACTTCCGGTCTGGGGCTGTGGGAGGAAGTCACCATGCGAGACGTGTATTTCTGCGTTGTTTCTGAAGAAACCAGAAAAGAACTGACTTCTCGTCAAAACACCGCGACTAGGACTGTGTCAAAAGAGTCGGGAAAGGTTTGAAGGTCAGTTTTCATGTGTGTCATGTGTGGATATGGCCATGCAAATCGAAAACCAGACGCCGTCGGACCACGATTACTTGTGCGGGAGCCCTTTGGGTTGATCTCACGGATACCTGTGGTCGTCAGATTTATTTGTTTTGTTCCAATATGAACTCAGGAAAACCGCAAAGTTGTACGGACCCCCTGCGGACTACGTCCAGTGTGTCTTCAGTTCGAACGGCCGCCTGATCTTTCGAACTGTCGTCTGCTCTTTCAAACGTTTCTGCTTGTCGTCTGCTCGCTCAAACGACAGTGACCCGTAGACCAAACGTCCGGTCATTGCGTTTAGAAGTAAGTGCAGGACTCAAAATACTTTTAATTTTGGAGCTTGGTTGGAATAAATAGGCTCGGTGTAAACAGATACAAACATATGTTGATAATTTTTACTAGTGGCCATCACCGACTTGTTATGCCTGATTCACTTGGTCCGATGCTGCTTGCGATGTTCAGTATCGACGTCGACATCTCAGCTAAGGTTCACGCGTTTGCAGCCCGACCAACGTCATAACTTAAAATAGCGAGCAGAATCTCAGCGTGCGAATCAGGCCTCAGCATTCATCCTGTGGCGTCCACGTCTGCATGTCACATTATTCACGCGAAGTTTTGCGGTGTAACGAGCCTCGGTAACCGCTCATTCAGACTGGAAGCGGATCTGCTAACCGCTCAATCACACTGGAAGCGGATCTGCGTACGCAAAGCGGTAGCAAACGCGGTTGTATAAAGATCCAGTACAATTGCACGCGCACTCGATGACATCGAGTGCGCGTGCAATGTACTGGATCTTTGTACAACCGCGTTCGCAACCGCTTTGCTAACGCGGATCCGCCTCCAGTGTGAATGAGCGGTAATTTCGCTGAGGCTGCTCAAGAAGTCAGACATTGCCAGGAAGACGTAGAATCGACCATTCCAATGCAAAAAAGAGCACGGGGACTCACACCGACGCCGACAACATCGCATTCCAAATGTTTGTTTACGGGCGACGGCGAGCTTTTTGCCCACATTCCATCGCGCATGCGCGGCGCCGGTGGCGTCCGCTAGGGGCGCTCCGGTTTTGTCTGTAAACATGAGTTGGTGTATAAGAGATATCACTAAGAAAAGCAGTGTGATTGTAAGTGCATCCCTACTAAAGAAAAAAGAAATGGATAACAAAAGCTAGTTCCAGACGTCATTTTGTTCGCCATATTGATGTCATGTATTCCTGAGTTCGTGCGAGTGACCTACCGACGATTCCGTATCTGAATTTCTAACGAGCCTGAATGTCCAACCGGAAGGAATATTTATTGGTTTACTCTCAGACACGTCGAATATCCCGTCTCGATTCGGCGTTTCTTTTTGCCAGATATATCGTCTCACCTGTCACGCAATATATTTGAAATTTATGATCGTTGGATATTGAGTCTCGTTGGGCACTCGGGCCACAAGCGCTTACGGACGACAAGCCGGGAGTTGGTCGTCTGCTACTTGAAAATGTATCTCATAAAATTATTTTTTTAATTTTTTTTTGTGTGTATGTGTGTGTGTGTGGGTGTGTGTGGCAGGGACTTCTCTTGGCGTCGGGTTTCTCCCTCTAGGAGCAACGCTCCATCCGGCATGCGTCAGGAGTGATACTTCGTGACCAGAACGGGGACATACGGACCCATTTGACGGCGGTGGACGTAAAGGGGCCTGCGTGTGATCTGATTAACCGTGACGGCATCTGTCTCAACGCCCCGACTGAAAGAAATGGAACAAAAACCCCAGAATAAACGAAACTTAAGAGGCCAGAGGATAGTGCTTCTTCTTTGTTATTCCGCGCTGGCGGCGGGGGTTCTGGGGACAAAACGTATACAGAGACTTCATAATGGCCCCGATTTTAGAGACTCGAAGTAAATGTCGCGCCTTTAGTTTTTATACTGGTCTTCATTTAACCTTATTACTAGACATATGCCGTATATTTAGGTTGCGTGTAATTGATTTCATGGGCAATTTCGTGATCGAATTAGATTACGTTTTCTTTGGAGCGATCAAACAGATAATATGATTTTATTCGGAGGCCAATTAAACTTGATTACATCAAATTATCTACCGAACCTTTTTTTTTATTTATGAATATTTATTACAAATATTTTCTAGAATTCAGCAGTCTTTTTATAAACGTCTGCTAAAAGAATAGAGCAACGGGCTCTGTACAGCACCTCGCCGTAGCATCAAATATGATTGGCACAAATTCTTTACAAATAAACATTCATTAAAAATGCAGCAAAGCCGCTAAACAGTTTCACTTTAAATATCTTAGGCTGTTGTTCAACTTGTCAAGGTGAACAACAGTGAATTGTTCTTGACATTTGAACTTTGTTCAGATGTCAAGGTCATTCTAATGACCTTGACATTTGCTTCTCACTCGTATACTCTCAAAATCTATCCTGATACTAGCAAATAGATTTGTCCAAAAAGTTAGGGCGCAAACAAGCTGATAAAAGCCAAACCAAAGTTTTGTATGATATTGGTGTTTTTGTAGATTCCGGTTGGAATTGTTCATGCATGTTTCTCGGATTGCTAGTCAGGGACTGCACTTTCTGGGTGAAATTTCGCGAGTGACGAGAAACTTTTGTCACTTTGAGTGCTTGTCAAGCCTGTGTATATCGTGCACCCGTATGATCGCGCCTTGATTTCGCGTCTGTGGTATGGAACATATATCGCGATGTCGCAAAGTAACTAAATGTCCAGCACAAGTTGATACGACTTTTGTATGATAGGCACATTGACTGCCGTCGTTTTTGCAACTACAATTGTCTGCTTGTTGATCTCGGTATGGAGCCACTACATGATAGAAGAATTACAAGAAACACGCATTTTGTGCATCAAGTTGTGCGTGGTTCTGCTGATTGCGAGCAGCTGCTGAAGGTGTTGATGTTTCGTATACCGCCCGGGAGGACATCCAACTGCCGAGACACTTTTTATCCCGATGTGCAGATTATCTGCCCTAAAACACACCTGCAACAAACATATAATGTCTTTTTTGTTGAGGAAGATATTTTTGTCTGATTTTACTGTATACCTTTATGACTTTTTGACAGCGTACTGCAGCCCAAGCCACTATAGGCTGTTGGCAGGCACTCAATAATCAATCAATTAATCAATCAATCTATCTATCTATCTATCTATCTATCTATCTATCTATCTATCTATCTATCTATCTATCTATCTATCTTTCTATCTATCTATCTATCTATCTATCTATCTATCCACCTATCTATCCATCTACCTATCCATCTATCTATCCATCTATCCATCCATCCATCCATCCATCCATCCATCCATCCATCCATTTATCCATCTATCCATCTATCCATCCATCTATCCATCTATCCATCCATCTATCCATCTATCCCTCCATCTATCTATCTATCTATCTATCTATCTATCTATCTATCTATCTATCTATCTATCTATCTATCTATCTATCTATCTATCTATCTATCTATCTATCTATCTATCTATCTATCTATCTATCTATCTATCTATCTATCTATCTATCTATCTATCTATCTATCTATCTATCTATCTATCTATCTATCTATCTATCTATCTATCTATCTATCTCTATCTATCTATCTGTCTCTATCTATCTATTTATCTATCTATCTATCTATCTATCTATCTATCTATCTATCTATCTATCTATCTATCTATCTCTTTATCTCTCTATCTCTCTATCTCTCTATCTCTCTATCTCTATCTCTATCTATCTATCTATCTATCTATCTATCTATCTATCTATCTATCTATCTAAAATAAAAAAATAATTCCAACATATTCGAGTTATCCGCCCATTTTGCTATGCCTTCACTCCGCTATGCCAATAAAAAAAAAGAACATGTTGTATAACAATGTGGGTAAACTGCCTTGGAGACGGCAGCCATTTGCTTCTGATGCCCCCAAACACAAGCGCTGTCGCCGGTTTCCACGGCGGCGTCTCCGCGTCCGAGGCCATTGACTATTTTCCTCCCGCAGGAAGTTTCTTGGCTCTCGTCCAAGAAGAAACGACCGACACAGGCTGAGCATTAGGGCACTCCAGAGATCCCGACGGCCGAAGACATCCTAGGAAAACACGGCTTCCCTGGCATAGTAATATAAACGATTAGACAATTGATGTCTGTCTGTTCGTACGCCTTAAGTACGCTAATAAAAATGTCTGCAGGTGTATTCATGTCTACTCTGTGAGCCACTGTTTTGCTGCTAGTCTCTTGCACACCGTTCGATCTTGTAACTTTTGCCTGCAGCTTGCCTAATTTTGTCAGACTGCCGCTCTTGCAGAGAGCAGCACTGACATCACACTACTGCGGGTGGCGGGGGCTGCTGTTGGCACGGCGCATGTGCAGGCACTTCACGGAAATCTGGTTTTTGCGCATGCGCATTGCCCGCACTTGGTGTGGGTGAACGTGGACTTGTTTGTA
The DNA here is from genome assembly GCA_013358835.2 of Ixodes persulcatus. NCBI lineage: Eukaryota > Metazoa > Arthropoda > Arachnida > Ixodida > Ixodidae > Ixodes > Ixodes persulcatus. The sequence continues at coordinate 420,179 of JABSTQ010009978.1, read as the reverse complement.
TGTGTGTCGAAGAACGGCAATATTTTGCGAAAAATTGTGATTTTGGGTTTTATTGTGTTTTATTCTTTTGGAATCTTTATATTTGATCTATAAAAATAGTTAGTGTTGGTTATAATCGCGAAATTAAACGATTACGCATTTGAAGGTCCTCCAGGCAACCCGGAACGGCATGGATTTGAGTCCTTTTTCTCTGCGAGATGCTTCAAGTTGTTACGTCGTCCGCCGTCACATTTACGTTGACGAATAGGCCTAGTCATCTCCTCTCCGTCGTAGTCTTCTGTAGCTTCAATTTCGCAGGGAAATTTATTAACAAAATATGATTTTCCGCACCGCGAAAGAGTATAGCTACACATCTATGGTAACATTCGAATGCATTTTTTTGCGTAATTTTGGGACATCTTCCCAGTTTGTGCACAAGAATTTTTGTTTTTATTATTGTCCTATCGCAACCACATTTGGCATGCATAACTTTAGAATATGTAGAATGCAACTATCTAGCTTCTTTAGAATGTATATTCTTTTATATTTACGAAAATTTTAAGAAACTTTTGGTCGCTTCTTGAAATAGCATTTTTGCTGTTTTTAAATATTTTAAAACAAAAACAAGCGTCACGCACATTATTTTTGTTGTTCATTGCACTCAGTGGTTAAAAAGGAGTGAATTAGTTTATTTTACTAGGCTTTTTTAAGTGTGCTGCCATGCTACGCGTGTGCACAAGGACATGCGTTTTTTTTTTTTTTCTGCATGTACATAGTACACGCAGAAAACCAAGAACCAGCAAACCAGCTGCATCAAATCTAACGCAAAATTTATAAAAAAAAAAAAGAGTGAGCACCATGAACTATACAAATCTAAGTTCCATATCATAATTAATAAAAAGAAATTTCCCTGCTGCATCTCCCGTTAAGAGGAAGTTACCAACCTCCTGGAGGCTCTAAACGGAACATCCAGCTAGAGTCCCAGCCGCAGGATATATTAAGACATACCAATTTGCTGCATGAAAGTTTAGGCAAAACGCTAGTTTTGCCGTGCAATGGCGTCTGGTGTGTTTTCTGTGGCTGGACAACTTAGGCAGCGCATTACGGCTTCTAACCTGGGGTCTTCAACATGCGTCACGTAGCAGCGACAACTTTCAACAAGAACATTATGCTCAAACTAATTGTGTTGTTTTTATTCTGCTCGTTTACTTATCACGGACCCTAGGCTATTAACTATTTTAGACATTCAGGAATGTCTAAAAGAAGAAATAAAAAAAAAAAACTTTTTCTAAAAAATAAAAATGCAATCGGACTTCATTTCAGTTAGGATGAAGTATTTCCAACTCGAATACTCGCGGTGCATGTATGGACTATCTTACCTAGCAAGTTGTCCGAGTCACCGAGGTGTCCAACATGCGAAGTTTCAAGGTAGGTGACATTTGATTCCGCGGTACCCTTATCTCAACGGGTGTAATGCCAGCAGTTTACACACTTGGGGGGAGCACTCAGAATCACCCTTTTCGTCTTTTGCCCCATCAGAAAAAAAAAAAAAAGAAAATTTGAGTGAGTAGTTTTTTACACAAGCAAAAAGCGATAAACGTTCAATGTATAGACCCTTTTCATGGCAAACGCCACCAGGAGTTGTTCTATACTTCGTTTCACTTTATCTGCGAGCGAAGTCAAAGCTAGAAGCGCGAGACCAGCGCTTTTTGCGTTTCTGCCCAGCTCGCGCGCTCGAGCAAAGCCTGAAGGCACGGAGGTTTCGTGCTCGCGCTTCCAACTTTGCCTTAGCTCGCACATAAGATGAAACGAAGTATAGTCTTTGACGTCCCAGAAAACTTCCGGTTCATAAAAAGTATGAACAAAGCCTACCCTAACACCGCTGTTTGAAATGTTGATGAAACGTTTAACCACCAATTCTCCAGGTGAACGCCAAAAGAACGCAGAACCCCCAGATATGATAAATATTTTCGAATACTCTTGTAAACCAACTTGCCTCCTCCAAGACGTTAAATTGACCAGCCGAGGGCCCTCGTTAAATCTCCAACTTTAATGTGCGTGTAGCGTTTATGCTTCTAGCACAGGCGACATAGGCAAGCTAGCCTCGCCAACACGGGTGGTTCTCATTTGAACCCGTTCGCATTTCTACCTTCTCGTTTTAACCTTCCTCATTTCAACTCTGCGCAAAACAACTTTCGCTTTTTCTCCCTACCCGATTGGGCTAGTGCTTCCAGTCAGTGGCGTCACAAGGGGGGGTGGGGGGGGGGGGGGGCGGACCGCCCCGGGTGCAGCGCTCAGGGGGGTGTCGCAACGCCCGGGCCACGAGAGCGGGGGACGGGGGGTATAGTCGCGGCGGGCCACGCGAAAGTGGGGGGGGGGGGGGGGGGGGCTGAGGGGGGGAAAGTCGCGGCGGGCCACGCGAGAGCGGGGGGGGGGGGGGGGGGGTGTCGCGGCGGGCTACCGCCCTGGGTACCGCTAACCCTCGTGACGGCACTGTTCCAGTCATCGCGAAGGAAAACGCTCGGCTCCGGGCTTGGGCCGATTGCCGGGCTAGCGCCATTTTATCGGGTGACCAATGTTCCATGCATCTAGAGAGGAGGCGGTTCGCAGGCCTTGACGTTGCTGTAGTCACCGACAGCCTAAGAAACGCGGGGCGGGGCTTATTATGTCAATTCACGCTTCCAGATTTTGTCATTGGTTCTTGAGCTTTCTCATCCGCTCATGCCGCAACCTCATTGGCTCTGGAGGGATAATGAAATGCTCGGAGGACTCGCCATACTCTGCTACTTGTCAGTGACTATAGCTATATTTTCAGAATATGCGGAGAGTAAATCGCCTGCTTCTTGCACAGGAGTTGTGGTGACGTCAGAACCACGCCGAGCTCTGATTGGCTCTGATTGGAAGGATAGGGGCTAGACCTCGAAGCAAGCTGCCTTGAGGTCTACCCACTATCCTTCCAATCGGAGCTCGGCGTTCTGACGTCACCACAACCCCTGCAAAAAGCAGACGAACTTCCGCTCCACATACATGCACGCCCACGTAGACCAACATGCTGTTTACAAGTGTACTTGGTCGCGTCTGCGCACGCGCCATGCCGACAGCAGCGCCACCGCAGTGGTGTGGACGTCATTAGACGCGCGTTGGTGTAGATGGCGCTCGGGGGGGGGGGGGGGCAGAAGCCATCTTCCCAGAGTTACTCATGCACGTTCGGACGTTCCACTTGGGTGACCTAGAAAGCCTTTCCTGAGCACGACCTTGACTTCGAGACGCGCATGGCTGAAACGGGCGACGAGAATAGGAATGGGTACTTTCAATGCGAAAATAATAAACGTAACGGGCGGGCGTTTCGGCGAGTTCTAGATCTCGTGTCGATCGTGTCACACGGACGGTGAGGCAATTCAGAAATGTTAAGCATGACTTGAATCAATGCAGTTCTTGAATTGAACGCTCCGCTGAATTAATAATTTAAACAGAAATGAGTCACAGCCAATTTAATTGACTCGTTGTTTGTTTTGCACGCAATTAATGGGGTGAAACTGTGTCGCGTGGGCGCGTTTCGCATACAAATGAATGGAATAATGCGTGTTCTCTTTAATTTGATATGCGTATACGTGTACTAAAGATAAAATGATTATTTCGAGCAGGCCGGTTCCTCGCCTCTGGACTCGATTATATTGAACGCCATTTGACACGAATCTTGACGTGATGTTTGATATTTCTGCTATTCTTCTCGGGAAATGCAGTCCGCCTACACCTTGTCATGGTCATCATGGTTGTAACGTTTTACCCTTTGTATCAAACCATCGGCACGACAAATAATGTTTAAATTTTTGTTTGTTTGTATTTAAGCCTTTCTGGCTAACTTTTAACCTTCGTGTCGTGCATCATTGCCAAGGTATCAACAGTTCACCAGAACGTAAAATAAACAAATCAATAAACCGAATAAATCATTTAATTATGTGGCGTGGTTGCATGAAAGGAAGCACTAAAGTACGCCTTCAAATGTTTGGTCGATACATTGCGAGCTGACACCAGGAACAGCGTGTGATTTGAGCACCATAACAATCTGTAAGCACCTGAATGGCTCTGAGGGATGCATTCAAAGGTTTTTATCACGGAAAAAAAGGCCCCCTCCCCACCAACTCTCCCCCCCCCCTTCCCCACACACGCACACACAAAAAAAAAATAGTCTGCTTCCTTTTACTTAATTTAGGTGTGTTTGTTTTTGTTGTTGTTGTTTTGTTTTTTTTTGTTACGTGGTCATGCAAGCAAGCCCTCTAAATATAAATACGTCAAGGTTATAAATGGGGGGCTTTTGAAGCAAATTCTTTGCTTTCGGGCTGCGGTGCCTCTGCAACGAATATGTCAGCCGGTTGGACTTTGGGGGCATTTCAAAACTGTCATAATTGAGAAAAAATCTATTTATAAATTAAAACATTCTTACAGATTTTCTATATTGCAAACACGGTATTATTAACGGGTGTCAGAGCCATCTATTGCCAGTTTCTCGCACACTTAGGCCGGTTGTTACATGGCCGGCACACGGCTCAACCGGTATTTCAAATATACTATATATATATATGGTCAACACGCCGGTCACAAACGAGTCCGCGTCGGTCCACACTGCAGGTGCGCGCACTGCGCGCGCGCGCGCAGAAACCATATATCCTGATGAGATGGCGCATGTTTAAGCACGCGCCGTGCTGACAGAAGCGCCCTTATCGCCGTTGGCACAACCACGGAAAAGGCTTATCAGCGTTGTTTGCCCTATCCGTCTGTCTAAAAAGAACGAGCTCACGCATTACTGCTTTATGGCAAAACCCGCCGCGCTCCTCGATCGACCGCGATAGCGGAAACCTGCAGCCTGCGAGCGATCTTGCCTTGACTATGGACATGGCACTTCACTTTCGTTTTATCCTCTATTGATAGCATGCTAGGTGCGCCGGACGTTTACGTTCCTGGACAATGCCGACACCACTTAGAATAAGCAAAGACCGTGCACTAGAATTATGACGTCACCTCAGTGAGATCGAGTGAAGACGCGGATTGGCCACGAGAGCTATACGTCAGCGTTCGGCAAAGCCTCGCGTCCAATCGACGCGTCGAAGGACACGCTCGGCATCGGGTTCGAGACCGATCCCTGGGTCGGCGCCATCCGACTCCGATGACGTTCGGTGGAGGTAGAAGAAGCTCTTTGCGGGCTTTTAACGTAAGAAAATGGGGCAGTGTTAATGAGCCTTTAAGCTGAGATTGCAGCCAAAGCTTGTTGTTGCCGCATTGTTTTACTACGAGGATTCAATTCAAACCTTTCCCGCAGGAATAATCCCCAGCTTAATTTTTTTATTTAATGTTTTGTATATCATGCGATGCTTTTTATATGAAGCTGTTTTGTGCTTAAATCAAAGAATTATCGAACAAGAGAGATTTATAACAGATTGAACACAAAAAAACTCTTCTAAACAAATAAGAGCGTTGAGTTTTTTGTTTTGTTTTTTAAGTCCCACTTCGTTTGTCAGTTACGTAATGGGATAATGCAAACAAATGAAAACACAAAAGCAAAAGCAAATACAGTGTTTTTACAAACTAAAAGATAAGCTTTTTTTTCAAATATGGCCTGTTTACATAACCACAGAGTGGTAATTAAACTCTGCATAAAAATATATGTGTAAGGCAATCCGTTCTACCGTGTTGTTTTCATGATCGAACGTATTAATCAATCAATCAATCTTTCGTATCAAAAAAAACATAGAGCGTTCAATAATCCCTTTCATCTAGCTATACAGCGATTTAAATCAAATTACTCTGCTTGAAATCAAATAAATCTGATTTAAATAAGATACACTCGATTAAAATCAAATAAATTATTTCTATTACCTTTTTTATTGCCAGTCAATCCAGATGTGGCTTTGGCAGGCCTCTACGTCACTGTATATGTTTCTTTGGGAGCCAGAAATACTGAACTGAATTTAGCTGAATAGCGCGCAAATTGTACCATGTTAAACAGCAAGAACAAACCTGCGAATCAACGCTAAACAAGGGAGGCAAATACCAAAGTAGTGCAGCAAACAATAGACGTGTCTTCAAGAGGCCACAATGTCGGCACTGAGAATGACATCTAACTTTTTTTTATTTTCTTAATCTCATCTTTAGCCGATTCATTTTTGCTCTTTCATTGCTTTTTTGGGGCAATTCCTTTTCTGTACCATCTTACAAAAAAACGGTGGGCAAATTACTTTCATTTCCTGGTCAAATTACATTTATTATTACTTACCTAAAATTCACGAAAATCAAATAATCACCTTAGAACCTATTTCCAAACAAAATTCCTGTAATTATAAGAACATTATAAAAAAAAAATCTTTACGATTATTTTGTCATTATTGAAACGAGAAACCCGGACACTTCTTTTCTAAAATATTGCGAAATACTTCGTTCTAAATTTAGTCTTCTTTTTTGTATCTTGTGAGCTTGTTCTTAAAGGCGATTGCCAGGTGCGTGTTTTACTCAGCGCATTCGGCAATCCTGTTCGAGGAAACAAGGGAAACTAAAAAATAGAAAGAAAAATCTATTTACGAAATTGCTTTTTGAGTAGGCGGTTCGACCGTCTGGCCGTGAAAATTTCGCAACTCTTCGAGAAGGTGTTGAACCCTCTTTCCCTCCCTCTTCTTTCATCCTCCAAATTGTTTCACTATGCCCCTATTAATATTTTTTTATTGTATGCTTTCAGCCACTTAATGTTTATATTATTTTTTTTCTCTCCTGCTACCCCGTTAAATGAACTCTGGCGTCATTGCACTCGACAGCGAATGCAGCTGCTTTGCAAACCCTTCCCCACAAACTTTCCTGGTTCCATGCTTCGCTAAATACTAAAGATCATAATGATTAAAAGTTATTAAGTAATCGACTTGAAATTAGTGCACATGAGTAAAAGGCACTAGACTACTGAGTTACCCCCAGGCACAGTAATGAATTACAGTGCTTAGTAATTAATTACATTTTAAATAATGAATTACATAACTTGATAATGAGTTATTACATACGTGAACAAAAATTACATTACTTATCAATAAATTACATTACTTCAGGATGCAAAAAAAAGTTATTTTATTACATTACAGTAATGCCATTGCGGCCCCCCGGGTAATGACTAATATTTGAGCTGCTATGGCGGCATTGAGGCTGACATTGGACAGTTCCTAAACCACGTAATTTATTGTTGTTCTATTGTCGCTATTTCTGCATTCTATTTGTGTACCTCTGGCATGCTATCTGTTTTCCTCTCACTCAAGCTGCAGTGTTTGGCTTCTTTTATATAATTACGTTATTTTGTGTTCGTTTCTGGAGATTATATCTCGCTAATTTCCACGGGTACTTTGGCCCCAAGACCAATAACTACCAAACATTTTAATATTCAAAAATCAAAGTCCTGACTCTCGTTGTTTTCAGTAAGCTGTAAATTCTAAAAAAAAGAAAACAAAAAAAACAATTAAGTTATTTTAGTCACCAACCTAGTAAACTGACAAAAAATAACTGATTTTTACAGCAATTGTTAAATTTCGTTTTACGCCGAACATTTCAGTAATATAATCAACGGGTTTCGAAAGGGAGATATTGTGTAACATACCCGTACTGTATTTCACCCATAGACGTGAATTACAGGAGCCCATGTATTTCACTTCCAGTTCATCTCTTTGATACTTTTCTGAAGAAAGTACAGGGGTTGATATCCAAGGCCATTTATCAAATTTGGTTTACGGTAAGCGACGAAAACACTCGCCAGAACTACATCTAGAACTAATAATAATCGCGAGCCTTTGCTTCTATGACCAAAGGCTGAATTGTTGTTTATCGTTTCGTGAACTAAGCCCTCTATATTGCATTGGTATTCCTATCATAGAATCTCGTACGCTTAACAGAAACGAGGGAGTCCAACGATTACGTTAAAAATAATATTTATTTTGTATGTACGTCATGTCCGATTGTAGCTTATTTGAAGTATATTTCATCAAATCTCTTACTTTTTTTCTTGAACACAAACATTCTATTAGCTATTAGCCCGGCTCGTAATGAATTTCTTTCTGTTTTCGCATTTTGGTTTTTAGTCTGCTTTGTGTGCTCTGCAACTTCTTCGAAGTGAAGTTGTTTTCGTGTTCGCTGTGTGAGATATGATCATCCTTGTGTTTTCAGTGACCTTGCACTTTTTATTCCTAGCGTCTCACATTCTTTCTTTTCTTAACCGTTTTTTTTTTTTTTTGTTCTCAACACTCCCCTATTGCCGTTAGTTATAAGATGGTCAGAATTCTATCCTAGACATATTTATTAAAAAAAAAAAGAATAATGTGCGCTAGTCTTCATTTGGACCCTAATAGTATGTCCAAGTAAACGACAAACTATTTGCGAAATTCGCAAAAGCACCGATAAGCATGTTGGGAATATTGTTCCACGCACTGCACACGCTCGCCTTGTCCTTTCGAAAACTTTGGAGTGAATTACTTAAAGAATGACGAGGACGAATTCTTGTTTAAAGTGCTATTAGATCTAAGATTCTGCGTTAGAAGCTTTTTTTTTTAATTCTTATGAAATCCATTCGCACGTGATGTGCGTGTAACCACAAACGCAGCATGCGTGCGTGGAAATTTTGCCAATGGGGCAGGGTCACACATCAAGTAAACAATTCCTAAACAAAAATACAAATCACCTCGATTCTCCAGATGGTGAGTCCAGGCTCCTGTCCCGCTCCCTCGAACGCCGGGTCCGTGACGAGAACCATCTTGCGATCCTTCACTTGTTTACCACAGTCGCGAGGAAGCTCAAGAGCAAAGGCAATCGGGACACCGGCTTCTGTCCAGGAAGAGGTGAACACACGCGAGTTTGCGAGGCGAAGGGGGCTTGTTCACTCGGCGACGTCGTCGCGTGTTGTGAAGAGGAAAACGGCACAACTGGTTCTCCTTCGCCGACGATCCTCGACGCCGAAGCGGCCAAAGTGGGACGGGCTCGGGGCGCTGCCGCGTTGCCTGGCAACGATAAGTAGAGGTAGAGCCAGGGAGCGTCAGAAGCTGTTTCGGTTTCGGTTTCTTCGCCATCTATTGGGTCTCTTTCGAACCAGTTAGTTGCGAATGGTCCCGCTAGATGGCAATCAGCGCCATAAGAGCAAATAAGCGGCAGAAAGAGAGGATGGGGTGGTGGGTTTAGACAGGCGCTGGTTTAGACCATACTTGGGTAGTAATTAAATTACAGTAATTTAAAGACTATAATTCAATTACTTTCTTGGTAATTTATAATTGTAATAATTACTTCCGGCTAGAAGAAATTGTAATTGTTATTTAATTACTTTCTGGCGTTAGTAATTCCAAAATTTCAGGCACAATTGCAATTACTTTTGAAAAACTTTGCGCCGCCGACGGAACCTCTCTGAAAGCCTCAGCGCTCGTCCAAGCGGCCTAGCTCTCAGTGAAGCACTCGCACACAGACACGCACAACATAAATAAAGTCGCATTGTTTGTTGTTTTGTTGCTTACACTGTAGTCTGAGAGACAATCCTCTTTGGAGCCTATCCCAACGGCGCCGTGCAGCGCTGTCTGCGGTGCGAGCAGAAAACATTAGCGTAAACATGCCAAAATATTGAAAGCAAGAAAAAGATTGAGCTCCAGCTTTCAGCCGAGGTTGGAAATTTTAATTGTCTATGAAGTAATTTTTCTTTCTTTTTTGACAGTTTTTTAGTCCCTCTTCCAGTACTCGCATATTTGTATCTTTGTGTTATTTTCAAGTTTATTTTTTGTTGGTTTTACTTAATTATATAATATCTTTATTTCCCATTTACAATGGGGGAGGCCGAGGAAAAAAGCCGCACGAAACGGCTTGACGAGCTCTCGGCCCCCAAATTGCATTCTACAGCAGTGACAGAACGAAAGAGAACTAAAAAAAAACCGCACACACACATACACACGCACACCGAAAGCATTAGTCGGCTAAGACAAAATGGCACATCAATGCACACAGCTCTTTCATGTTGATCGTACCTACGTGAACATCACTGTGAATAAAACAATTAAGCAGTTTAGGTAATCTGTAGGATAGCATTTCTTTTCCTTGGTTTAATCGGCAAGTAGGAACATTCCAGTATTTAGGGTTTCGAAATTGATAATTGGGAACGCGTTGGTTTAAACCAGACAGTTCAATTATGCAAGTAGGGTTACTGAACAATTCATGTTTATACTTTGTAGAAAGCCCATAATTATACATATTGTAGATACTTAATATATTATACATTCTGAACAGGTTTTCTGTAGGCGAGCAGAACGGCACATTAGCAATTTTACGTAACATTCGTATCGGCAGTAAGTGTAACATCTTAAGATTTGTTGCCGTGGTAGTACCCCAAACCAGGTGGCAGTAATTTAAAAAAGCAAAAAATAGAGATTTATACAGTAATAATTTAACTGACCTCAAAAATATTTATCGATTCCGATACACCAGACCTACAACCTTTGCAAATTTATTTTTTAAATACTCAATATGATGGTCCCATGACATATTTTATGAAAACACAACGCCAAGCGTTTTGTTCGGATATTATTTGCGTAAGCATTTTAAAGACTGACCTCGCACCTGCGAATATTGTCACCAACGATTCGGGAGCCCCGATTTGGTTCTTTTATATTCCTGAACTATTATAATTTCAACTCAGTGTAAATAATTTACAATACTATGATGTTTTATGTGAATGCGGTCGTATTATCGTGTGCGGATTTTAGTTTTATATTAACACTTGAAAAATAGTCATATATGACTAATTGTCACATTTTATTTGCCTGGCTAACAAACGTCTGTCTACCCATTTTTTTCTTTGGCGATCTGGCATCTTCCAGCACAGCAACTAATTTATTATTATTTATTGAAAATATAAAAATGTAGTACTTCATTGCCCCAAAGTGTCAAGTTCTATCATAAATTTAACAAAATGCATAAAAGCAAAGTACAATACGTGACATTTATGAAGCAATGCTTAAGCCTCCTCGAACATTGGGGCAAGGAATGAACAAATACATTGCATTCTATACAACTCGTTTAAAGTTATATGGCCCAAGTCGGGTTGCTCTCAGAAATAAGTAATTGTAAAGTAGTTCCATTACTTTTTAAAAGTAATTTGTAATTGTAAATAATTACTTTTTACGTAGTAGTAATTGTAGTTGTAGTTAAACAACTTTTGAAGCAAAGTAATTGTAATTGTAATTAAATTATATTTTTGAAGTAATTTACCCATGTATGGTTTAGATAGACCCTATAGTCCGTTGCAACTCAAGAAGGTAGGGCGAGGGTAAGACGGGCCGGGGAGAAGGAAGAAGACGGAACGCTAAAGAGAGAAGGAGGTTTCCCCCTCTCTTTTCCAGCGTTCCGTCTGCTTCCTCCTCCCCGGCCCGTAATCATACATGGATAAATTACTTCCAAAATATAATTTAATTACAATTACAATTACTCTGCTTCAAAAGTAGTTTACCTACAATTACTACTACGTGAAAAGTAATTAATTACAACTACAAATTACTTTTAAAATTACTTTACAATTACTTATTTCTGAGAGCCACCCGACTTGGGCCATACAATTTCTAAACGAGTTGTATATAATGCAATGTATTTGTTCATTCCTTGCCCCAATGTTTGAGGAGGCTTAAGCATTTCTTCATAAATGTCACGTATTGTACTTTGCTTTTATGCATTTTGTTAAATTTATGATAGAGCTTGACAATTTGCGGCATTTGTCAAGTTCTATCATAGCTGAACGATGTTCGCACTGCACGAGCGCGCGTGCTTCCTTGGAAGGGACACTGCAAGCTCGAAGCTCGCTCTTGTAGCCTCTGCTAGGGTGCGTCAATGTCCTTCTGTTTAGGGTGATGCCATCGTTTGTAGTACCCGACGCCGACAGCACGCGCTCACAGGGAAAATACAAAGAAATCGCAGGAAACAAAATGTCGCCGTAGCACAGTCAGCGCTACGAGCGCGTGCAGGGACACGCTCTTTCACGCGCTTCAGAACAAAAAATAAAAATAAGCGTTTGAAACAAAATGGCCCGATGTCATCACCCCAAGCAAAGCGCACATGAAGGCACCCTAGCCTCTGCTACTCTGGCACTTAGAATGGAACGGAGTATAAAAACTGCAGTGGGGAAGCGTGATGACGCACGTTCGAAACGCGAGCCAAATATTCTATTTTGCTCGCCTGGAGCGCTGCTCAAAACTTGAGAGCTACGGGCCTATAGGGTGTATTCACTGGCGGCCATATCTGTGTGCGCTAATGCTGAGCACGTGCTGATGGCGAGCTTCCACAGTTAATTTGAAACGTGCACCCCGCACCATCCAGATTTCCGGTCTTGGGAGCCTATTAATGCGAGCTCGTTCTGAGCATGCGCTCTAAACAGTGACCTCAAATATGGCGGCCAGTGAATACCCCCTATTGTTTTTTTTTTTTTTTTTTTTTTTATCTTTTAGTTGCACCAAACGTATTACATGAAGAATAAAGAAGAATGACATTAGGACGCTTTTCATTTTGCCATTAGCTTACCCGACTAGGGGGGTCACTAAGCACAAGGTTGTTTGTGGAATTAGGTGGCTAATTAGCAGAGATATTTAATTAACATTTTAATTAACACTCTAAGACTTGCAAACCACAAAGTAAACCGATTCGGAAGTCCAAGTGAGCTGGTGGATGTTCATCGTGATCCAAGGTAGTCCAATGCGGAGGGCAAGTTCGTCTGCTTCTTGCGCAGGGGGTAGCGGAGACGTCAGAACGCCGAGCCCTGATTGGCTGATCGCGACCCCCCTATCTGAGCGTCGTCTGCTCCTTTGCAATTGCACCTGTGAGAAAAGCACTTCAGGCGATCGGCAGAGATCCCAAACTTTGTTTGCGGACTCGCGCTATGCGAGGGTGCTTCGTATACCTGGTTGTAACCATCGCGTGGTGAAAGACCCTTGCAGTTTCTTCAGATTTCCGCAAGACCCCAAAGCGCGAAAGAACTGGATAAAAAACATAAGGTGAGTTCATTACAGATTGTACTCGCATCGCGGGTTCGATGGAGATCTTCCCCAAAAGAGCACATCCACGGAATTTTATGTATACCAAGGGGAAAAAAAAGCAAAATACTGCGAAATTGCAATAGACATGCAATTCTTTAATAACCTGACAACCACAATAATAATAATAACAAACGACTTACCTCGACGGCGTACGATTTGTTTCTCATGCTGGCCTGCACTACGCCGGTAATGCACTTCAGGTCGTCGTCGTAACTGATCTGCATGACGTGGTTTGATTTTACTGCATTTTCACCCCTCGTAACTAAACTAGGTTCTTCACAGAAAAAAAAAAAAAAAGAAAAAACGCACATTGCGGAGGCCTCTACGGCCATGGTGATGCACTTGTTTTTGTCGCTCGTTTACCGACGGAATTCAATGAAGACGCCCACTGCAACAGAGGCCAGCAAATCTATCGTGTCGTCTGCTACCAAAGCAAAGCGGAGTGTAAGTCTTCAGAAATGGCTTTCATCGTTGCGATACGACACTGAGACGACAAGAACATCTTCATAATTCGATATCAAGAAGTTAGGTTGCTTACGAAAAATTATTTACTTACTTTTAAGCAAAAATCTAGCCTCATGTGGAGTCTCCATGCATTAGTCCATAGCAACGTCCCTAGCAACGGTTTGTTTGGACCCAGACGCCTTGTTGTGACGTCATCACTTACGGGGTCAATTGAATTACAGTATTTTAATTACTGTAATTGAATTACTACCCAAGTATGGCCCGTATTACCCTCGCCCTGCCTTCTTGGCTAAGTTCCAAATCTTACCCGAGTAACCTGTCTCCTTCGTCAGCGGGTAATACCACGTGACATCACGAGTAAACGACCCGCGACTCGATTTTGGAACGGCCGGGATAATCACCTGGATATACTACGCGGATTGGCTTCGTCTCGGGCTACGGCAAAAAGAAAACATAGCAGCGATGGCGGAAAATGGCAGACGATTTCTATTGATCATGGAGAAAGCACATAGAGACGATAATCTTAAACGCTTCCAAGTTTTTCTTTGACAGTGACGACGCGGTTTTTTCTGAGATGGCTCCACCAGCTCCTTTTGCTCACCTTCCTTTTGGGCTGTATATTGAGATAAAAATTACTAATATATTTTAGTTAGACATCAACATTTTTGTTTTGATTAATCTGCGCGATCGCTGTAAAGCCCGGTTCAGACAGTTGCGTTTGACTGCGTTTGACTGCGTTGCGGCAGCGAGACACCAGGACATCCCTGCTGCTTATATCGCGTGCCAAGAAGATTCCTTGAATTGGATTCCACGCTTCAAACATCAAGATGTTTGTTCTCTCTCTCTCTCTTCATACGAAGCACAGATGTGCCAGTGACTCGCTTTCGGTTCTCGCCGCAACGCAGTCAAACGCACTCAAACGCAAGTGTCTGAACCGGCCTTTAGTCTAGTCCAGGTGCTACAAACAGCCTCAACTCATCGGGATAAGCACCGATTACGTTTTGCGGATATTGCTTCCACACAGTGTAGCGGTAGAGCTCATGGGGCTTTCTCAACAGTGATATGTAACTTACGTTCGCTTTGATGCAAATATGATTATAAAATCACAGAAAGCACTTCGAAACCGCTATAGACAATTTATTAGGGAGGGAGATGTTGTGGGGTTGTTGACTGATCGTATACATAAAATCTCCGATGCCTTAACTGCTTTATAAGCGTTATCCTCTCATTACACACACGCTGGGGAGAAAAAAAGCCCCCAAAAAATTTCCGCATTATCTACTGCGTTTCAACATTTTCATATTTTAACGTAAGAATACGCAGTTCCCTCCAACGCCGTGGACGAGGATGCGGAGAAGCTCCTGTTTACGCTCGCACTCTGATAATAACAAGTGTACCCGAACGTACACGGTCTGGATGTGGGGCAATCAATTCCTGCGTTGAAAACAGCAAATTGCAATAACCACACATAAATGGCTGCACCTCATTCTTTGTTATTTCGAACGTCTGCCGCCAAAGCCAACGGAGCAAACGAGCTTTGACGACTGCCGGCGCAGGAAGCAGACGACGAACAGATCACGTGATGTATTTACTCGTTTGATCCGGCGTTACCCCCCGATGGAGGAGGGTAGCGTGGGTAATTACTCCCGAGTTAAACAACCTGCTTCTGGAATGCGAGTTCTGACGTCACCGAGTAAGCGCGAGTAAGTTTTGAAACGCCAAGATACGAAACCTTTACTCCGGAGCCGGATCGAGTAAATTTTGGAACACAGCCCTTGAGCTGCAACGGACTGGAGTTCAGCTCTAGATATGACTCTAGATATTACTCTACACACGACTCTAGATACGGCTCTGGATATGAATATGACTATAGATATGACTCTAGGTACGACTCTAGATATGGGCCTGTATATGACTTTAAATATGACTCAAGCTATGTCGGTTTTTCTTTCCTCACGTATTAAACTATCACTAAGCGACATACAACTTAAGAAACGCAGGGCGTTTCTTAAGTTGTATGTCAGTATTTGTGAATTAAAAAAACAATTTCTAAATGCCGCATTTGAAGTTCCCGCGCGATCCCCGCCAGTGCAGTCAGTCAAATTTTGCGGTCTCCTGCGAGTCGACTTTCTCTCGGACCTCCGCTGACCCGATGCGAGGAGGAGGCGAGCAGGCGGTTACAAGGGAGCCGGCACGGGAGAAAACCGGTTTCCTCGCCGATCTGCTCGAGCGCCGCCAAATTTTCTGAGAGAGGACACAAATCTAGGAAGGGACATCTCACCGAACTCTGATTTTTGGTATTTCAAAAAGAGGGGCCATAGTGCGTTCGCAGTTGCGTTAAAAAACATGTTTTACGATTGCCGTTTTTAATTGTTATAGAAATGTCGCCAACAAAAGCTCCTAATTTCCTGATTTTTGACGTCACCGATCAAAAGAAGCAAGGAGGTATCGGCGGGAGATTTAAACGCCAAAAATAAAAAGGCGCGCGCGCGCGCGGGGAAATTTTTTTTCGCGACGCGGTTTTTTTTGCGTGTCTATGACTACAACTTGCGTCGTTTTAGACAATAAAAAAAATACGAACTTTGGGGTGTCAGTGCTTCTTTAAAGGATTAGCATCGTTCAAGGTCGCGGCGAGCGATTGACACAAAAGGCGGCTCGCCACGGGGGTGACGGTGAGTGTAGCAGCGGAGGGGGACAGGTTTTGTTCACTTCCGCGTGTATCCAGAGTACGTCACCAGATCGGCAAATATTTCGTTTTCTTCTTTGCGATTACGCACCGGAATAGCAGTTTTCGGGGCAAGGTGACGCGTTTGTTGTCACTAGCGCTTGGATAAACAATATAAAAAATACAAATTGCCAATTCTTTCAACACTAAAATCGTTGCACGATGCCTTTAAGGTTGTTGACCTTTCGTGGTCGTCGTGTAGAATCTGTTATGTTTTTCATTGTGTTGTATGTAAGTTTAGACAGCAGGAAGTACGTTAGCCCCAGTGGGTGTCTGGCGTCTCAGCTGTAGATGAGCAATTTAGCCAGTGCAGTACAACCGCCGCTAGCCTGGGGTCTTTAACCCACACCACGCAGTAGTGAGTGATACCCGACTGCCCGCCGGCACGATGGCCATCCAGATTGAAACGGGCAGTGGGAACCCAGAATCCATCTGCAATTAGAGTTTTCGTAGCAGCTTGGGCGAGCTTTTCGCTCCACGTTCTCCGAGCCGTGGTTCTCTAACACATTCGGCCACCGAACCCCCAGCCCTTAGCAACTTCGAAAATATTCATTAGGAGTTTTAGGACTCCTCTTTGGGAGATCGCTTAGATCTGTGGTTCTCAAATAGGGGTCCGCGGACCCTTTGGGGTCCGCGATGGCATCCCAGGGTTCCGCAAAGGCCTGTCTCATCAGTCAAGCCCGGCAATATAAGTTGTCTTTTTTCACATTGAGAAGAAACGTTCCAATTTTCGGGAGAGTTCTCTCGTGTGTATGTCAATGAGATAAGTCTACTTCACGCTAGCAATTAGTTATATTAATTTATTAAATCATTATCATGATTCACCTATACGTTTTCATTCCCCTCACCCCGTTTGGGGTGAGGGGACTCTCCGCTATATTGACAAGGGGTCCGCAAAACATCAGTGGTTAAGAACTACTGGCTTAGAGTATACCGCGGAAAGACTTTTCAGCCTTTTTCAATTTGCTTTCGAAGAGTTTCCTGAGCTCATGCAACGGTACAAATGACACATCAATAGGTGTCTTACGGTAAGACGTTGCTGCTTGGTTATTTGATGTTTGCGGTTACGTGTCTGTTAGAACAGAAAGGTTGTAATCAAAACATTGGGAATATCACTCCTTTGGAGCTTCAACATCAGCAGCAAAGTTTACTGTTCTCCAACCCTCTTTATATTTAAGATCGGAAGGGCCAATGCGTGTGGCGCACTATACTTGCCAATCACTGTTAGGATCTTAGCGGGTGTTGAGTGTTTAAGTTAAAAAGTGAAAAATACGGGAATGAGTGATCATGTTTTACGCTCTCTCATTTGCTTTTATTCAGTGTTTCTACTTTCAGATTGTAAACTACCATGAGCGCTTGCTTGCGGAACCTAAATTTCCCCTCCGCCTTTTTCCTTGTCCGTAACCGTTCTGATTGAAATGGCACTTGTCTTGCACGCAACGGCTGTTACGAAGACGCGCTGCAGTGTCTACACACAGAGGTAGTGCGCATTTCATCATCTGGGGACGAAAGTTAGACAAAGTGAGAGAACGGGGAGGGGGAGGGGGAGGGGGTTTGTGTGTCAGTGTTTCTTTTGAAGTTGAAGTCTGCTATTTAACTGTCACTCCCATTCAGGCGTTCATCTCATATGGTTTCAATCAAAATTGTTTCGGCTCTGCTAAAGTATGCACTCAAGATCGTAGACAGGCGCCGAAAAACACAAGGACAAGAAGAGACGTAAACACTGGCGCACTCGCAACTAACATTTGTGTTTTCGGCGCCTGTCTACGATCATGAACCAACTGGCCCAAATTGCCATTTTAATATGCACTCAAGAGTTTCAACAAAAGTACATGCACCCCTTAAATAATCGACAGAAAGTGCAGACATTTTGAATTTACATCGTAGAACACACTGACTGTTGAACTACACACCCGAAGTAAATTTCAATCTTGCCAGCTAGTCCAGTGGGGTCGCCAGTAATTTTAGAGCGCAGCTCTTAGGCGCCCGTTTCCAGCTTGAGCGGCGTCGCCATCACCGTCGACGTAACCGCGCGTTGCGTGCACCGCAATGAAAAGATTGCATGCAACGCGTTGCATGCAAGCAAGCTTGAAAAACTCTATCTGAATCCTTCATTTTACCATTTAAACTAAAAAATCTACTTCAGAATGAGTCTGCATTTCAAATCACAATTATTCACCTAAATGTTCGATCTGCGAGAAATAAGCACGATGACCTCGCTATTTTGTTCGACTGCATTGGACCGAATATTGACGTCGTCATGCTAACTGAAACGTGGTACAGTTGTAGTGCTGATTACTTTCTGCTTCTGGGATATTTTCATTTCAACCTAAATGGAAACGATAGGCTAGGGGTGGTGTTGCTATGTTGGTAAAAAATGAAAGAAATTGTGAGATATTAGAATCGTTTTGTGAAATTACTGATTTTATGAGGTTTTAACTGTACGTTTCAAAAGTACGCTGCTCTGCGTTGTATATAGGCCACCCAATTCTCCAGTCATACCGGTTTTTTTTTTTTTTCAAATTTTGCGGAGACATTGTTCAGCTATGTCAGTGATAACAATTACAAGTTAATTCTGGGTGTTGACTTCAACATTGATATGATTTCGAACTCTGGCCAAAAAATCTCTTTCTCAAACCCGTATTGCTTCAAATGGGTTGTCGAATGTTATTATACATCCTACAAGTATAACAAATACGTCATCTTCTATGCTTGATTTGTTCATCACGAACTATGAAGAATCGGTGGTATCATCAGGTGTTCTTTCTACTGATATCAGTGATCATCTTCCCATTTATTTTTGCTTGCACAGTGAGCACTCCCAGAAAAACCGCAGTGACCTTGTTCCAGTGGTTAAAGTTCAGTCTATCACCCCTGATCAATTGCGTAGTTTTCGAGAAGAAATTGAAAAGACATCTTGGCAACATATTTTTTCAACAAAATCAGCAAATTCCTCATATAATTTATTCCACGATACATTTAGTGAAATTTATAGTAGGCATTTTCCTTTTGTCAACCTCAAAGCATCTAAGAAGTCACGTAGGCCGTGGATCACGCCAAAGCTACTCTCAATGGTATACGGGTTAAGAATAATAAGCGTGACTACTACAATAATCTTTTCGATGCGCTAGAAACTAAGAAACCTGACGTTATGTGGAAGAGGATACGATCAGTACTGAATCATAAGCCATTTCAAAACGTACCCCATGAAATGAGCATAGACACCGTTAAAGTAACAGAGGTGAACATGGCAAAAGCGTTCAATAATTTCTTTGTAAATGTTGGTACTTCTGGTGTGTCCTCGTCCTGCCTAAACAAAGCTCTAGAGTTCATGCCAGTATCGTATACCAAATCAATGTTCTTATTCCCCACGGATGACTCAGAAGTCTACTCGACCGTCATAAATCTTAAAAATAGCAAAAGCATCAACGCCGATAACAAGCAGGTAAAACCTATAAAATACGTCATTGATATTATTGCACCTTATTTAACATATATATATTATATAACCTCGCATTAGAAACAGGCTGTTTTCCCCTAAGAATGAAGGTATCGAAAATTAGCGTTCTACATAAAGGTGGTGATAGGCTTGACATAAATAACTATAGGCCCATCTCAATCCTTCTTGTCTTTTCTAAATCAATTGAGAAATTAATACACCATACACTCATAACACATCTTGATAAGCATTACTTTACTTTCGGATTGGCAATTCGGTTTTCGTAAACATCGATCTACCGAATTGGCTTTATTAAACCAGAAAGAACAAATTGTGAAAGCTTTTGACGAAAGAAAAATTACGTTAGGCGTCTTTCTTGATTACTCAAAAGCCTTCGATTCCATCGATCACTATATTTTACTTGCCAAATTACCATTTTTTGGAATAAGAGGTGCACTCGATCTCATAAAATCATACTTAATAAATAG
The DNA here is from genome assembly GCA_013358835.2 of Ixodes persulcatus. Lineage (NCBI taxonomy): Eukaryota > Metazoa > Arthropoda > Arachnida > Ixodida > Ixodidae > Ixodes > Ixodes persulcatus. The sequence continues at coordinate 400,013 of JABSTQ010009978.1, read as the reverse complement.
GAACCCATACGTGTCTTATCCGAATTTTCATTTGGATAGGCTTGCTATCAAATCGGGTGTTCCCCAGGGTAGAATTTTAGGCCCATCGTGATTTATATCATACATAAACGACATTGTGCATGTGGCCAAAAACGGTGATGTAAAGCTGATAATTTACGCTGATGATACGAGTATTTTTTTTTTCCCCATAACAATCTTTGTACTTCTATTGCTACAGTGCATGAAGTGCTAAAACAAATCGCCGCCTGGACGCTAAACAACAAACTAAAGTTAAACTGTAAAAAGACCAAAGCTTATTTTGTTTATGCTCAAAAATAAGAAAATAAATGTTTTACCTCATCTTACAATAAACAATGAAGAAATTGAGTTCGTAGACTGAATTAAAACTCTGGGTGTGTTGTTTTCTCATGATATGAGCTGGAAAGCGCACATAGACTATGTGTAAGCAAAAATATCTAAAAATGTAGGCCTAATCACAAAATTTAAAAGTTTACTTCCAAATCGAATTAAATTAACTATATATATAATACGTTAATTTGTTCTCACTTAAATTACTGTAACCTGATATGGGGCACCGCAACAAAAAGTAATCTAAGTAAGTTGCATCTATTACAAAAGAAGGCAGTACGAGCAATTTCAGGAACACCATTTCTTCATCCCACTACATCACTATTTAAATCCCTAAATGTAAAAACCGTCGGGCAAATGTATGCTTACAAGCTTCTGTCAACGTATCACAGGGCTCTTCAGCACAATAATGTTCATTTTATTAAACTAGCCAACCTAAAACATCGCATCATCCTACGCAACCTAAGACAAAATGAGCCCTGGATGATTTGCCCAACGCGTACAAATTACCTAAATCAGACGCTTCATTTCAGACTTTCCACCATGTTAAATAGTTTGTATAAAAAGGGTCGACATTTAGAATCCCTATCACATAGGGAATTAAAAGAACTTACTTTTCTCTGCGATTTTTGAATACTGCTGATGTTTTTGTTATGAATAGGATGTATTATTTTATGTACGATTGCATCGTTGCTTTAATTAGTCGTGTTTTTCACTGGCCTGTGTATTTTTCGTCTATATGTTTGCATCAAATCTAGTATTGTATAGATAAGGCTTTTTGCATTGGTTTGTACTCGTCTCTGTACACTGTGTAGTTGTAGTCCAAATTTTTAGTTCTTAAATTGTGTTTAAAACTGTCGCGAACTGCACGGGGGCTGGGACCTTTGTCAAGCTGCTCTTTAGCAGCTTTTTGTCCGAGTCCCTGTTGCCATGTAAAATGTGACAACAAATAAGCTTAATTTGATTTGATTTATATTAACCGCGCGTTGCATGCAACGCGCATGCAACGCGCGGGTTGCATACAAGGCGCATGCAACGCGCGGTTACGCCGCTTGCATGCAACGCGTTGCATGCAATCTTTGGATGCGCGTTGCATGCGCGTTGCATGCAACGCGCAGTAACGCCGACGGCGACAACGACGCCGTGGGTTGTATGCAACCCGCGCGTCGCATGCAACTTGCGCGTTGCATGCAACGGCGTAATTGCGCATTGCATTTGGCTAGTTTCCCATAATGACGTCATGAGGGTTACCCTCGTGAGGGTTACGAGGGTTACTCTCACGAGGGTTACCGTCACGAGGATCACGAGGGTTACCCTCACGAGGGTCATGAGCGTTGCCTTCACGAGGGCTGCGAGGGATAGTTACCCTCAAAAGGGTTGCCCTTATGAGGGTCACGAGGGTTACTCTCACGAGGGTTATGAGAGTTACCCTCACGTAACCCCTCCCCCCCTGAGGTCACGTGACCTCAGAGAGTCACCTATCCCCTTAGTACCCTTCCATCCTCCTCCTCAAGAGCTGCACTGTAATCCGGCTTTACAGGGAGTTCTAGACGGCTTTCATTTTTTTCCCGGGGGGAGATCATAGGGCGTGTCAAAATGCATGTGTATATTATAGGAGCTGTCATTTTTAACCCGGGAGAGTGGGGAAGCAGTACAGGACAACTGTCCGGTTTCCCCACTATCCCAAGTAAAAAAAAAAAAAAAAAGGAGAAGAAAAAAAAAAGTATTTTTTAACAATTTGTTTGCATCCTTGCATTGCCACTATCTGGATTTTTCTTTCTTGGAAAGGAAGGGAAGGGGGGGGGGGGGGAGGGCAGAAGCTTCATACCCCTCACACTGGCAACACCTCCTAGCTAACAAAGCCGTAGTGCTGATAGAGATGTCATCAGCGAAGGCCAAACGCTGGTCACAGGTTGGACACGACGATTCTGTCGACGTTCGGCTCAAACTTTACTCGAAGCCGAGCGCTGTACGCAGCACTCGTTTTCAATATGTGTTCATCGTTGGCCCTCGCCGGTGACGCAAAAATGTCAGCACGACGGCCTTGTCTTCTAAGCGGTGGTGCTCTGGTGCAGTCGCCGAACTTCGCGGTCCTCCAACTTTCAACATTATTCGCAGCCTAATGTACTCCGCAGTGTTTAATAGCGACCAGCCCGCCTGTTTACGGCTTGAAAGTCAATTATGGTACTTATTAAGTTATTATCCAAGCGTTCGAATCCCACCCTTGCCTGAAAGCTATTTTGAACATCCGAAATTCCCGCTTTCCCGCTTTATCTTTCCGACGTTAAAGATGGCGCTACAAACCAAAACAACAAATTTTGATGAATTATGGCAAGAACTACACAGTAACACTGGATAAGTAACTCCTTGTGCACGCAGACGATCAAAATAAATTGAAAGCCACGTAATATAGTCAGATTTGCAATACATAAGTACTGCTTTATTCTTTCTGCTCATGAATATGTGCGAAGATGGTTGTTCTGGGTTCCAATCATAACCCGCACGCTCCAAATCTTTGCAAATAGGGGGAGACAGAGATCAGGTGCCCGATAAAAACTGCCCGACATAGGAAATAATAAAAAGACACACCTTTCGTAGCTCACGTGCTTTATTTTTTGCGTTCGAATATTTCTTTAACCGATCGTAAAGATGCACGACGGAGTCATTTTCATCCAATGACAGGACGGGCATATTAGCAATATATAAGCACCACCGAAATGCTAGCAAACCTTGAACACACTCTACATTCCTTTCGATCGTTAGTTTGCTTAGAATCGTCACTCGTTTCCACATACCTTCATTGAAACAGAGGTTTGGGCCTGAAATATAGCTATCTAATCCTCGTCATTTTCTTCCCTCAGTATTCTAATCTACAAAACTAAAATAAAATTTCAGTAATATAAAGTTTAAATTTATGCAAGTATCGATTTATCAGTTTACTTAATATTTTTGTGTTTTCTAATTGGGTGGCGATTTGTTACTTGCGGCCCCTTACGGCAAACAGCTCTGTTATCGACGCAGGCGCAGTCTCGTGTGCTTTGCCTGTCGGAGGCACGTTGGGCACGTTTCGTGGGTGTCGTACGCTCGGTGTAGCCGTGCTCGTGAGTCCTCGTCGCCTAACCTCACCGACGTCGGAAAGAACAGCAACAAGACCCTCCCGACTCATTCCAGGCAACCGAGAACCCCAATATTCACGGTGAAAGTGAGCGAAACAAATTCTTGTTCGCGGGTTAGGCCTGTACCTTCCAGCGAAGAAAAAAAGCCAACAAACGAAAAACAAGTCACCTGCCGCAATTTTGACACCTGACTGTGGTGATCACGTCAAACACGTCAACTCAAGGCTCTCCGAGGTTCAGCTCCACGGTTACGAGTGAAACAAACACAGACAGATATGAAAACGCTTCAGGTGCTTACTGAAGCTCGCAGCACGCTACTGACTGCATAGTGAAGGTAAGACCACTGTGTTTTCTTTCTCGACGATAGGAGAAGCAAAACAAAAAACAAGCCTATTTCGACGTCGGGCGGTGGGGCGTTTTACCTCAACACACTTCCGTTTTGCCCGCGCTCAGTCGCGAAGCGATACTCAGTTCAGTTGCATGCAACTGACCCCCAATCGCTGATCAGTTTCTTCAAAATATTTCGTGGAAATCTCAGTTCTGATCCTTCTATCCAGGTCTGTGACTCATAGCGATACACGCCCATCTTTCGAACGTTTTGTTCGCCTTTCCTACACCGTATCCCTTTTTTATCGCGGAGCGAGACGAGCTTTCGTGTCGTGAACTTGACCTTCGAGTTTTTTTGTTTTTTTTTTTAATTATTTGTGTGTCGCTATCGAGTGTTTTCCTGACCACCTGTTGAAATAGACGATTGTGTGATTTGAATGCGAATCTCCGCTTCCTCGGCCGCTCAAAGGAAACTGTCACATGTTGTATATATTTTTCTCGTTCTACCCACTTATCGCTACAGGAAAAGAAACGTGCTTTTATTAAGTGTGGTACGATGTAACGGTTCGTGTCTTTCGGTCAAGGGCGGGGCACTCGGTTTGCGTGTAATTAAGCACGACGCTAATTACGTTTAGGAGATCGATATACGACACTAATCAGCGAATGAGCTCAAACTGAAGGTGAGCGCTGTTGTAATTTTACCGGCTGTCTTTTATGTGAAGTTCGCTTCGCGTTTGGCTTCTTTTTTTTTGTGCTTTCTTTTTGTTTTCATCTTCCACCTGCTAGTCGGCAAACACGGATTTTCGCTACTTTGGGGATGCGCGCGTTCAGCTGTTCACTGAATACATCCCGAGCAAACAAATCGTAAATCTTGGCTGTCGTACTAGCTAGGTCGCAGCTTGGTGGGGGCCTCCATTTAAATATAACAAGAATTTCAGTCTTCTAACAGGTAAGTGCAGAAGCTGCAGCACATATGGCTTTTTGACTCAATTAGTCGGCTGTCCAGTTGTTTTTGTTACACTACCAGTGTCAATGTACAGTTGGTTTTAGTAAATAGCTTTTTCTTTTCTCTGAACTCGACGGAAAATAAAATGTTATATTGGTTCTGGCAGGCAGAGCTGTGTAACAATGCATAAGATTATCTATGTAGACTAGTCAACACTGTTTTGATATTGGAAATGACTGTCCCAAAACATGCGACATAGAAAAGGTTGCAAAAAATGTATCATCCGGATATATGCCCCCCGAAATATTCCTCAAACCCACACTTCACGAAATTTTTAAAATATTGAGCCCGCAGAAATAAAGCTGACTCCAGTGATCTGTAAGGTAATGAAAGAAACAAGCTTCCTCATTACCTGTTTCATGTTTATGTGCTCATGAGCAACATTGCTGCATTGAAGGCAGCAATATTGTTTGTGTGTCTTTTTTCCCTCGCACATTTGTCATCTTTGGTGTGTTCTCTGGCCTCAGAATCTTTTTGTAAGGAGGACAGTGGTACGGTTACAATTCGCGTTTCACTGTTTTTCACTTGACTTGTTTTTGTTTAGTTAAACTTAGACGACCAGTTTCTAAGTGGACTGAAAAGAACGAGTAATGTTTTAGTTTCTTGGTCCATGTGGTTTTTGTTGATGGTGACATTCTTTTCCCATGGTTTTGCTTTTTGCAGAGGCACCTAGACTAAGCGTAGGACGATGTCCTACCCATGGCTGACTCCATTGTGCGAGATTTCCTCGTCGACTGCAAGGCAAGCCCATTTCATAGAGCTCGTATATTAAATCCCGAGGGAGAAGTCTGCTATCATCCAATACTTTCGGGTCTCCTCGAAACGTTGTGGCATAGAGGCGGACATTGTTAGTCCTGGTTAGCCAAGCTTGCTTGCAGAAGATATCTAAAATAATACGTAATACATTTTATGACATTATTAAGCCTACTATAAATGTTTCCTCCTGTGGAGTAAATTTAGAGCTCTTTCTGTGGTTCTATCTGTCAATAAGTTTCTGCTCGCACAGATGTTTCTTCAGGGTACTTTTCTATATTTGGCACGCTTCGGTTTTGTTTAAAAATGAAGAAGAAAGTTGCTTGCATACTCAAATAAACGAAGAACTTTGGAAAAATGTGCGTTTGTTCAGCGAACTGAATAGTAGCATAGCTTGCTTTTCCTTTCAATCTGCTCCCCTCCCCCCCCCCCCCCCCTGTCTTGTTTTCTACACCGTAAATTATGGTCACCCTACATCTGCAGTGCATCATAACGTGAAACGGAGGATAGTTGTTTTTAGCTTTATTGAACAAACACACAGGTGACTGGCACTGTTAGGATTAAATGTCGAGTTGTCAAGCAGTTGAACAACTTCGTCGCATTGCTGCACAGTGAGCTTGCCTAACCTCGTGTCTGCCTTCTTTCTTCGCTCTTGCGTCGCTTTTTTTTCTTTTCTGTTCATTCTGTCGGAGTCGTCCAATGTGACTGTGGCACAAAGCTTCGGTCTATTTGAATTAATCCCTGCCGAGCCCTGTGTAACTGAGATTTTGGTTGCACGACAGAAAATCTCCGGGTGGTCGACTAATCCTCAGCCCTTTGCTGGAGCATGCCAGATGCCCTTCGTTGATTTGGCATGTGAAACCCTCAGTTCGCCTTTCATTCTTTCGCTCGGATCTGGCAATTTGGCGCTCGCCATTTGGCGCTCTCCACTGCAGTCTCTGCTCCCACGGTGCAGTCAACAGGTGCTGCTTTTCATGACTGCCAGGGACTCTGCCTATCAAAATATCTTTTTCAACTTCTGTACTGCATGATCAAAATAAATTTGAAAAGCGTATTTCTCGCCCCCTAAAAAGTCCCTGAAAAGAATTGGCTGGTCTTTATATTTACTGCTATAACAACGATATTGTTACAGTCATTGGTAGACTTAAAGAAATGATTTTTGGTCGAAAGCAAGATCGAGCATAATAATTATGATTATATGAAAAATATTGACCATTTCTTCATGACAAATGGCTAGTATAAAGTATGGCACAGCTAGCACAAACAAGCAATCACAGATTTTCCTGTTTTTTTTTGCAGCTGAAAGGTTGTCATTGAAACAACTGCACTATAATCTTGTTACTCTGACAGCATTATTATGCCAGCAGCCTTATACCTGTTTGAATATACATAGCCTACATGAGTAATATATTCTAGAGCCATGGCTACATAATAACCTATTCCAGCATTAATTTTTTTCTTGCACCTTCAAAGATTGAAATGACCTACCCACTGAAATAGTAAACTCTAATTCTTTAACCTCATTCCTAAACTGTAAGACAGCACTTCCACATTGAGTGAATGCTAACTTTGTTTTGCTTGTAAGTATTTTTGTATGTATTTTCTTTTTGCCACGTGTTTCTTCCATACATTTGTGACATGTTGCATTTTAGATTGTCTTCCAATATGACCATGTATATGTTTCTGTATTATCATTTATGTACCATTCCTGCAACGGTTCTAAACAAGGACCAGTGGTATAAATAAATAAAATGAAAATACAGTTGCTTTGATTCTAGCTCACAAGTTGTGATTGGTGATGTCGCTTGAGAAAGTGAGTCAACATGATGACTGCACTGATATTGCGTCCCCTATACTATTGACGCCGGTTGTTCCTTTTCTGCAGACTGTGACAGATGCCGAAATCCACTCCTTTGCAAGCACACTCCGCGAGAACAATGAGCTGATTGACGCAATCATTCTGGTGCTAGAAGAGAAGGAATATCATCATGAGGTGGGGACTTCTTTTTTTTTTTTGTTTTGAGCGCAGCTCTTAGGCGCCCGTTTCCGGCTTGAGCGGCGTCGGCGTAACCGTGCGGTGCATTATGGGACGCGTGACGTCACTGGTGACGTCGCTGATAATGTCATCAGTGATGTCACTAGTGACATCACTGATAACGTCATCAATGACAATGACGTCATCACGATGACGTCACTGGTGACGTCACTGATGATGTCATCTCGTTGACAATGACGTCATCGTCATCGTCACATGTCGCCACGGGGGTCACGTGACCCCCAGGAGGTCACGTGACCCCGGTAACTTCACGTGATCCCCGTAAGGTCACGTGACCCTCGTGAGGCGACGGCGACGCTGCTTGGAGGGAGGAGTAGCAGACAGGATGAGGAGGAGGGAGGACGGGTATACCCTCCCCTCAGTACCCTTCCCTCCTCCTCTCAAAAGCTGCGCTTTAATTTGGCATTACAGAGAGTTGTAAATGGCTTTCATTTTTTTTTTTCCGAAACATGTTCCTGGTTTGAAGGAGGGAAAGGGGGGCACATATTCTTTTAGATTATATGCTGTGTGTGCCCACCAAGCTTTTTATTGTGCCCATTTATAGCTGCTTTGACTCTGTCGGCTAACGGTATAGGTGGGCTGTTCAGCCTTATTCAAGGAAAACTTTTGGCGGCATTTCTTCAAAATGTTTTGCCGTAAAATACCGAGCAAGAGCCCACTCAAAATTGGAAGGTGATTGTGAAAATTGAGAAATGGGTGCACGTTAGGTCATTAATTTTACCTATATATGTACTCTACATATTTTTTTCAGATGTTGCAAAATTTGAGGGTAGAAGACGCTTAGTGTGGAATGGCAGATGCTCAGTATTTTACTGTAATCTCGGCTCCTGCAAATTTTGCCTTCCGGCAGTCTTTATTTTTCTTTGATTGAAACGGTTCGTTCATCAGCATATTTTAACTTTTTCTTCTTTTCGAGACCATGGAAAGACAATTAGAATGAACTGTATCTACTAGATATACTTGCATGAATGCAAGCGTGTTTTGCGACTTAGTTACGTTTCTACTAGTCACCCCTTTTACGAGCGACTTCGGCAGTGCTGGATGTGAGACATGGCCTTATGCACATGCACGCAGTTCCTTGAGCCCCTGTGCGAGCAGCTTTTTGCCTTCTTCAATTCGACGGAGGACGCCCTTTGCCAGTTTGCCCACTTCTTCCTGCCCTGCGTGCTCGGCGTGTACTTCAGCTCCCTCCACAAGAAGGACCGCAAGGTGAGGCCCCCTGCGGCAACCCAGTGAAACAACCACTGAAGGGACCATGAAACAAGTTTGCCGCATTTCGGTAACTTCAACTTACTATAGAAGAGGTACCGCAGCTCCCTATGGAAGAATGACTGCAAAGTGAGCAAGTCGAGCAATATAGGCTCCAGGCAGCGACCTGGATGGGAGGGAGGGAAGTGACTTGGTAAGGGGGACAGTGAGGTTGCCGCCTGCCGAATTTTAAACCAACATGGCCGTTTTTTCTTTTTTTTTATGAAATTTAGTGGTTGCCGGTTTATCTAAAGCCAGCCGTCATTTGCCGTTTGGTTTTCAACGATCCAAGTGCTATTTTTTGTTTGTTTGTGCATGTGGCGTGGAAGTGAGGGGGAAGGGCATTTATAAATACATACTAGACCAGGGGTCTCATACACGTGGCCCGCGGGCGGCATGCGGCTTGCAACTCGCTGGGACGTGGCCCGCAGGCAACCGGCTACAAGTCCCAGTTCACATGTCTCAAGCGCTAAAAATGGCATGCGCCATAGTGATCTCAAATCGATAATTAGTTTTCGCTCAAAAATTAGATTTTTTTTTTAACAAATATACGTGGATTATACTTATCTGCATTCACTTTCACTTTGTTTCGCTTTGTTTTTTGCTTCCGAGGTTTTTGTAATGTACACCAATTCCGCTACTAGGCTGCAAGCACGCGCTCTTCGTTGAAGGATGCATCTCGGCTGCGCAAACTCTCGATGAGCAGGAGCAACTGCCAAAGATAAAGCTACAAGCTCGGGATTCTCACCTTAATTAAACATATCACCTTTAAAAGACAAGTATTTGTCACAGTGTTGTAATAAAATTCGTCACGAAAGCATGAACTTTTGAATTAACTGATTGTTTCTTTAGAGACATGTTGAGCTTGGTTAATTCCTGAGTGAATTGAGCAACGGGAACGAGAGTGTTGCTTGCTTGTTCTATTAAAAATGTCAGCACATTGGCGGGATGGTGTCATTTCAAATATTGTTATCACGTCAAATCAGGGCCCAAAGTAGTCATATAAACAAATCAAATCTGAAGGTGTCGCTGTAAAAAACTGTTAAGGCCCGTTCACACTCTTGCAACTGAGTACAACCGAGAGAGACGAGACGTGTTAAAACCTCTTAAAATTTCGTAGGACGAGAGAACACGCTGGCGCCATCTATGCGGTGACCCTGGAACTGCATTGCACAAGGGCGAAGGTTTCGCGGTATTTCCGAGGTCAAATGTGCGTAATACCTATAAGAAAGGCTCGTTTATAACGTTTACAGAAGTTTTTCGAGCCAAGAAAGAAGGCATAATGCTCGAGAGAAACAGAAAATATGCCGGACTGCCAAGTTTACACTGCTACCCAATAGATGGCGCCTGTGTGTCCTCTCGTTGTAAGAGGTTTCAAGGAACCCAGTTTTAAGAAGTCGCAAGAGTGTGAACGGGCCTTTACGAAAAGCATAGAGCACAGGATCTCTCTAAAATTTTTTGAACTCCCCCCCCCCCCCCCTTAGTCTTAAGGTGGCCCTCGACCTCTTCGGTGTGGGCTATCTGGCCCCCACACTCAAATGAGTTTGAGACCACTGTTCTAGACCATCAACGTTATCTGGTATATAGACATATGGATTGTCTATTTTAAGCCAATTTTGTATACAATGTCCTGGTACGTGGAATTCTTTATTTAGCTGCAAAGAAGACATAATTTTCGTAAAAGTCTGACACTTTTACTATTCAGTGTACCATGTAGAGAGTCTGCGATTTACCGAAGGAGATCAGAGAATGGCGAGCAAGACATCAGTTTGAATCCGAGGACACAGTCGTTTTGTAATTCATTATTGGAGAGGCATGGAAACATGCTCGCATTACAAGAATGCACGAGTGACCACGAGCTTTCATGCTCGTGTCGGTGCTCGTGGTCTATACCTGCGTTCACTAGTGAAACCTCCAGAACCAGCTATTTTTGAAAATGATAGATTTACGCTCGAAATCTGCATGCTGAAAATCGTGCGTCTTTCCTTTTACCAGTTCAATCTCCCCTCCCCCGAGAATGGCCGGTGTTTTCTTCGAATAAAGGTGGCAACCTTAGGGGACACGGAAACAAAATTTTTACTTTGGTTAGCTTCAAAGCATTGTAGAGCAGGGTTCGCAAGGTGAGTGCAGCATGCAGTACAAGCCCTTTGCAACAACCTGAGTGAGGAGGAGGCCATGCAACAAATCTTAAAGGGACCACGAAACAAGCTTTTCACTATGGTTAGCTTCAGTGCCCTATACACTCCGTGCGACGCGACTGGCGCGCCGCCGCGCGGCCGGTACCGATGGTAGGCAGTGAGAACCCCAGAGAAAACGAAACCGAAACCACGCCGCGTACGTTGGTACGCATTGAAGTCGGAGCGGTGCAGTTGCGCTGGGTTCACAGCATGAAGTGCTGCCTGTGCTTTAAGTTCTTCAATAGTTATGCATCGTATCTCGTGGGGACAAAGTTTCACAGTTTTTCACCTCGTCGATGTTTTGTGGGACAGCGACAACGATGGACCCGTGCCGTACGACGCGAGAAAGTTGGTCTCCCGATCATGTCTGCCACTGTGTCGGCACGGTCGACATATTCTACACTGCCGCTTTGCACTCTGCGTTTGTTTTCGTACCAGTAACGCCTACATGTGTTAGCGCCGATGGGACGAACTGAAATGCCATCCCACACTCGCAGGTATGAAAAATGCCAATTTCGTTGGAAGAATGCCCTCCAAAAAAGTTTCATCCCCATCGTACGTGTCGATGATATTTCCCGACAAGTATGGCACACAATCTGTATTTCATGAAGAAAGATTCCAACGGTAAAAAAAAAGTGACAAATATGAATCTAAGGAAAACTACAATGAAACTCGGAATCACTGGAGAATCGACGTTTGAGTATGGAAGTTTATGTGGTGTGCTTTCTTTCTTAATCAGCCTCCTTTTGGATGTGGAAACGCTGACACCCCGAGTTCTGTAGACAACACGTTTTTTTCTCGGCTTTCACCTATCGCAAAGTGGTTCGAACTGGAAGTACCGTCCACTGGTCTCTTCCTACCTGTAAAGTGTTTGTGCACCTCCCACGATGAGTGGTATTAGCGAGTTTTAGAATAGGGGGCCTCACAGCTTTGGGTGCCCCAAACAGCTTGGGGCGTCCCACTGCGCATGCGCAGAACTTCTGCACATGCCCACTGCGATGCCCCGAGCTGTTTAAGGCACCCAAAGCTGTGAGGCCCCCTATTCTAAAACTCGCAATTATCTTGACAGCCTTTGACGGTCAAAACCAGTTCCCATTTAGTTACGCCGCCCAAACTAAATTTCCACCTGGTTTCGCTATGCCACCACTTTTTGGAATAATAAGATGTTATGTCAAGTTACGGTCATGTCAAAGTACCTGTGCACCGAAAATCAGCATCCTCGCACAACAGGGTATCACACAACAGCTGACCGCAAAAGCCCTTGACGGCCAAATCGTGTGTTGGCCGACAACTTTGTTTTCTCGGCTTTGGAACCACCTTTCGTAAAGTTGTTTCAATTGGAAGTACAGTCCACTAGTCCCTTCTTACCTGTAAAGTCTCCACCTCCCACGACGAGTGGTATTCTCTTGACAGCCCTTTCATGGTCAAAACCGGTTCTCATTGAGTTACGCCGCCCAAACCAAATTTTCACCTGGTTTCCCTATGCCACCTCTTTTTGGTATAATAAGTGCTGTGTCATGTTACTGTCAAGTCCAAGCACCTGTGTGCCCAAATCTGCACTTTGCACAGCCCGCTATAACACAACATTTCGGGTGCAATATTGGATATCCCGTACAACTTTATTTCTTAATTCGTTAGAAACATAACTTTCACACCTGCTGTCTTAATGAAACTTGGCACACTTCGTGCACAAACTTAGTGAACATCCCATTCGCCTACAAATATCATCGTTCCAGCAGTCCTACGTTTACAGCGACGAGCGGAATAAATTTCCCACTCAGGAGCAATTCTGGTGGCGGCCGTCAAAATTGCTCCAACTCCTTTTTGGCCGCAACTAGAGAAATTACTCCTAATAACGACTCAAACTCAATATATAAGAAGTGGAGAACAGCTAAATGCCCTTCTGCTCCAGCACTCATGCAACGTCACCCTCAACGTATCGGCTCAAAAAGCAAAAGTTTCGTCCGTGCGCGCTTCCACCGCCACAGCTTGGCATGCGAAAAGGCGCCGCAGGCTGCTGAACGCGCCTCACTGTCGAACGCCAGCTCCTTCGCTAGCGGCGCTACGCACGTTTTTCAAAGCGCCCCCTATAGTTCCCGCACGGAGCGTATATAAGAACAACCACGAAATGGGCATGTTGTACAATATAGACTCCATGAAGCAGCCAAAGGAGTCAACCATGAAACAATGTATAAAGTGATCATGGAGCAAGATTTTTTTTTTTACTGTATCCAACTTCAATTCTTTAAACACAAGGGACAGAAAGATTGCTGGTGTCTGCAATGTATGTTCTGTGAAGCACTCCAAGGAGAGTCCTTGAAAAAACTTTTTTTAGAGATCATGAAACAATTTCTTTTAAATTTGATTAACTTCAGGACTAACTTCAGTACTCATAGAAGAGGGTTTGCAAGGTCAGTGGGGCATGCAGTACAGGCTCCATGCAGCAACCCAGTGGGGGGCCATAAAATACTATAAAAAAAATTGTGAAACAAAATATTTTATGTTTAGCTTTAGTACTCTATACAAGAGGGATGACGAGGTAAACAGGTCATAGAATATATAGGGTGGTTCAAGTCACCAGGCTCGATCTAAAATGGACCGTAAAAATCGACGCCTGCACGTAGCAATGTATTTTTTTCATCAAAGGTGTATTTCACAGGTCGGTTTTTTCTTGTAAAATTACAAAGCATAGTTCTCTTTCTGTAAAAAATAAGGCCAAGAAACTTGCTAGGGTCTACGGCGGGCGACGACCCAGACGACCAAGTCCAGTAGCGGAGTGTGTTTGGTTTTCGTATTGATAGATGGCGTCGGGAGCAGCGTCCGAAGGTGCAGCCGACCAGCGAAAGGAAGCAGACGACACGCAGACGAAATCCGTTGGCAGCAAAAGCGCCGTCAATATGCAGACGCGTTTTTTTTTTACTTTAAGTTTTGCTTTTATTATCCGCATTCATATTTGAACCAAAGGTACATTTCAAAACGATTATGTTCATTTTAATAAACCACGGCGGTCGCGAGCCGTCGCGATAAGGAGGTAGCGCCATCTATCAATACGAACGCCAAACACTCCCCGCTACTGGACCCCTGTCGTCTGCGTCGCTGCCCGCCGTAGACCCTGGCAAGTTTCTTGGCCTTATTTTTTACAGAAAGAGAGCTACACTTTGTAATTTTCCAAGAAAAAACCGACCTGTGAAATACACATTTGACGAAAAGTTTAGATTGCTATGTGCAGGTGTCAATTTTTACGGTCCATTTTAGATCGAGCCTGGTGACTTGGACCACCCTATAGACTTCACTCAGGAATCAAAGGAGGGAAGCATGAAGCAAGGTATAAAGGGCCCATGAAGCAATGTTTAAATGCATAGTGTTCATAGTACGGGATGAATACCAATTCTTTTGATCGGTCCAAAATTTCTCTTTCTAAGGAAGACAGAATTCGCCGGTACCGCGAACAACAGTTCTGAAGTAGAGGTCTTACGCCCGTCGTCCGCTGCCATCGCCGTCCCCACGAGTCCCACGATACGCGAAACGACGCCATGTTGAGAATTATGCAATGAATGCACAGAATGCTTCCGCTTCTCTGTGCAACTTTTTTTCAATCAACGTATTTGCAGCTTTTTAGAAGCCACAAAAAATGGGTTTCATATTTTTTTTTTTCTAGTTTTAATATTGAGTGTGTGCCTTCAATGACCCACGACTTTGATTAAATTTGGTGGTTGTGTCTAAACCTTAGAAAACGGCCCGTGACTGCCGAGAAGAGAGTGAGCGTGACTCAAACCGGCCAGTTCCCGATCGGCGGTTTTCGGGCGGAAAGAAACTGAATTTCGAGCCGCAAATTCTGTTCTGCATAGTTTGGCTCTTATATGTCACATACTAACTAAAAACCTCAGCGAGCATAAATACCCTGTCAGTGTCCCTTTAAGCTGCTTTCTCTCATCTGTCTGCTCACTATCTTCTTTCTTTTCGCATGCCAATTCTTCTGCCAGGCCTTACGCTGTCTCGAGATTTTGCTGCTCGGTGCTTACAACCTGGTGAGTCTTGGCCTTCTTTTTTTTTTCTTCTTGCTTATAAACACTTCTGCACATTTGAATGCAGAGGAGTTTTTTAATTTCTTTAAATTAATAAACCATTTTTGAAACAAATTAAGGTAAACCTACAGTTGCTGACAGATTTTTTTGACACGTTCCGTTATCCGGATGTTCTCGCGGGAGTGTCGCATAGGCCATAGACGTAACGTGTAACGGCGACCGCAGCTGCGAACATCATACAGCTCGTTTCTTAATATCTTGGACAGTGAAAGGCGGGCTCACGCGCATCGGAGAGCCGATACATTGCAAAGTCAGCGCTGCCTGTGTAGCGCAGAACTATAGCGCTGTGGTGCTTCAGTGAACATGCCTCTTTATAAAGAGCAAGTGACCTATATAACTCCTCGTTAGCGTCCGACGAAAACGCAACATTACTTTTTTTCATTCTCGCTTCTTCAGCAAATCCTGGACAGCGAGGGGAAGCCCGCGACGAACACGTATGGGATCCCATCGATGAGCAAGCCTTCCATTTACCACGAGGTGTGTGTAAGTACGGGCGGCCTTTTTTCCTGTCTGGACACGCACGCCCTCCGTGCTGCCGGTCGTCCGCCCCTGCGTAGTGTCATCCTCTTCTGCCAGCACCACCGCGGCACGGTCACCCAAGTCACCGCCGTCGCCTCCCGCCTCGCTCCGCACTGCCACTATCACCGGTGATCGACGTCGTGCAAACTTGTCGGCAGCGCCGAACGATCGGCGATTTAAGCGAGACCAACGGTGGCGTTTGGGACAAAGACAAGGTTGCGTTGAGGTTGTTTGGAACGGTTGCGTCTTGCGACCTTTGCGTTGAGGCTCGGTCTTGACCATGGTGTAAGATATGGGTGTGGAT
This sequence comes from Ixodes persulcatus, assembly GCA_013358835.2. Classification (NCBI taxonomy): domain Eukaryota; kingdom Metazoa; phylum Arthropoda; class Arachnida; order Ixodida; family Ixodidae; genus Ixodes; species Ixodes persulcatus. Next base: position 384,074 of record JABSTQ010009978.1, on the reverse strand, counting down.
ACTGCGCGAATCACAGCTGACAGATAAAGTCCGCTCCTCGCCTTGGTTGCAGGCGGCGCCACCAGACGACTCTTCGATAATCGGCTAGTGGTGGCCTGTCGCGGGCTTGGTTCCCTATGCTTCTCCACGGGAGACGTGCTCGTCTTCAAAGTTGTTTTCTGGCTGGGCCGCATCACGTAGAAATTGACGCTTGCACTACGCGTGATTGTTAGACGCTGCTTTATCATTGACCCTACCTAGTTTTGTGCCTCGACAATGGCTAGAACAGTTTTATGAACGTGTTGGACCGGAGAGATCTTTGGCGCAGTGTCCGTCGAGGTCGGAGCAGACTCGCCAAGTGGAAAGCTCACGTGCGGAGGTGCCGTGGCAACAAAACACTTTTTTGCTTGTTAAATTTTTTTTTTTTTTTTTGCGCCATTAGGTTGGCAGAATAGGCTACTGGGGCAAACACCAATAGAACTTTATCTCGTCGATCACGTCGCAGTGTTCGCTGTGTGGTGTGTCCTCACCTATATATGTCTTACACCGTGGTCTCGACATAGAGGTGTCAGTGGATGCAGCTGATACTTCACCATAATGGCATAGTCATTCTGGGTAACATTTGGTATGGTCACTATGGTGTCTACGATCGAATCAGACCTGCAGTTGTTGGGAAATCTTGGTTAGCCTGATTATGTCAGGAGATATCTCCAGGAAAATGTCTAGCATAGCATAATGAGATAGTTTCCGGATCAGGTACTTCTAAGGACAGTGGTAATAACTTGTTGCTTTCTGAGGGACTCGTTCCGGGACATGAACACATTGTCTCGGTGAATTGGCAGTTACTTGAAAAACTCGAGGATCGCTTGAATACTGATTTTGTTCTGTTTGAGCCTCACAGTAGCTGACTGTCCGCAATAGATGACTGTCGTTTTCTTCCTGGAATGTTTTAGATGTTTTTTACCTCCAAATTCATGGAATCGTTTTTGTTGACACATCTGGAGATTGCACTTTTAGGTTGATATGCTTTCAGCGAAAGCATCAAATTTTTTATTAATGTGCATTGGGAGCTGTAAACTTCTGATAATCCGCTGACGACAAGCTCGCACCAGGTCTTCTATATTTTTAAAGTAGTCAACTGTGGAAATTTTTATTGCAAGCCCTGCCGCCATAGTTGGTCTCACCTAGAATGTCGTGAACATTTTTCAGCCCCTGTTAATATTTTCTATTTCGTTGGTTTGTTATGGTTCAGCGTTTCCTGTATTTCTGGAACAACAGGATTTACTGTGTTCAGTTTGTGAAAGTGTGGGATGTGTTCTTAGTGACTTTTGTAAAGACCTTCTCCAAACACCCCTTCTGCATGGGAAGTATGTTGGATGTCTGTTTTGCACATGGGGACATACTAACTATCTATTTACTTGCAGACGTTGTGGTTTCTTGTCAAATACAGGTTTTCTCGTGGGGAACATGACTGAGAATACTGTTAAAAGAATACATATATCAGCTGATTTCTGCAGAAAATGTTTTCTACTTGATACCTTTTGAAATGAAAATTCAGAGGAAACCACTTCAGCTTTTCCATCTATTATAAGCATGGTTCCAGCTTTTGAAGTTTATAGTTTGTGAAATTCAGAGCATTTTACAGAGTACAGTTTGAGAAGAAAACCTGCTGGTGTTTACCGTAGTGTACATCTGCTAAATTCTGAATTCTCAGATGTTTACATTTATCGGAGTTTAATGTTTTTTTTTCAAGTCTCCAAGCTTATAATACATTTCTTTCTTTATTTCTCTCGGTTTCAATGGTCAGCGTAAACCTTCAACCCATATGAACGCCTTGATCAAATTCTCTGCATCTAGCGAGTGCGTAGTTAACAGATCAATTGGTTTCCCGAGTCCAGAAGCACCAATGATGCAATACTTGTATTTAATTTGTGCACTGCTAACGTCTCTAATGTACAGGCCCAGTGTCCTCTTCTTGGGCATATCTTCACCTTCTTGCTTCATCAGCCACCAGCACAGTGCAGATTCCGTACACTAATGATAATGATAGTGATCAGTGTGGCCAGACTAAATTTCAGAAAGGGTCTGTTGAGTCAGCACCTTGGCACAATGGCCTGTTGCCCAGTGTTGTCTTCTCGTGTGCATGTCTGTTTCAAAGTGTAACACCACTCCACTCCAAAAGATGTTGGGGTTGTCATATTTGTTTGAAAATAAGGTGGTTTCTCATCTTTTCTCAAACAAGCCCCAAAAAAGTTTTTTTTTTGTGCAGCACGCAAAGTTTATTGTTGCAATATACAGGGGATGATCAAGCACAGAAAATGTCTGGATTCCAAATAGGGACCTGTGCTGAATCTCTGAAAGATACTTGCAAGCTCAAACTCTCTGCATGGGTAACCTTGCATTCAATCACGAGCTGTACCTTATCATTCACTGTCCCCTTCTGCAAATATGTGATTGGCTTTGTGGAAGGTTTGATCAATACAATGATCGGCTTTATTGAGAAGTCTTCTGGGATGATCGGCTTGGCTTAAAAGCAGATCACTGCGATAAGAATATTTCATCAGTGCAATTATCAACTCGGCAGAAAAGTATACATGGAGACTTCTTTTTCAAAGAGAAAAAAAGGTTGCCAGAGTACCTATACTATTTTTGTGAAATTAAACACTTGTAGACCTCCCACACAGAAATGTGATTGCATGGGACAATACCCTTTTGAGGAGACCATCAAAGACTCCTCGTCCAAGAAGTCAAATTTGGAGGTTTTACTTACCAAACCAACGAAGGGCATCTGGCATGCCCTAGCGGAGGACTGAGTAAGCCGGTGCTTTGCCTCAGAGACGCCGAGGTGGCCGAGACTCGTCGTGATTTTCTGACGGATAGCACTGAACATTTGTGGGAAAAGGTCCCGGTCACAACGGTGGCATTATTTTGACATACAACATTTCACGGTGTAGCTGTTACATGCTAGGGTCTGGGAAAAAATGCGTCCTCGCATGTCAACAGAAAACTCCCCATTGGTCGTGGCAAGTATGAATAAATAAAAACACAGAGGGGTCAAGTATGAATAAATAAAAACAGAGGGGACAACCAGTGTGACCCAGCCTTCCTTGGCATTATTAGATAGTGAGGTCATGATTCCTTGTTATCATCTCTAATCATCGTCCTCCAGGTCGTCTGAGAGGTCGCCCTAGAAGTCGTCCTTGAGGTCGTCTTAGACGTCGTCCTAGAAGTCGTCTGAGAGGTCGTCTTCTAGGCGTCGTTTTCGAGGTCGTGCTAGAAGTCGTCCTTGGGGTCGTCCTAGACGTTGTCCTCGAGGTCGTTTTAACAGTCGTTCTCGAGGTCGGCCTAGAAGTTGTCCTCGAAGTCGGCCTAGAAGTTGTCCTTGAGGTCGTCCTTGAGCTCGTCCTAGAAGTTGTCCTCGAGGTCATCCTAGAAGTCGTCCTTGAGGTCGGCCTAGAGGTCGTCCCCTAGGTGTAATCCTCGAGGTCGACTTAGAAGTTGTCCTTGAGGCCGTCCTTGAGGTCGGCCTAGAGGTCGTCCCCTAGGTGTTATCCTCGAGGTCGACTTAGAAGTTGTCCTTGAGGCCGTCCTAGACGGCGTCCTCTAGGCATCGTCGTAGACGTCGTGAAGATAACAGCTTCACTGGTCCTCCATCTTCACGTGAAGTGGAAGGGCTCTACAATTTTTGGCAGGGGTATTGAAGAATTAAAACGGTAAATCCGGGACAGGCTATGTGTAGAATTTCGCTGGCTCGAAGCTTGGCAATTCTATGACTGCTTCTCGGCTTCGTAGTGGCTTCAGCTAGATAGTACTGCTTACGCTGCTAGTCGAGAATTTCTCTGCACTGAGCGCACAGGAGGTGTCAGTTTTGAGTAAAAACTGCCTGCCACTTGTATGCTCTTACCTGTTTAACAACCCTTGACAGGTTACTCTAGCCAGTGCAGCGAGTTTAGGCTTTTTCCAAAGTTGACTTTGACTGTTGCAAAAGAAAGCTCTTTCCACTTGTGTTGACCCCAAACACTTTCGTCGAAAATGTTTGTAGAGTTAGCAATTACCACCTAAAGAATATTGTTTTCAAGCCTCATGTTTGTTAACTGTAGATGGTAAAGCTTTTGCCATCAAAGTTTGCAGCTAGTATGTTAGTTTTCTTAATGCATTGCTCTATAGTCTGTCTTTAGGGGGAACACTGGTCTTGGAGCTTTCTTCCTTGTTTTTTGGCCAAGCCCGATGAAACAGCACAGGCTTGTTCAGACTTCTTTGCTGATTTCAAATATCTGTTATTTTTTTAATTAGTAGGTTAGTGCTAAGGATTATTATACTTTGTTTTGTTTTGTGACTGTTTCCAAAAACGATAGTGGAAAAACATTTTTAAAAAAGAATGTTTTAACATATAGTCAGATACTACGAGAAGAACACAATGTTGGAAGCACTTTTTAGGTTGAACCATTATGAGTGACTTTACAATAGATTGAAGTTCAGTGCTCAATGTGTGGCTACGAAGCAATAAAACAATAGTTCAGTTAAGGGGGGACATCGCCTGGGAAGGTCAACTTTTGAGCCGTTTCCTCAAATTGATTTAAACTATCAAGGTGAATTGGACCCCATTAGGATTGATGACATCTAAAGTTTCAATCTTGTAGGCCAATTCTACAACATACTATGCTTAACAAGCTCCAGAAAAAAGTAACTTTATTAGGAAATGAATTTAAAAAAAAAAATTGTAATCTACAAAGTGTTTGTTTTAATGTGAAGTAGAATGCCCATAGTGCAAGTTAAGGTAAAAAAATGATTATAGAAAATGTAATTATAGAGAAAAACAACAACACCCAAAAAGAGCAAAAGATTTTTTTAACAAATTTCTGTGTTTTAAAATATTCAAATTTTGTCATCAAGAAGTTGGCTTTTTCAGAGAGTACCTTAACTTGCTCCTCAGGAAATTTCAGTCCAGGACACCACTGATTGAAATCTTTACACTTTCAAAATCTGAAATGATACATTTCCTCATGCCACAATTCCTGCCAAAAAGTGAAACTGAGAAAAATGCATTTGAAGTTTCAACCTTAGGTTTCTTTATTTCCTATGAGTCTGAAGGAGGCAAAATTCACATGGAGCATTATTAGCACCTTCCTCTTTAAGACTTCGTTGTTCCCCTTGTAATAGCTACCAGTTTGTGTCATTTGTAGGCAAGCTAACTTTTGTAGCAGGCATTCCTTGACAGATAAACTGGCAAGTGCTAAGAGGCAAATCATACTAAGGAAGAGCAGCAAGGCGGGAATATGATCTGAACTGGAAGATACTGTGAATGGGTGTTGCTGAAGATGGTACAATATTACGTCACCAGGCAGGACCAATTGTAAACCCTGTTTCGGGTCTCAACCAATCAGATTGCTCATACCAAATGTTTAGGATTTTTTCTGTTTGGATGTACAGGGTTTTCTGGCCATTGATACTTTTAAACTTTGAAAGCGTCTACGGGCTAAATCTAGAGTAAATTGCGCTTCCAATGAGGGTTACATGTTTTCTTAAGGACTATATAGTCACTCGGATGACCTTTGCAGGCACAAAACAAAGTTTGTGTAGCTGTGATGGTCCAGCCCATCACGACATGGCACCATTTACCGCTTTGTCATGATAGAAAAGCCGCATAAAGCGAGCTGTTTTCTGACTAAGCATTCCGGTTTGGCCACGCTTGTGCAGCCTACCATGCTGCCGCAGCTGCAGCTGACAGAACACATGCTGAACAAGCTGGAGCATGGCGACAACAAGGTGGTCCTGGGACCATACCCTGCCGTGGACTGTCTCAGTGCTAGCAATAGGTGGGTCTTGGGCCTCCTGGCCTGTTAGGACTTCTGGCCTGTTAGGATTCTTAGCCTGTTAAGACTTTTGGCCGTTACAACTCCTGGCCTGTGGCCTGTGAGGACTTTTAGCCTTTAGGGCTCCTGACGTGTTAGGACTCCTGACTTGTTAGGGCTTTTGGCATGTCAGAACTGCCTGTCAAGACTGCTAGCCTCTGAGGAATCCTGGCTTGTTATGGACTTTTCGTAGGGATGCAGCACGAACTGAAATGTTATGTCTGCTTGCAGGTCGCAAGTAGCCATTGTGCTTTTGCGCGTGTACAACCAGGTCATCAGCACCATGCCCCAGTCATCTAGGGCTTCCCTCTGCAAGATGTGTTCCAGGTAAGATGGAGATCTCCCATCCTCAGAAGCCAGGCTGCTCCAAAGGTCAAAGCTGCTGAACAGACCAGCAGCAGCCTCGTTTGAATGCTCGAGGGCAGTCCACCTGCTCTCTGGCATTAGAATAGAGCTGCATGATCTGGAGGAGAGGCTAGTTATGAATGCATGACTGAAGAATAAGGAAATAGTGGCAGTTCTGATTAGCAGACTGTGCTTATTCTAATACTTCATGAGGTTGCAAGGAAAAACTGACATGTTGGTATCTTGAACCACACATGATTCTGCCTTACCAATGATTTTTGACAATTAAAAGCTGCATAATTTTGTACGGGGAGAACAAATTGTTAAACCATTAACATTACCGTATCTAATGTTTAAAAGCCGAAATTTTATTCAATGCAGACTACCTACAAGTACGGACTATACAAAAATTTGTTTTTTTAGATGGTTCACCGTGACAAGACATGAAGGGGTTTATGAATATAGTAAAACCTCGTTAATTCAACCCCCGCTAATTCGGAAATTCGGATAATTCGAACTGCCGATCCGGTCCCGTCAAATGTATGTATTAGTCAATGGCAGCAAACGCTCATTAATTCGGAGGGAACGCGGCGTGCTATGGTTAATTCGGACGAATTCGGCAGGTGGCGCTAGCTACCATCCGTTCCAGAGGGTATGACCGCTATCCATCCGAGGTGCACACGTGGTTTTTCCGGTTTTCCCATGGTTCTCCGCTCTTCCGGTTCTCCGTGTTTCGCACCAGTTTTGCTCTGGATTGCCGTGCTTCAGCGCGCTACCCACTACTCTCCTGGCATGGAAGTGGCAGAAGCATAGCAAAGGGTAGCACAAGTGACTGACGACCGGAATGGCAAAATCGCGACACGCGGGGCTATCGTTCCCGAGCGCGCCGATAGCGAGAGTGACAGTCACGTTTCATGCCTCAACGTGGGGATCCTAAAGCCCGCCATTTTAACCGGCCACCCCCGCGTTGTAAAAATGCAACGTGACTGGCACTCTCGCTGTCGGCGCGCTCGGGAAAAGTAGTGCCGGGTGTTGCGATTTTGCCGCTCCGATTATCGGTCAGTTGTGCTACTCGTTTTCCGTTGCAGCTGTACTGGCTGTATTAGGCTAAGAATTTAGCAATGAAAGTGGAAATACTAAGGGTCTTGAAGGACGGCGTCTCTCGACAAGTGATGGAAAGTTACGACGTCAAGAGAAGCAGTTTGGCCACGTACGTGAAAATTGAGGCCGATATCCTACGGGCTTTCGAGAGCGAGAAGTTCAACGCGAAAAGGAAGCGGCCGTGGGCGGTGGTGCACCCGAAACTAGAAGAGGCCTTGCTGTGCTAAATCGTCAGCGCACGGGATGCGTAGCTCCGACAGTGCGAGTGCGGTGGAGCACTCGACCGCGCTAAGGAAAGTTGCCGTCTCCGCCCCGGTGTCGTCCAGGAAGCAGGCGGTAATAACAGATTTCTTCTCAAAATAAAGGTATGTCACAGGGAAACGTTTTCGCGCAGTTTTCTTTGTCCTTTCGATATTTCGACTTTCGGATAATTCGGACATTTTTGCCGGTCCGATGAGATCCGAATTAACTAGGTTTTACTTAACAAAGTACTGTATTTGCACGAATATAACTTGACCATGTAGATAACGCGAGGGCAAGTTTCACTATTATAGTGCGAGCCGAGGCCGCGTAAATTTACTGTACTCGGGGGGCATAGCAGAAGTGCACACATTCTCACTGCTCAGGTCTTTCAGTTTGCAATTCACTTGGCGACTTCACAGATATTCAGCAGCACAGTGCCGCTTGTCTGGTAGTTCCTTTTTCTTCCGCGAGCTCCTCGGCAGCCCACAAGCAAAGCAAGGCAGGAAGCAGACGCACCAATACACAAACACCAGATCACTTTGGAGCAGAAACTAAAAAGTGTGCAGGCAGAAAAAAGACTGCTGAACTCAATACATGATCACACACATTCTTGTTCTGGTCCCTTCGCATAAACAAAAACCTCTGACGATTGCATAAACACGGTCGATGGTCTTGGCTTGTGTTGACTTGACTTGGCCTGGCTTGACTTGGCTTGAATTGGCAAGTGCCCGCATTCCCGCATGGTGTGCTGCATTTCCGTGGTGCGCTTACATAAAAAGGGATAAAATGATTTTTGTGTGTTTCTATTCCCCACCTCACGTGGCCCAATAGCTAACAAATTACCTCCCACACCCCCACATCTGTTCCCACCGGATCTCCTGCATTGAGCCGGAGGAATGGCTTTCTCCAGACTCGCGCGCCTCGTGGCTGAACTCGATTCCGAATATAAGGAGAGGTGCGTTTTGGAGCACATAATTTGAGAAAGAAAAAAAAGCACATTATATTTGTGCAAATACGGTATATTAATGTTGATTTATGTATGATACCAAGTTCTTTGTGAGCTAATACAGCAGGCATTTGTCAAAGTGTGATGTGTATGATCATTTTTACGCTCAGATTAGACACTAAGTGAGGACTATGCACGGTGTGCAGACTATGCAGCGGGTGCGGTCTATCTAAGCAAAAACTTTTATTTGTGACCCCAAACTTGTCCCTGCGGACTATGCACTGGGTGCGGACTATAGTCCGCACCCGGTGCACCCTGCTGGAAATATATTTTATGGTGGTGCCAGCGGTCGCCACATATCCTATATGAGCGGTGTAGGTTTCGTCTGCACTCATCCTAATGTACTTAATAATTTTAGGCGTCTTTACTGGCGGAATCATTTTCTTTCTACGCCAGAAACAGTAGTGACTTACAACTCAATTTAAACATACTGACGGGGCTGCATAGCACCATCTCCCAAGAGTCCGACAAAGGTGCGCGTAATTTTGGCGTGCAGTGTGCATATAGGTTTCTTCGGAAATTCCTTCCCCTGTCTTCTGGCTCACACCCTGTCTCAGAGCCAGTCCGTGGAAACGCAGCACCAACACGATTTTCTCTTCCTTTTGCCAAGGTTGGTGAACCAGGGCTCGTCTCATGCCAGCCGACGCGCATCCTTTGAGGGAACCCACGCCCCTGCCTTCCTACCCAGAGTCTTTCTCAGCTCACAGATTCTCCTGGAAATGCTACAAGCCATCTATTTCTCTATGTGAGTGGGTTTTCACACGCTCTCTGCGAATAGGTTTGCACGCTCTCCATGCGAATAGGTTTGCATGTTCTTTATGAGAGTAGGTTTGCACATGCTAAGGTGCATAGAGCACAGGGTCCACACATACTCTATGGAGATAAACGAGCACGAAGTTACTCGCATGTGCTCCGTGCGAGTAACTTTGTACTCTCTTCATGTCAGTTGATTCGCACATGCTCCACATCAGCACGTGCGGACCTAATTGTAGTTAACCTCTGAGCAGTTTTGACTTCTCGTGTGTTGTTAAGTGCCACTAACGTTTTTGTTTGATGCAAGAGTCGTTTGACTACATTTCCTAACCTAGGTATAGTACCCCGTGTTTCACTTCTTTGTTTTAATGTCTATTTGGGCTAGATACTACATCTAACCTCAATGTTGTAATCATGACTGGGCGGGGGGATCCAAATATGCTCAAGAAAAAGTTCCTTTGCACTTTTTCTCGAACATAAACATTTGCACAGCACCATTGGCTTTGTTGGACAAATGTTTCGGGAAGAAGGAAAGCCTCTTCCCGAAATGTTTGTCCAATAAAGTCCGCTGTTTGAACTTTTTTCTATGTTCATGACTTTCTTGGTGAAAACTACATATTAATACATTTACTTATTCCCGCTTCTTTTTTTAGGAATGGAAATGAGAAGGAAGTGCTTCTCTGCCTTGTGAGGCAAAACATTGACCGTCCTTTTTGTGTGCACTCTCTTTTTCTGTCCGATGGCTGCTAGGTTCAACGGCCTTTTCAGTTTAGGGCACCAGGCTCTGAACGATATCCACCGGCGTGCCATGCAGAACATGTTCACCGACGTGCTTCTGGCAAGTGCCTCACTCTGCGCCATTTTGAGGGGCTTACAGTTGCTTGGTCCCGGGCAGTTTATAAGTCTCGGTTTTTAGTAACCACCCCCAAAAAATGTGATAAATGTTGCAAAATAATTTGTCTCACTATGTGGTAAGCGTACTATGCTGCTAGTGTTTGTTTTTATTTATTTTATTTTCGCTATTTGTGTTCTCCCGAATTAGAAAGAACGGGCTCATATTTGTTCAGTATTGGTGCAAATGCATAGGAAACATAAATGAAACGGTACACAAAAGTCACACATTCTTCGATTCAGATCTGGCTGCAAAGCTTGTCGTTCATATTTTGCTGGAAAACTGACATTATCTAGAGTTGCTTAACTGTGGGGGAATCTGTAGGTTCTAACTCTACATTTGAAGCCATTTGGATCCTTTATAATATTAATGGGATGTTTTTGCGACCGAAGAGTGAAGTACGTTTCCCGAGAGTCTATTGCAAGTCGTGGCTTCTGCGACCTTTCCGACCCTACACGAGGTGGAATGTCACGGCACACTTGCAGCCTTCTAAGAACAGCGGACAAAGAGGACATTAGCAGACCACTGAGGCCTACACTTTGCGGCGATGTAGCTTCTGTATTTACAAGATTCTAAGACGACCATTCTTTTCAAAAACATGGCCACTATTGAAGGGACCATCTTGGAATTGGACGCAAAAGGCTTAACGAGCAAAATCTGCCTACACGCCGAGAGAGGAAGAGCGTCTGTCTGTCCACTAGCATTGTGCGAACATTCGAATTTCCAAATACAGTCGCCGACTGATTTTTCGGACTCGGAAGGGGCCCTGAAATGGTCCAAATAATCAAGCAATCCGAAAAATCGATTTCAGCCAAAATATCAAAATTCTGCGCATATTCCGCTGTTATTGGCCACTTTTCACTTGCTTGATTTCAATTTTAAGTTCTCGTGCAACTTCCCCTTTATATTGTTCACTTTTCACTTGTTTGTTGATCTGTTTGATCATGGTGCTGCACTTTGTCGGCGCCTTCGTTGGCACAAACAGCAAAGTTGAAGTTGGTGCCATTTGGCACTATTTGTAGACAATGTTTAGTCCACTAAGCTCGCTTCAATACTAATCCTATCGGCAAAAAACCTTTGCGCTCAAAGACTACAAGAACTGCAGACAGCCACTCTTCTCACGGTCGCACTCGATAAACATGGACCACAAGAAGAACTGGGAGAGCCATAAGAATGAGCAGATGGCGGCCATGTTGGCTATAGGGAACCAGAAAACCCGACTATAGCCTCAACCCAGCTTGTTTATTGCATAAGACGTGGTATCGAGGCTACAGGGCAAAATCAAAACAACCAAAATGGCGATGACTAAGCTCACGGCGCTATTGCGTTGGCTGTTTTGTGGCTGTAAACTGAGGAAATCGCACAAATTATGTCCGAAATATCGAGCAATAAGCATTATGGCGTCCAAAATTTCGGTCATTAACTCTATAGAGTGAGTGACGATTCGGCAAAAATGTCTGAATGATCAGACATGTCCGAAGAATCGGTCGGCGATGGTAGTAGTTTTCAATAATACGCTATTCGATGTTCGCTTCGAGATCAACTGCGACATTCATTCTTTTTGAAGTGTAGATCGCGGCAAGTAAGCCCCATTGAGCACGGTTCTTACTGAGCGCTGGTGTACTGCAGAGAAGCAACACCTGCAAAAGCGAGGTCTGTGGGTGTTGCTTCACCACAGTGCTCCGGTGCTCTGTAAGAAGCGCGCTGAATGGAGCTAACCCGCCGTGATACGAGTATTGCGCTCGCATGCTTGAAGAAAAGCGCTCTTTCAAAGTAGGATGGTGCACGTGCGTGTCTGGTTTATTTAGAATGAACCAAGAACTTTGTGAATGTTAATATATTAATTTCAGTAAAATTTAATTAAACTCTATGGCTGTTAAGCAAGTATATGTTAGGCAGAGATATCCTAACAACCTGGGTTCATTCGTGATTTTTTTTTTTTTCTTAAAATTTGGAATTGAAGAAAGGTTCCTTGTATATAGCAAGAAAATTTATAAATTCACTCAATTAGGTATAGCTGAGCATCTCTATAGGCTTAATTTTATGTCAAATCTGTCATCTACTTTCCACCCCAATGTAGGCATTGGACTTTCTGAGGCCATAGCGCACAAATATAGCTGGATCAAAATTAGCTTAGAAGTGAACAAGTGTAGGCTTGCGAACAACCTTCATGTGTTCAGCTGGGTTTTTATTTAAGCATGGTGCAACAGTAGTGAAAGGCTTGGAGAAATTGTTTGATATTTGCTCCGAAAATATTCGGCCAATACCACTATTTGCTCTGAATTCGCTGTGATCTCAAGATCCTCAACACGCACGTGCCTGCCATTCACACGCTATATTGCGTAGGTGGTCAAAGTGTCTCTTCGTCACTCCTCAACACATAGATAACCAATGCCATCAAGAACTCCCTGGACGCCGGCCAGAGCGGCCACCCCGGGGAGGGCCCCATGGGCATCAGCGTGGCCATCTCCCCCACCACCTCGACTACCACCGTGTCCAAGGCCATCATCACCAATGCCTCCTTCAGGACCAAGAAACTGCCAGGTGTGGCATCCTTCCTTCCCCCTCTGTCGCAAGTGTGCCTCTGTGTCATGAGTGCAACTTTGTGTCACAAGTGCACTTTTGTGTCGCAAGTGCCACGAGCACAGCTTTTTGTCACAAGCACACTGTTTGTGTCACAAACGCACCTTTTATTCACAAACAGAGTTTGTTTCACAACTGCACTTTTTTGTGCCATAAGCATATGTTGCATCAAAAGCATGTTTTTGTGTCACAAACACTTCTTTCTAACAAGCGCAAAGTTTGTGCCACAAGTACACTTTTTGTGCCATACACATGCCTTTATGTCACAAGTATTCCTGTCATAAGCGCAGTGTTTGTTACAAATGTTTTTTTGCCATATACCTTTATCACAAGCACACCTTCCTGTAACAAGTACTCTTTGTGTGCCATCCACATACCTTTGTGTCACAAGCATACCTTGTCACAGAGTTAGTGTCAGAAGTCACTTTTGTACCATCAGCACTCTTTTCCACCACAAGCATGCTTTCACATGCTTGTGACACAACACAAATAACAGGCATTATGGCCTTGTTATCTGGAAGTGTTGCTGAGCTACTCCCTGCAGAAAGGAGGAAGGTTTCCTTCTTTCTCGAATGGGAAGGAGAAATTGAGGGGCCATTCCTCTTTACTGGCTCTGCATCAGGCTTTTAGACACAACAGGGGTGCTGTTGGCAAGCGTTATGGTTCTGAATTGCGAGATTTTTTTAGTTTTAGTTGCGGTGACTCGTGACTTGGATAATATTGGTTCGTTTTGTCGTGTTTACGGCTTCCTGCAGTCCTTGTTAGGCACGGCGACAAAAAAACGGTGGCAGCTGGCCTCACTGACTCGATGCTACTGCGTGGCTAGAGTGAAGTTATTCCGAAGCATAATTTATTTAGTGGCTGCGTCTAGCCATCACTCCACAGTTATCAAACTCGGAACAGAACCGGAATTTGAGGGTCCTCAGCTCTGGTTGGCGTTGCCAAGCGTTAAAGCCTGGATCAAGGTCACTTTGTTTGAATCGAACAGTTCTAGGCTGGTTGACAACGATGTGGTTTTGAAGTGCCAAGGACACGACCAGGCAGTGCCTAGGTGGGACAAGGTTTCCTATGGCCACGTTTTCTGGATGAGTTGCAGAAACCAAACTGGGACCACGAAGAAGCGGATGGGGAGGATGATTGCTCTTTCCCACGTGCTATGTCTCCGTAGGACATCACCGAGACTCCCATGCGATGCTAGTGGGTGTTGGCTGCAACAGTGGTTTCTTTTTAACACGGAATGTGCTTTATCGGCCGATCTCTGCGGAGTTCTGTAACTTTGGCTGGAACAGCCGGCTTTAAGGAAAAACAAACACCAAAAAGCGTTATGCCCACAGGGAACCATATAAAAAAGACTTGAGTCCTTGCCACCTTGAGATTGTGAGCCAAGTTCTTTGCCGACTGAGCTATCCAGGGTCGGTGGTCAGAGCACGCCAAAGCAAACTCATTCGTGCGGCGCTGTGAAGACGCGGTCACATGCTTCGTGGCCTATCCCGTCGTGCTTGCGGTGTGCGTCAGAAATGGGAGCAAACCTTGGGTAGGTGGTGCCGTTCAGACGCCCTTCTCTTCTTCCCTGGAAGGACTACCGCCCGTTCTGTGCTTACCAGTCTTTGTCAGCATCAGCAAGCTTGTATAACTTTTGTTGTTTTGATGGGTCGTTGGATACTTTTGATAAGCCTGAGGAAACTGATTATCCGTCGTTAAGGGATATCCCTTTCTTTGTCGTTTCAATAAGGGGCATCACTGTCCGCTTGGGGGGGGGGTGGAATTGGTAACTGAAAGGGAAATGGCATGCAGAACACTGTCAGTGTCCTTTGCGTGGAGGCCAGCTCATAAAAAACAAACTGATGCCCATTAAATGCTTTATGACTGCAAAATGTTCATTCCGAGCACTAACTGTCCAGAGTGAGAACAAAATAACTAAATTGTTCTTTCAAACTAAATAATGTGCTTTAAAATTTTAAAGTTCAAAGTTAATTTTCAACATATACAATGTCATGGTCTCCCTCTCGGGAAAAGCTATGAAAACAGTGTGAAAGGCCAGGGAACCATTGCAAGGTGACAAGAGCGGCAAGAAAGCACAAATGCGTAACAATTTCAAAATTGTTTGCTATACTGTACTTTAAGTTTGGTGATATTTTCAATGATTAAATGAATAGTAAAACTTCAGTGATAATGAAAAGTTTGCTCTACTGTTGTAAAACTCCAGTGATTATGAGAAGTTTGCTCTGCTGTAGTAAAACTTCAATGACTATCATAAGAAGTAAGTAATAAAACAATATACATTTAAGAGTTTCACAATTAAAAAGATCTCAATTGACTGTTAGTACCCTACAAGATGACAGTCGACACCGGCTCTCGTGTTCTCAGGCACGATCCCGAAGAAACACCTTTGCTTTGTGGCTGCACCACAGCACCGTAGGAAAACCGTAGGAAGTAGCACTGGCATGGTTTTGCACTGGAACGCCAGAGTTTTGCGATGCTGTGCTAACTGTGCACAGGTGAGAGGAGCAAAGTGTTAGCAGACGGCGCCAGGCTTAGGAGGTCCCTTTCGGCGTCCATCAGGGCACAGAGTTCTCTGGAGCGGTCCTCCAGTCTTTGGTGAGCGGCTCGGTGTCATCGAAGCACTTCCACCGCTTGGCACCTCATCTTGAAGCAGTCTCGGAAACATTTCATGCCTCGACTTGTCGTCCGCACGTTCCTGGCCTTCCCATGTCAGTGACAAGACGTCTAACATCTTACCGGTTCACCCGTGTTGCACCTCATCCCAAAGTGACCTCTGAAAAACTTTTGTGCTTCAACTTGTCATCCGCACGCTCCTGGTCTCCCACATTGATGACAGACGTTTGCCATGTTACCAGTTCTGGTTCCTGCCCATCTCTGTTCCACATCATAACCTGCATCCGTCGTGCACCTATCTCTAATGTTGGACCCTCCTACTAAACCTTGAAAGCTTTGTGGAACTTGGAAGCTTTAATTTGGCCTAAAGCAGGTTTACACACTCTAGAACTTGGAATTCCTAGGAATTCCTAGGAGCAATGTCTCAGCATAGCGGTAGCAGTTCCATTGCACAGAGGCAAGGCAATCTATTCAAACCCCTCTAACAAGGGTGAGACGTGACATACTTTGTATTTGCTTTTCTGCCTGTGCCCCCATAACAGTCCATGGTTCTTCATGTTGCTGAACCATGTAAACTAGGTAAGCAAGCAAAAATGAATGACAAATAACAAAAGTAAACTCTCTGGACATTTGGCCTGTTTAGGGGAAGTTTGGGAAATGATGTTGAAGGTCATCACCACACTCTGCTATCCTCAACAAGGGTTCTTACTTTATACAGCTTAAGGGGGGACACTGGCTAGAGGTTGAACTTCTAAACTACTCAAGTGATCAGAATGAAATTTGCAGGGGAGATTAAACTTCAGACGTATGTGTACTGTGCAAACTCTCAGCTCTCTAAGACAAATTTACATACCTGCATAAGTTGATGTGTCACTCTTCCTTAAGAAATCTATGATATGCAAATGAAGCGATTAAGCACCATTTTGACTGCTTGAATATAAAGTGGGGGATATGGGACTTCGGGCTATCTGGTCTTAATAACTCAAATGTAAATATTTCAGGAAGGGTTGTTACCTCAAAATATGAGATGCATATCTGTCCTATGTCAACCTTTGAAAACTTAGTTTTTTATCACTGAGGACTTTATCTTCAAACAAAATAAAGTAGATAGCCCGATTCCCCAGTAAATTTCAGTTCAGAAACATCTTGATTGTGGTATCAGCATACTTTTACCTTTGAACGAAAGATTCCTTCATATGAAATTCGCGGCAAAAAGTGGAACTGAGAAAAATGCATTCAAACATTGAACTCTTTTACTTTGTTACTGCCTCATAATGTGTTGAAAATATTTTATATTGCCGCGAGCGCAGCTGACCGAGCAGGCGGCGCGCTCGTGGCCTAACGGTTATCGCGCGTGCCTTCCACGCAGAAAGCCAGGGTTCGATTCCTGGCCGCGGGGACGCATTTTTGTGAACTCTGACGTAAATGTTCTCCAGTGATGAGGCGGCGAATAACTGAGTAAACTAAACGTTTAATCGGGCGAACTTGTGCCCACAATAAAAAGAAACAAAAGATAACAGTAGAGCGTCGCGGGCGTCGAAAATTACGTAAATTACTCCACGACTGAAAAAGAATGTCTTGCGGTCGTCTGGGCCATCACGAAGTTTCGCCCGTACTTATACGGGAGCCCTTTTCGCGTTGTCACGGACCACCACTCGCTCTGCTGGCTTGCGAACCTAAAGGACCCTTCAGGACGTCTCGCTCGATGGAGCCTCCGACTGCAGGAGTTCGACATGACTGTGGTCTACAAGTCAGGCTGCAAGCACAGCGACGCCGATTGCCTGTCCAGAGCCCCTGTCGAGACATCCCCCGGTAGCAGCGACGACGATGACGACGAGTGCTTCCTAGGCGCGGTGAACACCGACGACATGGCGCGACGTCAAAGAGATGATCCCGAGTTGCGCGCCCTAATCGAGCACCTCGAAGGACGAGGGGGTACTATCCCCCGTGTCTTCTTGAGAGCCCTGCCGACCTTCGTCCTCCGACAAGGTGTGCTTTACAAGGAGAACTTTGGAGACAGCATCTCGCCGTGGCTGCTTGTAATCCCGGCCGACCTTAGAGATGAGATCTTCCAAGCCTGTCACGACGACCCAACGGCTGGGCACCTTGGCTACAGCAGGACGCTCGCCAGGATTCGAGAAAAATACTACTGGCCAAGGCTACCGAAGACCGTTCACCTCTACACTCGATCATGCCACGAGTGTCAGCGACGCAAGAAACCGCCGACAAAGCCGTCAGGACTTCTGCATCCGATTGCTCCCCCGTCTACGCCGTTCCAGCAGATCGGAATGGATTTACTTGGCCCTTTCCCGCCGTCAACGTCGGGAAACCGCTGGATAATCGTCGCCACAGATTATCTCACACGGTACGCCGAGACGAAAGCCCTTCCATCAGGTACGGCTGTGGAAGTCGCCAAGTTTTTCATCGAGTCCATTGTCCTCCGGCACGGTGCCCCCGAAGTCCTCGTTACAGACCGTGGATCATCGTTCATGGCCCAGCTGACGCAAGAGATCCTCCGTCTCAGTGGCACCGGCCACCGTCGAACCACTGCGTACCATCCGCAGACAAATGGACTGACAGAACGGCTAAACAAAACTATCGCCGACATGGTCTCCATGTATGTCGACGTAGAGCACAAGACTTGGGACGAGGTGTTACCCTACGTCACGTTTGCTTACAACACGGCGGTGCAAGAGACGACAGGAGTAACCCCGTTTCAGCTGGTGCATGGCAGAAAAGTAGCGACAATGCTGGACTCCATGTTACCCCACGAACCGACTGTCGACGGAAGTGACGACGCCCAGGTGGTTGCCCAACGGGCAGAAGAAGTCCGCCAGCTCGCCAGACACCGTATTCAAGCCCAACAACGCGTCGACGCGGGCCGCTACAACCTTCGTCGCAGGGACGTCCATTTCCAGCCCGGAGACAGGGTGTGGGTGTGGACGCCCATCCGTCGCCGCGGCCTCAGTGAGAAATTGCTGAAACGATACTTTGGACCATACAAGGTACTTCGTCGCCTCGGGGAGCTGAACTACGAGGTCATGCCCGATGGAACAAGAACATCATCACGCCGCCCACCACGGCCTGAAGTCGTCCACGTCGTGCGCCTGAAGCCGTACTACGCCCGATAGGACTGTGCACCTGATGCCTTCCCAATGACTCTTTAGTTTACCCTCCTTTTTATTTGCTTTGTTTTGTGTTGTGTTGCATCGGGGCGATGCACTTTTAAAGGGGGAGTAATGCCGCGAGCGCAGCTGACCGAGCAGGCGGCGCGCTCGTGGCCTAACGGTTATCGCGCGTGCCTTCCACGCAGAAAGCCAGGGTTCGATTCCTGGCCGCGGGGACGCATTTCTGTGAACTCTGACGTAAATGTTCTGGTAAATTCGAGAACCGTGTTGCTTGTTCGAGGTCAGAATGTTCTACACGCAGAACCTTCTACGCCGATTCTTCCAGAACCCTACGCGTGTACATAAGGGGCTCCGCGTGGCGAGCCGCGGTCAGTTTTCGCCCCAGCGTTCGACTCTGCTCTTTCGCCGACTTCGACGCCCGCGACGCTCTACTGTTATCTTTTGTTTCTTTTTATTGTGGCACAAGTTCGCCCGATTAAACGTTTAGTTTACTCAGTTATTCGTCAAGTAACTATTGGGCATATGGTTATCAAATTTAGTGTAAGGGTGTACAGTTGGTTTCTAAAACAGAAAACCTCAAAATTGAAAATTGAATTTTTTCCAAAAAAATTGAAATTTAGGCCCATGTCCCCTCCTTAACCATCATTTTGCGCACCTTCCCAGCATTTGTACCCTGAACGTGTAGGCTGGGCTGCAAACTGACAAAATCCCCATGATTACACTCCAAAGAATTGGGTAAATTCACCTGGGGTGCGACATGCCAATTTGTCGTTGTGTGTTTCTACAATTAAGTGCACCTTCCTTACTTTAATCAAAAACAAATACAAGCCAAAAATGCTTACATCTTGATATTGAGGAGGGGGGAGACTATATACCAGCGCTTGAAAGTTGAAACCCCGATTCCTATCCCTCCAACATTTGCAATTCATGAAAACCCCAAGGTGGGAAACCTTGTTCACACTCCCATCTCTAGGCACCCTTTACAGTGTTGTGGGAGCTTCAGTACAGTGCCAGGAAAGCGTCTCGGGCTGGTGTAGCTCTCGTCCCGAAGTGGCAACAAATGATGTCACAAAAGCCGAAGCGTTACGTCGTCGTGTGTTGTATTCCTGGCGGTTGGTCAAAGAAGTTCTGGCAAAAAGCACGAGAGAATGCGAGCGTCGCTGTCGTCGTGGCGTCCCATCTCCCGGCTGCCCAAGCTTCCGTGGACTGTGGAGCCGGAGAGCGACTTGCAGCAGAACAGCCGTCCACTGCGTCCACCTCTGCTGGTGTGCCATTTCCAGGGTCGCAGAAGGCAGCCGCACGACACTTCCGCAATGTCATCGTGCAGAAATCGAGGGACCACTCTTTTGTAATGCGGTGAACACGTTACAGTACGAGACGCGTTCCAGGCACCATAGTTTTAGAAAGTGTTTCTCCTGCCCACGTGCTCGCGTAAAAGCAGTTTTTTTCACAAGGGTGTGCTTGCGCACTCGTGTTTTCGGCAGTGCTGCACACAATTTGCGGGATGAGCTGGTGCTGCTTTTCGCGGATGCTTCTGACGTAGTTGAGACTGTAATTAGATTCGTTTTTAGAGTAACTTGTAACGGTGATGCCCCCCTCTCTCCCCCCACCAAGGTGTGAGGGCAAAATGTATGTTTTGCTTGATCCTCCGACTTTTGCGTGCCAAGACCGTGTTCTGCGTGTCTGCACAATTCGTTTGTCATCGGCTGTCGTTCTTCGCCGAACTGTCGACATTATTTGTGCAGTCTTGTGTGCGACCTTGTTTGTTCTCCGTATTGTGCTTGCAGTCTTGTCAAACTTTCAGCCAGTTTAACCCCATCCTTCTCCAGAAATTTCATTATGCGCTGCTGCTCCACAGCTATGGACAGATTCCTTGCTACCAGGATAGCGTGAACTGCTGTGCATGTGTCGGATATGTCATCCAGTCTGTGAGATGTTAAAGAAGGGTCCCCTGCAAGTTTCATTGTGGTACACTCACCGTAGTCACCAATGCTTGTGGACAATGATCCCGGACAACTATGAATGACCCTTTTACTTAACCCGAGCGTGCTTTTGGTGCGCTGTATTGGTGAATCTTCTATTTGCCGGCCCTTCCCGATGCCCTTGCAGACGACATTCCGATCCCCAAGGAAGGGGAGAACCCGGTCCACGAGGGGCCCCTTGACGTGATCAAGGAGGAGGGGACGGCGGAGGAGGGTGGGGCCATGGCGGGGGCCAAGGCCATGATCAGCAACCTGCCCAAGCTGCCCGGCATGAGCAAGCTGGTCAAGAACATCACCCAGCGGCGGGACTCGGTCGGCGACAAGCCGGCTTTAGGACTCCAAGCCAACTCCCAGGTTAATGCCTCTCTTGTTCGCTCCTCTTGTGGGGGGGGGGGGGGAAGGCATCAAGCTCCTGAACCCTTTCTTTTAAGTGCCTTGCTAGGTCATGTACGTAAGGATACTTCCCTGCCCCTCCTTCCAAAAAGAGAAAAAAAAGCTTGGCACAATATTTACATTGGAAGACTTGTTTCAAATTAGGTGCAATTTCAAAGCATGTTTGGGAATCTTGATACCCTGAGGTAAGGCAATGCAGAAACAAACAGACCTTCTCATTTCGTTTTTTTTTTTAACATTTAACTTATAGTTTTTTTATGTTTAAGGACAGCTGTCTCGGAGCCCTTTGAAGGTGCTCCACTTCCACTTTTTTTAATTTTTCTATCTGCAGCGCGCTGGACTCGCCTAGACAAAACGACGCCGCAACGGCGTCCCTTGTCGAAACGGCCAAGCGGGCAGCTCGGAACCCGACGGACCCCACGACGCCAGACCCGGCGGACCGCAAGGCCTCTAAGCCAGTGACGGAGAAGAAAGAGCGCTCCGCAGCGGCCTCCCGGGGAAACGCTGCAACAAAGGAAGAAGCTGCGGCCAAGGACCAGCGGAACAAGTTAGCGGATCAACACAGAGACGTGGAGCCCCGCAAGTCCAACAAGACGTCGTCGGAAAGGGACTCGGTGGACGCGTGGAAGTCCAGCAAGGCGTCGTCGGAGTGGAAAGAGGATTTGGGGCCGACGCGAAACGGCGTCGAGAAGCGGGACTCGTTGTCGTCGCAGCTCCAGGACACGGTGGGTTCGACGGAGTTGCGGACCCTCACGACAGCCGAAAACGTGGCGAACCCAAGCAGCACCAGCGTGCTGCCGTACAAGAATGGTGGCGACAAGCAGTGGTCGACGCAAGTTTGAGGAGGAGCAGCGCCAAAGGCTCAAACTGCCCTCGGCGTCTGCAAGCCGATTGGACTGCGACGCGTCCCCGCTACATTTT
Organism: Ixodes persulcatus; assembly: GCA_013358835.2. Classification (NCBI taxonomy): domain Eukaryota; kingdom Metazoa; phylum Arthropoda; class Arachnida; order Ixodida; family Ixodidae; genus Ixodes; species Ixodes persulcatus. Next base: position 362,280 of record JABSTQ010009978.1, on the reverse strand, counting down.
TTTAGCCTCTTGCAGACGGTGCAGCGAACGCTGCTAGACAGCGTCCTTCTTCGTCTCGCATTAGGACGAACTGCAGGCTTGTTCATGCACGTGCCGTGGCATTTGGATATACTAGTGCTGATCTTGCTGATGCAGCGCTGACTTTGCTCTTATTTGTGGTGCAGCGTTTGTGCGGCGCTGCGTCGGTGCTAAGTTATGTTCAGGTCAGCGCTGCATCGGGGCTGTTCCTGATTCTTCAGTGTTGTATGTGTGAACTAACGTTGCGGCCGAAACTGCGGGCTGCCAGGTGCGACCACTAGTCAGTTAGATATCGCGTGGTTAAATAGCATCCTGCCACTCGTGAACAAGATGCGCCGTGGTTTTTAATCGACTTGCGATTGAACCCGGCAGCCCGTAGCCTCGGCTGTAGTTCGTCGTAAGACGAGACTAAGCATAGCTCTCAGTCTCGAACGCGTTTCTGCCACACAAAGTCTCGGATCGTAGAATCTCTCGACGTATCTGGGGAGCTCGCGAGTCCGGCGTTCGGTTCGTCGCATCATCTGCTCGGAGGCGAAAAGGAGCTCGGCGGAAATGGAAGACCCCACACGGAGTGCTGTAACGTTGCGAGGTCGGCACGACTGGGAGAGGGTTTAGCCAGCCGTCGCAGCGACGCGTGCCGTGTTGTATCGTTGTCGTCGGGTCGCCGCTACATTCCGCCCGATCTGTTGTGTCGCGCGACTTCATAGGATACGGCGTGTCGGAGTTTTCACATCTTCCGAGGCGTCGGCTACCGGGCAGCTTGTTTCTTGGTCCTTTTTGCGGTGTACTCAAAGATGGTTTTAGATTGTACTTAGGTCGAGCGGTAATTCGTTTTCGCCTGCTCCTACGGAGGGGAAAGAGAATCATCACCGACCGCAGTAGTTGAACGCAGTGGGTTCGGTACCCCGATCGTGCGATGTGCGCCACGTTTGCCCGTGGAAACTTTCCCAGTAGCAGCGCTCGTAAAGGCAGGAAGGTTTGAGAATGAACACGTGCTTCCTCGAGGCGTACCGGAAAAATAATGCAATACACTAAGGAAGAAAAAAAAAGTTCCTTTTCGAGAGCTGGTGTTCGACGTGACTGTGCCGTCATCATAAGCGGGCCTGGCGTCGTCATAGTAGTGCGTCATCGTCGTGAAGTATTTTCGAACGTTTTAAACTGAGGAGGAAGGGGTTAGCTTTAGCTTTCTTTGGTCCGATCAAACCGTGATCCCGTTTGTTTTTAAACGCCCCCTCCCGTCTGGTCGGCGTCCTGTACATAGCACAAATAAAGAGCCGACTCGGGTTATCGTCATAATTCTTACGAGCACTCGAATGCCTTGCAGGTAGCACGTAACTCGCCGTAGACAGGTTTCCCGGCCAGTAGTCGTTGTCGTGCGCGCTTCGAATGTGGTGTTCGGGGCACATGTCAGACTGTTGCGTTCACCGCATACTCAAACATGGTTCCTCGATTTCCACCCGACACCAACGTCGAAGCGTCATGCCGTCGCCCACCACGATCCTGGTGGTGGCACGGCGGCAAAGGGAGATGCAGCAGGCACCCGGTTTGCTGCAGGTAGCTCTGCTAGCAGACGGTCGACGGAAACCAAAGCAGACGCGGGACGGGCGCTCCGTTTTCAATCCGCGGGCAGGATAGGGCGGTAAACGCATCGGTCGAAGACGCGTTCTGGGCACCATACTTCGGAGCCCGGGTTGCAAAGGGTGATGCGCCCACGCATCCCCCGTGTAGTAAGTTAGCGACGATCCAATAACCGAGGGAAGTGTTTCGTTTCCTCGCGTTGCTGCATTCAAGTTGTAGAAAGAAAAAAGGATGAGGAAAAAAAAACCACAGATGTCTCCCGAGTGCCTATACCATCTCCATGCTCTTTTAGGGTCAGTAACAGTTTTGAAACAAAAGGGCCGTTTGAAGGGAAACGGATTAATCTTCATTTCTCGCTTTCCCCATAGCCGTGCCCCTTCATTGTTTTCTCTCGACGCACTTTGTGCTCTTGATTGTCCAAAAATGAATTTCTAGACCCCCACGTCTCAGTGTGTGTGGGCTTTTTCCGAAATTCCCCGGAAAGACTGAGGTAGAGACCAAATTCGTTGCGCGATCGTGCTCAAACAGCAAAGTTTTGTTATTGATTTTTTTCTTTATGTGGTTGCACCGTACATTGTAGAGTTTTTAATACCCCCTGCTACCTCCTGCGCTCTTATCAACAAAATAATACTGCCATTGTTAAAATGAACGAAAAAAAAAAAAAGAATCTTGCACCGAACATGCTGTCTGTAAATGTATGCACGCACGCTCGTAGCACATTTCATGTTGTCACAAATATGGGGAACCAATGTATAAAATTGAAATGCCTGCCATGATTTTGAAGAAAAAGGTGAAAAATGCTTAACAATATGGAATTTGTTACTTGCTAGGATAGAAGTGTAAAAACAATTGGGCACAATTTTTGAACTGAATTCGATGTATTGGGTGACCTTCCAGTTGAGCCCAGACGTCGTGTCTGTGTAGCTAGGCCAGGTACAAACCACCTCGTCATGGAAACACAGTTGAACGCCTTGGTGTCATACGATTAATTAAAGAGGAGCTTAAGCATTGTTTTTTTTTTTGTTTAAGCTAGCCAAACTAACCAGATCTTCGGAAAACCCAGGCTTTGCTCTTCCCAGTATGTTATTTATTATCTCTAAATTTAGAATACCTATCGAGGGAGCGAAAAATAAAGATAATGCAATTAATACAAAGGTTATGCCAAAACCAACATTCATATTTTTCCACACACGCCAGTGGGGTGATGTGACTTGTACTACATGGCGAGTAGGCAATCTAAAAAACACTACTACGCCTGTTTTTTTTTTTTTTTCATTTTTTCTGACGTGATTTTTCTTAGCATTCGTTTCACTCTATAAAACTTCTTGTAACTTGTCAGGAACAAGCTGCACTGCCCCCTATAGTACATTTGACAACGTCATGTTTTGAGTGTTGCCAGCCTCGAAGCAAATTTAAAAAATTCAATAACTGCAAACAAAAATTATTTTGACTTGTAATTTGGGTTACTATTTTGGATCTGTGGAATGTCAGGAACCAATGTTGAGGCGGATCTGTGACGCTTCAAAATTTTGCCGAAGCTCCCTTAGGAAAAGAAAAAACAAAATACCCAAGTGGACAGCAAACAACCTGCACACATTTTCAGTGCCTGTTTTCGGGTCGTCGATAATCATTGTCGCGGGTAGCGGCGCCATTACGAAGCTCATGTCACTGTTGTTCCAAACATCTCTGAGTGTTAGATTGAAGCCAAGGTCGTTCTTGTTGAAGTAGTGTCTAAAATAGTACCAAATATGCATATATATTACTGTGGGTGTTATCGGAGGAAAATGTATATAGGTATAAATATATACAATAATAAATTGTTGGCAATGTTGATGGTATGACTTTGTTTTACATTGTCTCACAGCCACATGAAAGGGTCTGCCCTGGCAAAATGTCTCATCTTTAGCGTGTAACAATTTTTTTTTTTTTTTAACTCGGGCACATTATCTTTATGGCGTCTAATGCCAAATTGTAATTATTATTTTTTTGTCGCACTGGAGAGGTTTTGTAATCTTTGTGTGCGTGCGACTGAAAGCACATATTCAAATCTACACAGTTGCTTGCTCCTGCTCTATGCTGACATGTTTCAGTGGCGCCCTCTTATGGTTTCCCTCCGTGACCTCACAACCAAGGGTTTCCCCGCCGTGGTGTAACGAATTGTGATCCTGGCTACTTATCGCTTGGGGCCCTAAACTCCTCAAACACAAAGGTGGGGGCGAAGTTGACAGAGCGCACCGATTAGACATTGACGACGATGACTTCGCGTTTGTCGCCGACGTCCAATCGGCATGCTCCGCGAACTCTCGGCTCCAACTTTGTGTTTGACGAGTTTAGGGCCCCTGCTGCGACGGTCTGATAACTTTCTTATGCCCTTTCGTCTGGCCAATCGCGAAGAGCCAACTACGGCGGCGCTTTTGGTCGCGCACATCGCTAATAATTGGGCGCCATATTTGAGTGCGCTGTTACTGCGCATGTCCAGAACGAGTTCGGATTTATACGAGTAGAAACGAAGGGAGAGGAGGAGACGAGAGCACGCGGGGACCTCAGAACGCCAAATTTTGGTGAGTGGAGACCAAGGCAGCTAGCTTTGCATTTACCCACTAATAGACGTTCGCAAATACAACCTCTGGACGACACTATCTTGTTGCTGGTGTGGTTAGATCGTCCGATAGTCAAGCATTGCTGCAAGCGTACCCACGGCCTCAGCAATGCTCGACTATCAGACGATCTACTCATACCAGGAGCAAGATGGCGGCGCCCAGAGGCCGTACTTGCAAACGTCTATACGGGTAGGAACAGGGGGAGAGGAGGAAACAAGAGCGCGCGGGAACGTCGAAACACCGAGCTCCTGTTGGAATGATTACAAGGATGGCCAGGCTGACCCGGCCTAAGAACCGCAAACAAAATCACAAAACTTCTAAGAGCCGGTGGTGGTGGTGGTGGTGGGGGGGGGGGGGGGGGGGGGGTTTAGAACAATAAATGAAACTTGAACTACTTTCGATGTATCCGAGTCAAAAGCAGTCCAACTGTACGTAAGGTAGCAGTAGCACAAGACTACCAAACTGCAACCTGTCGTTTAATTTGTAATGCGTTTCATTTCTCTTTTTGGGGAAGTGCTCGTGCGACCACAGGGAGCCGGGCAAAGGGGGGGGGGGGGGGGGGGGGGGTAGGGTAGGGTAGGGGGGGAGCTGCGAGCCGCACTTTAAAGGGGCACTGACACATCAAAATCATATTTTTTTTTTTATTATCCGAAACGATTGAAAACGGTGCCTGGACATTACCCTCAAAATTCGAAACTTGGGAATTCAGTATTTGTGAATTAAAAAAAAAAAACAATTTCCAAATGCCGAATTTGAAGTTCCCGCGCGATCCCCGCCAGTGCAGTCAGTCAAATTTTGCGGTCTCCTGCGACTCGACTTTCTCTCGGACCTCCGCTGGCCCGGGGCGTGGAGGAGGCGAGCTGGCGGGAGCCGGCGCGGGAAAAAACCGGTTTCTTCCCCGACTCGCCGATCTGCTCGAGCGCCGCCAGGTTTTCTGAGAGAGGACACAAATCTAGGAAGGGACATCTCACCGAACTCTGATTTTTGGTATTTCAAAAAGAGGGGCCATAGTGCGTTCGCGATTGCGTTAAAAAACATGTTTTACGATTGCCGTTATTAAATGTTATAGAAATGTCACCTACAAAGCTTCTAAATTTCCTGATTTTTGACGTCACCGATCAAAAGAAGCAAGGAGGTAGCGGCGGGAGATTTAAACGCCAAAAATAAAAAGGCGCGCGCGTGCGCGGGGAAATTTTTTTTCGCTATGCGCTTTTTTTTGCGTGTCTATGACTACAACTTGCGTCGTTTTAGACAATAAAAAAAAGCGACCTCTGGGGTGTCAGTGCCCCTTTAACACGCGAAGAGCCGCATGCGGCTCGCGAGCCGCAGCTTGGCTAACCCTGTACTAGAGGAACATCATCCCATTGCGTTTGGCCTGCAACACTTTCAAGTATCTCGCAAAGACAGAATACATCCCTCAGGAGGGTCTGCCGTAGTTGTGCAGCGGACTGCTCCATGTGTGGAGGTGCCGTTAAGCACTAGGCTAGAAGCTGTTGCGATGCGACACGGATTTTATTTGACCGTTTAATAACTATGTTCTGCTAACATACCGCTTAGCTATCAGCCTCAATACGCAGAGTTAGAGGTTCTGTTAGATCAACTTCCTCCAGTGTTTTCAATACTAGTCGATTTTAACGCACATAACCCCCTTTGGGGAAGTGCCAAACGGGAAGTGCGAGGAGCGTTGGTGGAAAGTTTCCTACTGTCGAGAGCTTTGTGTTTGTTTAATAAAACAGAAGCCACACATTTTAGTGCGGCTACACGTACTTTCACAAGCATTGACCTCTCCCTCTTTGATCCTACATTATTTCCATTTTGATCTTGCAAGGCCATTCCAAATCCTTATGATAGTGATCACTTCCCTATTATTTTAGAATTTCTAACCTCGGTTGCTTCTGTTCCCGCGCGGTCCCCACATGTGGCTGTGTTGTCCCAGTTTTAATTGTTTTATTCTTTATCCATGACTTGAACCAACACGCTCTTCTCCCAAGCATAACTGATCACTTTTTAAGCAGGCATCTGTTTTAGCCTATTCATCTCTAGACGAGCTCTCAGTTGACAGTGTAACGGAACCCACCACGAAACATATTTTAGATGCATCAATCATTGTAATACCCATGACACCGGCTCATTTCCCCAAGCGGCTAAAAACCATGGTGGAACGACGACTGCCGCTTAGCAAAAACTTTCAGTCTTTCCGCTCTGGTGAAGAAGGAAGACCAGCGAAGCTGTACTATGGTGGGAATGAAGTAATGGCCGGCCGCAAGTGGGCAAGCCAGAGTGAAAAGGTTGCCGCCATCTATGAGCGACGGCGGTAGCTGTCCGGAGTGTTGTGTCGACATTTATTTGCTGGCGGACACGATCCTGGGGAAAATAGTCCTTAACAACTCCGCTGTAAAAAGAAGCAAAACAAAGCATGGGAAATTTGTTGTCGCCCTTCAAGCAAATGAAAGCCCAAGCACGGTGTATTCGCAGGCACTTTGAACGAAATAGCTGGATGGGGTGGGGTATTCATTGTCTATAAACAGTCGTGCATCACCCAAGGATGTGTGGGATCGAGTACGTAAGATCAATGGTTGCTATCGCGTCTTCTCCGTTCGTCCTTTGACTGAAGATGGGATCTGCCCTCAAAGTATTGAAGAGCTCCAAAATACTATACCCCCGCATTTCTTCCGCATAAGCTTCAGGCAAAGAAAAGGTCTGTGATCACCTCCGGGGGCTTTCAGGAGCCTTACAACGTCCCTTTCGCACTGTATGAAGCAGTTTTGCACTGTTCCAAGCAAACTGCCCCCGGTCCTGATGATCATGACATCCATTATAATATGCAATGTCATCTGCATCCCTCGACACTCGAGCTCATTCTGTACTTTTTCAATCGCGTTCTGTCGGAGGGTCAGTTTCCATCATCTTGGAAGGTCGCTATTGTCATTCTCTTGCTAAAGCGAGATAAAGATCCTTCTAGTGTTTCCAGTTACAGACCATACAGTTGATACTGTGGTGGAAGAAATTAGAAACCTTTTAGTAGAAGGAACAGACACAGAAAGGTACGTCTCAAACTCAGCTAACTGGTTTATTTCTCGACCATCCTATATATATATATATATATATATATATATATATACCCACGGAGCCCTTCCCAACCACGCTCTACGCAGAAATCTCCTTTCTTGAAAACAGTTGAAAACAGCATAACCTCAAAAATACCAGTCTTCTGTTGAAAGGCACAAGCAAACCAGTTTTCAAGCTAATTAAACGATCTTTCAATGTGCACCTGGTGGATGCATGTGGAGCCTATTTGGGAGGTAATCTAGCAACGTTGGGGAACTTGCTACGTAGTTATGACGTAGCAAGTTCCATCGAAGCAGCGCCGCTCTTTGGAATTTCAACCATTTTCCTTCTTAGCTTTTCTCCTCAACTCACGAATCGCGCATTCTACCAAACAGTTCAAGAAGACGAAAAAGAGGGACTCCCCTCTTTCTCGGACCCTTGTTTGTGCAACCGGACACAGCCATTCTCCCCCTAGAAGATTAGCCCGTCGCTCAAAACTCGGACAAAAGTTGCTTTCCCCACCCCGTTCAGCCCTAAACTGACAATGTTGTGGAAGCTACGTGCTCCTTGGGCCAGCTAGGGTGCCTACATGTTTCCGCTCGGCCAGCCACACGCTCGTCACCCCACTGGTACTTCGAACGGCTCGGTAAGGTACCCTACGCTGACAACGCCACCAAGGGCAAAGCTCATAACCACGCCAGCCTTGCTACGTCACGAATGCGGGAAATCTTTTCTTTCTGTTTTTGTTTGCGCCGGATATCCCATGACACATCGCGCTCTCCATTCGCTTCTCTTCGACCGCTTGCTCGAGTGCACCGTTTGAAACGAAAAATATAGCCAGTTGTTCAAAATACAAACGTGCGTTATCATTTACAGTTATTATCCGTCATGCTTGACTCATTTCCGAACGAAATTTGAATATTTCAATTTTTGTTTCCGTACCCCTTTAAGGCGCTGGCACATGTATCATGGGGCTCCGATAGACTATGTCTGTTGCACATATATCGTGCCGTTGTTGTGTATGGCTCTGCCCGAGTATTAGTCCTAAAGATGTTGGACCCTATTCACCACCAGGGACTGCGATTGGCTACTGGTGCGTTTCGCACCTCCCCGGTACTTAGTCTGTATGCAGAGGCCAATGAACCCTTGAAACTAGGAGGTTTGCGCTTGGGCTTATCTGTTCTATTCCAGTTCGCTCTGTACCTCAGCACCATACTCATGACAACCTTGAAAACATCAGGCTCCAGAGAACATGAAAATAAACCATCCGTTAATTCTCCTTTCGCAATGAGGAATATGAGTTCAGCAGGATCAGAGATTCAAAGCCTCCAATGGCCCAAATTTTGTTTGCCATAGTCCCTTGGGACTATCATCCTATTATAGCGAAGCTGTATATGACTCGTTGGTTCGGTTTTTTCGTGCCCGTCGACAGAACAATTGTCGATAGAATAGTTGACAGGAAACCATCGCTTGCGCCTCATCACCGCTCCCGCACACCTTATCTCTAATCATGTGGTTTTTACAACTCTTTCAATAGGAAAACCGCTAAACAAGTGTCAAAACCACGTGATAGATGATAAGCACGTAGCGCTCCTCACATCAATTTCTCGGTAAAGATTGCGGTTTCATAAGCCGCCATAGCGACGGCAGCGTACAAAGTCTTTCATATATAAAAAAACGTTTTCGGTAAAGTGGTAAGCTGGGCGAGTTGGTAAACATTGATCAGGATGAAAAATCGCGCACAAAACGACAAGGACAAACTAGGACAACGAGAAACACAGAACACAGACAACTGTTTGTGTTCTGTGTTCCTTACTCGTTCGTCCTTGTCTTTTTGTGCACGATTTTTCATGTTCAAAATTTTGGTACAATGCGTTTAGTTTTCTTTCGTCAATCATTTGGTATAGACCCTTTTGCTGTTTACAAACATGTACTGCCGCTTGCGTCCCAAGCGACTTCCGGTCGCACTGTCTTAGCAAGCCTGTCGAGCTTGCTTATGTCACCAGTGTCAGAGAGCAAGAATGCTACACGGACAACGAAGTTAGAGATTTAACGAGGACCTTCGCCTGTACAATATTACATCTTGGAGGAGGCAAGTTGGTTTACAAGAATACTCGAAACATTTTAACATTTCTCGCACTCCATTCCTTTGGCGTTCACCTAAAGAATTGGATGTTAAACGTTTCATCTACATTTCAAGCAGCGGTGTGAAGGTGGCCTTGATTCATTATTTTTATTAACCGGAAGTTTTCTGGGACGTCAAAAATTGGAGCACCACCTGGTGGTCTATAGCGCAGTGGGCGATCGTTAAGGGTGATACCATAGCATGGATTGGAGCCTTCATTTTTAATTGCAATTTAACATTGACCAAGCTTTCTAAAAAAGATACTTCGAATGAAGTTATGCGACAAGGATATTTTCAGATCGAATGAGGGGGTATACATGTTTTTTATACGGACAAAACTAAAACTGACTCGGTAGTTGACCGCTCTATAATAGGGCCATATGTAAAACAGGTGAAGATAATCAATTGTACAGCTACTACACTAACAGCATAGCTCTGTGGTTTTTTGTTGCCTGTTGAGTATATAACCAAAGAAAAACCGGTTTCACCACTCAGTCGTATACTTAATAGCACTTGCACCAATGAAATGGGCTACAAACCCACTTGGTCTTGAATTGCAGGATAAGATATTCTATGCTTCGCACAAAAATGTTAAGATAGCTTTTTCTTGGGTTTCAAGCCTTGTCGGCATTCCTGGATAGGAAGAAGCCGATTGTGCGGCAAGTTCTGCTATTGAGAGAGAAGATAGACATCCACAAAATACCATATAAAAACTACTATACCTCTTTGAAGCGTTGTATTCAAAGAAAATGTCAAAATGATTGGAGTAATGATACACACAACAAATTACATGTAGTAAAACCCTTTCTAAGCCTATGGGAAAGTACCCGGCATCGGGAGCGCTTCTATAAGGTGGTCCTATGTGCCGGCTACGGGTTGGTCATACACGTCTCACCCATGGAGCCTCCTCTTGCGTGAAGAGGAGGCTCCAGAATGTGAGCGCTGTAACGTTCCTCAAACCATCTCACACATCCTCCTTGAGTGCTCCAAGTATGACCAAAGATGTTCTAAACATTTTCACAATTATACAAAGAACATACTCCACTTCACTTGGTCATTTTACTTGGCGATGAGCCGCTCATTCCGCAAGCTTGTGTGTTTAGCTTTCTTAATGATATCGGCCTTATACACCGACTATGATTTGAAAAACTGCAACCAGGGGTGTAGTTGGATTAGTTGGTTGATCATGTTCAAATGGTTTTAGAACAGCGCTGAAAAAGACGAATGACGAATGGAAGGAGAACACAGTCACAGCGCTGGGTATGTGTTCTCCTTCCACTCCTCCTTCGTCTTTTTTTTTTTTTGCGCTCTTTTAGTACTATTTCAATATGATTTTAGGTTTTTTTACACTAAACCCATGTTCATCACAGTTTACACATATACACATTTCATGCTCATAGTTTTATCACATCGCCAGATACTATAAGCTCTTCTTCCCCCCCCCCCCCTCCCTTAACCCTCGCCCCCTACAATAGTCCATAAAATCGGCGCATTTTGGCGCCAGCAGCTTTTGCGCCATAAAACCCCATCAATCAGTCAATCAATCAATCATCAATCAACGGGGAACGCATCAGCGAGGTTGGGCGGCCATTTCAGTTGTCCTTAGTTTGACTGTTACTTTGACCTAAGTAGAACATAAAAAAAAAAACTACGTAATAGTTTTGTTGTGTTTGTTTACAGCGTCATCCGCAGTAGGCGTCTGGTATCTCCGCTGCAGATGAGAAATTTAGCTAGTGCAGTACAGCTGCTAGCCCGGGGTCTTTACCATCAATCACGCAGCAGTGGTACACGACCGCACGCCAGTCCGCTGCATGCTCATCCAGATCGAAACGGGCTTGAGAGGGAGATTGAGCTCAAGATCCCTGGGTTCTGCAGCGCGAGCTTTCGCTTCCGCCTGCTTTGAGCTGCAACGCACGAACACACTCGAGCACCGATTCCCCCATAAAACTACGCCCGACTTGTGATAAGTATCAACATACAACTTGTTTGCACTCTGCAGCTCGTTTTGCCATATGGAACAACAGGCAACTGAGCTATCACTAGGACGTGCCGGGTGCAACAGAATTATCTGCCTTAATCTCATTTAAGAAATGCCTGCGCGTCTACATACCCGCCAAACACTCAAAGAGCCAATCTTTGCGATCTGCGAAATCAGGTGAAAATGAATTCTCTTTTGCATTTCGCAATGCAAAGCGTCATGCTTGCATTGCGTATAATGCCACAGCGCAGAAAAATTTTGAGGTCTAAATAGATGTTACGCCTCATCATTCGCACATAGAGTAATATAGTAAACGTAAAGAGAGGACACAGAAGCCGATTCGCGGCCCAGATAGTGCTTTTAATGCCCTCCGCTACGTGGCGCTTTTCTGTAATTTGGTTAAAATTAATTAGAACTCTTTCTGTGAGAGTTATTTATTTTTTAAATTGTTATGCTTTAGAAATATTTAAAATATTTAAAATGACTAAATAGTTCTAATCTAATACGTCACGAAAACCACGTGATAAATGGCGCCTGCCATGGCCTGCCTGCCTGCACGCCGTTGCCTCTGCATCATTCTGCATGGACTCTGCTCGTCCGTGCGTCGTTCGTCTGTGCCGTGCGTGCCGTCCGTCTGTGCTTTCTGCTGCATCATGTTCCGTCGACTTTGCATCAATCAAGGTGACGCATCCCTGCCCGCGTGCTCGCATGCTCGGCGTGAGTTTGTGCAGCCGATCGGTTTGAGTTTTTCGCGCTGTTGCTTCCGCCCGGCTGTCTGGCTGCACTTGAACGTGTGTGCATGTTGATTTTCGATGAATTTGTTTTAAAAAAGAATTTAACTTACGACACTGCACACGACATTGTCCATGGATTTACAGATGACGGTGTTGAACGAACCTCTAACATTGCAGATAGAGCCTTGGTTGTTGTGCTCTCTGGAATTTCCAGGAGGTGGGTTTAGCCCATTGCATACACTGTTGGGCACACCCCAACAACGTTTTCTGTTAAAGGGGCGATGCAACAATTTTTGTACTTTGCGCAAATACCGCTTAGAACGGATCCCTGACGTTAATGACCCATGAAACACGCGTTCGCTTTCACCCCACTCAATAGAAGTCCCAGTAAAAAATTAAAGAATAACGAGCAGCGTTCACCCCCTCAACTCGCAGCCAGAACAAGCGGTCACGTGATCTGGAGCCGATTATATGCCGCCAATGTTGATCATAGCCACGCGCTGGGGTTGGCAAAGCAGAGGACACGCGGTGAGTTCCAGACATTGTTATGGCTCGGCTATTGTCATCGTTGCAGCGATTGGACACGGGCCACTACCCGAATGCTTCTCGAGCTAGTAATTATCACGAGCCCAAATCGAGTGCCCACGCAATTCTCGGGTCCAATCTATGACCCACATTCAAATATCGTCATATGGGTGTACTGCGATCCCCACTTTACGTCATCAAATTTTGCAAAGGAGAGATTGAATGAAAATGATCGCTTTTGTCTCTGAAATTACACCGCAACAAAGGAGTTTCTTGGCCAGTGGCGTTGCGTGCGAGTAACCTTGAGTTCTACTAGTGCCAGTAAGCTCGTGTAAAGTGAAAAACATTCCAATTGAATATCGTTGCACAGCTCCTTTAAACGCCGTCTCCTAATTTCTCTCATTCGGGAGCTTAAGACTGTTGGCTTCACAGTAAAGGCTGTGGTCTGTGATTAGGGGGCTTCAAACGTAAGCTTGGTGTGTGTGTTGATAAGCCATTTTCTGAAGTTGACAACGAACACGTTTACTTTGTATTTGATGTTCCGCACCTCTCCAAAACAACCAAGAACAATCTCCAAGCACACAAACTTTGCATTGGAAATGAGGTCATTGAGTAATCCCAGAACTTTATCGTCCTACCCAGGAGATGAGCTTGCAATTGGCTCCGAAACTTACTGAGATACACATTTTTCAGAAACCTTTCTGTAACATGGAAGTAAATCCTGCCTCACAGGTACTGAGTGCCTCACTCTTTCTCGCAATCCTATTCCTTGTTTATGCCAAAGAGCTTCCTGAGGCAACCATGGCTACAGCCTATTTCTGTGATAGGATGTACATACTTTTTGATTGTCTAAATAGCTCAAAATTCAAGAAGACATGGCAGAAGTTGCGTCATGCCATTCTGAAGGGAGTATCTGAAATACTTGATTTCTTCCACCAGCAACTCGGATGGCTTTCAGCATGGCAGTTCCAAAGTAGGAGGCAGCCACAAGCCATTTTAGGGTGGCAAGTTACTATAAAAAGTGTCCTCATGCTCTGGGATGAGCTTTCAAACAGTCATGACTTTAAGTTCTTACTTACACGACGCCTGCAGCAAGACACACTTGAGAAACTTTTTGGAGCTATATACGGCAAATGCTGTGCTGCAGTGGCGTCACAAGGGTCAGCGGCACCCGTGGCGGTGGCCCAAGGCTACCCCCCCCCCCCCCCCGGCTCGTTGCCCGCCTCCCCCCCCGCTCGTCGCCCGCCGCAACACCATCCCCCCCCCCCCCCCCCCCCGGCTCGTTGCCCGCCGCGAAACCCCCCGGAGCGCTGCACCCGGGGCGGTCCGCCCCCCCCCCCCCCCCCCCCCCCCCCCCCCCCCACCCCGCACCCCCCTTGTGACGCCACTGCTGTGCTGCAACACAAACCCAAATGTGCATCAGTTCACCTCAGGACTGAAACACCTAGGGATAAAGAAACTGTTCAAACTGTCGGACAATGGAAACGTAGAGGATGACAAGGCTGACCTCCTCAAGGAGTTGCCAATATCTTCGCACCATGAAAGTTCAATTTCACACAATGTGGAATGTCTTTCAATTGATAACTTCCCGCCACTAGACGATATTTCTTAGCTGTCTACAGGTCTAACATAATTGATGACTCGTCCACTTATTACGTTTGGGGCTATTTAATCAAGCTTTTGCTCTAACAGACAACTTACAGCTGTGGCTGTTCTCAGCTGCTATCGGATGAGTCTGATAACTTGACCAGGCCTCACCAGTACTTTATTGTTCTTAAAGCATACCACGTGCCTGGAAAACTCTTCGGAAACTTAGTAGTACCATCACAGGCTGCCTTTAATTTCATTCAGCAACTAGAAAATCACTTTCTTCCCATAATAGGGAGTGTGGCGCATGTTCCAGGAGTGTGTGCCGCCTTGTATCGCACATTTTGAGGTCTGGGCGGTTTTAGCCTTTGCTCAGAGGAGTGCCACAAAAGGTTTTGAAAATTGTTTTGCAGAATACGCTTGTGTTGGCATGTTTGATTTCTTAACCAGAATTCGGACAAAGTTCGGTTGCACTCTTCAGTGGCTTGTAAGCAACTAGACAGGTTTAACTGTTAATAGTGTATTAATGGAGGCGGTTGCCAAACCAAAAACAGAAAGTGCTTATTAATTGGGCGGTGCAGCTTGCTCTCCAAACATTTGTTTTCCCTTTTTCTAGCAAATGTGTATCACGGCTCCCTAACAAAACTATTTATACACTTTCTACAGAATTTTTATAGAAAATAGTGTATAGAAGCTAAAGATACTCGAAAGAAAATGTATCCACTGTCCATAGTTTTTTAGCCGTTTTTTTTTCTGAAGCCATACTTCTTTCCTGAACAATTTTGGGGAATGTTTAGGGACGTTGATTCTTGTCAGATTTCGAATAGAGTTCTCATTGTTTGGTAATGGCTCGCCCGCAGTGAGTTTGAGGCTATGCAAATTGGTGTTTTTTTAAAATTAGCCGGAAATCGGGAATTTGCACTATCCGGTGTGTACTTCACACTCTTATTATACTCTTATTACTGGTAATGATAGTGATGTCTTATTCAGCATGTTTTCTGTAAAAAGTTTTTGTTAACTTGGTTCCGCTAAGAATCTATTACGAAAAAGTACGATATACCGAACTCCTTCATATTCATTTATTTTTGTGAGTATCTGTTTCGTATTAAACATACAGAGCTTCTGAAGTAAATCATGTATACATGAATGTGGTCCAATAAAATATTTTCGAACCACTTACTGTTGTTGACCCCAAAATGCTCCACCAGCCAGGAGTCAATGTGGCAATTGTGTAACTTCAATGCTTTTACAATGGAAAAAGAACAAGAAATGCACCTCTGCTTTGTGAAGTGAGTTGAAATATTGTTTGATACATTTTGTACGTACTCTATCGTAAAAATTAAAGTAAAAGTGCGTCAATATTTAAAAAAAAAAAAAAAACAAAAAAAAACAGCGGCTTCGGGAGTCGAGGAGCTCCCGAGAGCCGAGCGAGGAGGGGAGGAAAGAGAGAAAGAAGGGTACCGGAGAACCGAAGCAGACACGCCCAAACCGAAACCGAAACTAACTTGACCGGAACCGGAATCAGATTCTGCTTAATGCCGCCCGCTAGGAGCGCTACCTGTCACTAGTCTATCTGGGCCGCTGGGGCCTATGGCAGTGTCCGTTCTTTACCTTGTGTATATTTCCCTATGGATCGCAGAGATTGGCTCTTTGAGTGTTTTGCGGGTAAGTAGACGCGCAGGCGTTTCTAATGGCGAATTCGGGTGGTCAATCGCCGGCGAAACCGAGCCGGCGGAACCGGCAACCAGAAACGCGCCGGCGGCACACCACGTGACCCTCGCCACCCGAACACGAAACGCCAGACGGTGGCAGTTTACTTCACCTCTTGCCCGCTCGACACCGCTAGCGAGAGGCTGTCGCCGCCGTCACCCATGTGACAGTGGCGAGTCAACCCCTTGGATTGACTCGAGTGGTGGCTGCTGAAGTGACTTCAGATCAGTTTCGCTCTTTCGTTCATTTTTCTCACTGACCTTCTCTCCCATTTCGGAAGTGACGACACCGGATACAGTCTGGCGCCCACTCGCCCGGTCGTTTGGAGCTCGGGCGGAAAAAGCGCCGGAAAGTTGCCGGTGCTTGCCGGAGAACCACCACCCGAACGGTGCGCGCCGGCCAGAAACTGACCACGCGAACACCAATGCCGGCTTTCCGGCAAAATAAGTTGCCGACGACTGACCACCCGAATTCGCCATAAGAGTGCTCATACCGAGGAATGTAAGAAAATGATCCGAGTCTGTCAACACGGTGTCTCACATTACCAACGTGGTGCATCGCTAAATCACACCAAATCACCATCTCCCACCCTTGGCTCGATGGACATTCGAGCGCTTCGTATCTTTGCGTCTCTAATTTCCTTTTCAGAGCGCAGCTCTTAGGCGCCCGTTTCCGGCTTGAGCGGCGTCGCCGTCACCGTCGCCGTCGGCGTCGGCGTAACCGCGGGTTGCATGCAACTCAGGTCGCATGCAACTCGGGTTGCATGCAACTACTCGGCGTCGGCGTAACCGCGAGTTGCGTGCAACCCAGGTTGCATTCAGTCCACGTTGCATGAAACTCGCGTTGCATGCAACCCGCGGGAGTTGCTGGGTTGCATGCAACCCGTCGGCGTCAGCGTAATAGCGCGTTGCGTGCAACCCAGGTTGCATTCAGACCAAGTTGCATGCAACCCGCGGGAGTCGCTGGGTTGCATGCAAGCCGGCGACGCCCCCGAGGTCACGTGACCCCCCTGAGGTCACGTGACCCCCCCCCCCCCCCCCGAGGTCACGTGACCCCCCCCCCCCGAGGTCACGTGACCCCCCCCCCCCCTTCGAGGTCACGTGACGCCCCGAGGTCACGTGACCCCCCCCCCCAGAGGTCACATGACCCCCCCTACCCTCCTCCTCCTCAGAGGAGGAGGAGGGAAGGGTACTTCATCCCCTTTCCCCAAAATCAGATAGCGAATTGCTGAAATACGTTACTCATTACTTGCAAATAAAAGAGGGGGATCGGTGACCGAGTCGATTCCGCTTCCAGCGCTCGACCGAAACGATCGCAGAATGGCGAGCTCCGACGTGGCTGTATCAGGGGCCGTATCTGGCCGTGGCATGACTGTGTCCTATCCTGTTCAAGATTACACGGTCACGCTGCCTCCCCTGCCAACAGGTTACAACGCAATGAATGCGGTGTTTTTGCACTGCGATGTAAAGGGAAGACAGTACAAGATACAAGACTTCAGAGAAGAGCTGCAACGACTGGATGTCCTGAAAGACTTGGCATCCGCCGGTGCGTACCAAATGAATCATGTTTGGATGCTTCGCCTGCATTCGCTGGCTGCGAAGCACAAGGTGGTAGCCGCGAAAGAACTCTCCATGAAAGGAGGGCGGTGCCTTGCCAATCGACCCAGCGAACTCTGAGGTTAAACTCAAGCACTGGTTCCCCTACGACGTGCCGAACTTCCAGGTACGAAAAGAAATCGTGTGCTATGTCACTGAAATCACCAGGGAGCTCTTTCGGGAAAAGGGGTTCGGGAACGTCGAATCGAATACGAGGCTGGTCCGCATGACGCTCAAGGAGGGTACAACGGTGGACAAGATCCCGCATGAACTACGCCTAGAAGGCTGCAAAGTGCTAGTGGTTGTGCCTGCAAGGGCCGCCCCTCTGCTTGCGAATGGAACGTATCAGACGTGACTATCGCCTTCCGAGCCGTTCAGACTGTCATCGATTCGGCCACGAAAGTGAAGACTGTCCGAAAACATGACTCAATTGCTGAGGTTCGCCGAACGGATGATGAAATGGAGATGGACGCAGCTGATGCAGAAGAAGCGGCTACAGGCTCAACGCCGGCAGAGCACCAGGGCGAGGGAACGCGACAGCCGACCACGTCTAGTGGGAGCAGCCCCGACCCCGAGCGACCCCGACGCGATGCTAATGAACTGACGAGACCTGGAGAACTAGGGGAACTAGGGAACTAGGGAACTAGGGGCCTATTCATCGCGGTGCTGCAGCAACAATGAAATCAGTTGCTATACTTCGTTTCATCTTACGTTTAAGCGCAGCTGATGTTACGAGCCATCGGAGCCAATCGTAGACCGTGCACGAGTGAGTGTCACGTTACCTTAGAGAGCGGGCACAGCGACGCGCGGAAAGCGTATCACGGGCCACGTCCACAGAACGGGATTGGCTAAGATAGCTCGTAGCATCCGCTGCGTCCGGACGTAAGGGGAAACGGGGTATAGGCCGGTTCTTCTTTTATATATAAAAAGGCTAGTGACGTCACTCCCCACGTCGCAAGCTGTCGTCGCCGCGGCAGCTTGGGGAACAGTAATCTTCACCGGGAACGTATGCGGTGAGCGGTACGTGCTTCGCATTGTTTTCAGGAGCTCCTTATCATTCGTTATATGGTTAGGATGCTTGTTTTGTGCTTAGTCTTTATTGAAACGAATGTTGGGCTGTATGTTGTATGCGTGGTGTTTGTACTTCTCGGTTCAATCTTCTGAAGTCTTTTTTTCTGTAAGAACGCCGGCACGAAAACACACGCGGGGAGAAGGAACGTGCTTCGCATTGTTCGCAGGCGCCGTTATCATTCATTATGCGGTTTGCACTTCACACGAGGGCTTCGAATGACGTCAACCCCTTTCGAAGCAGCTGCAAACCTAATCTTTACCGGAACGCGGGGGAGGGTGTTCCTATTGTTCACGCGTGCCTTATCATCGATCATGTGGTTTTGATGCTTGTTTTGTGGTTTTCTTTATTGAAACGGATACTGAGCTGTATGTTGTATGCTGAATGCCTGATTTCAAAGGAGATATGCCGTTTTGCCTTCAATCGTTCGCCGGGAGTTTTTGCTTACAACGCCAACGTCACGAAAATTTCCTTGGCTGGTAGAGGCATACAGCTTCGCTGTAAAAAGACTACTGGGAGCGCTGACGGCGACGGGCCCAGGGATGACAGGGCGGCTAAAGGCGATAACGACATGAACTTAGACACCAGCCTGAAACGCCCACTCGACCTAGCCTCGCCTCTAGCCTCACCTGGCAGTGGGGACGGTGGGGACGGTGGACTCCCGTCAAACGTTCAGGGTCCCAAAAAGGGTCGCACCGTGGTCAATCCACGCGTATCACCGGGTGATTGCAGCCGTCAAAACTTTCGAATGGTTGACAGGAGTGGGAGGTGTTTGACCTTGACTTAGTTAAAGGAGTGTTCCTTTCTTTATTCGGGGCAAGCTAACTACAAAGAATATGTTTAGTCCTCCTCAGCCGATTTGTTTTGTGACCTTTAATGTTTGAGGCCTGAGTGCAAGGAAGAAACAATATCAAATGCAACGGTTACTAAATTATGAGGATATTATTGCCATATTGGTCTTACAGGAGACTAAGATGGTCAATGACGAGGAAATTGGTGATAATGCAATTAGTACAAAGGTGCAAGCGAGCTGGACAAGAATGACCATAATCATCCCTGGAGAAGGGGAACAAGGGGGACAAAGGACGACCATAATAATACCCTTCTCCAGGGATTATTATCGTCATTCTTGTCCAGCTCGCTTGCACCTTTGCATTAATTGCATTATCATCATAACCTTAAAATGCAGGCCGTTAAATTCGTTGGTGTTAGGCTGGTGGCAGCTGATAAAACCCATTTGCTCTACTAACTTCTAACTCCTGGTTAGCTCTGTTGATAGAGCGCTCGACTGGAGATGGAGAGGTCCCTGGTTCGATACCAGGACCAGGCAGGTTTTTTCGGTCGCGCACCATTCACCTAGCTGTATTTGGAGATTTGTGTTTGTCCTTTGTCTCTCTTGTTCCCCTTCTCCAGGGATTATTTTCGTCAGTCTAAAACAGCTTTTGACCGAGTTCCAGGACGTCTTTAATTGTGTATTTAGTACCGAAGACAGGGTGCCCTTTAAACCTATTTCTGACCGGAGCGCTGGAGTTTTGAGTGCAATGTTTAATGAATATAGTTTTGAAGACTTGGCAATGCTGGCGACTCCAAAAAATGGTGTTACGTTTGCTCACTTTCAGTTGTCCACGCATGCACGTTTGGGTCGGATTTATGTCCCTGCTAAGTTAACCCACAGCATATCAGGATACTGTGTAAAACCTCTTTCTTTTTTTTAACGACAATTGTCTCGTAGCAGTGACGCTGGGAACGGGTGGGTACCCATCGCGTAGGTTCAATTGGGAACTCTGGAAAATGAATGTTAGTTTTTTGAAGGATATTTTTATTTCAGGCATGAAAGGTGTTTTAAATTTATTGAGTGGTAATGGCAATAAAAGCTGCATAGAAAGGTGGGAATTTTTCAAACAACGAGTTAAGGAGCTAGCGATAGAATGGTCGCCCGTTGTAAAGTCTAATTCGAGGCAGGAGGAAAGAGTGATGCAACAAGATTTGCTCGACCTGTCAAAAATGAATGCGATAACCCGGGTATAAACGCGACAGAAATAAGAGATAAAAGCGAAGTTAGACGCATATCAACGGACGCGTTATCGCGGTGCGGTAGTGCGCGGAAGGGCTGACAAGTTTCTTTTGGGTGAACAGCCTACTTCGAGGGCCTTGGCAGATGAAAACAAAAATTGCTTTGTCGAAAGAAATAACAGCCATTGAGCATGACGGTGTTCTTAGCCACGATAAAGACGCTACTGACCTCGCATTTATTGGGTACTACGATAGATTATTTGGGGGCCAGGAAATGCCCGAGGATATTACAGGTATATATAAGGAGTCTAACTCAGATAGCACCCGAGCTATCGGGAGAGAGTACAGAAAGAATGGAACAACATTTTACGGTGGCTGAGATAGAACATGCATTTGGTGGTTTAGTGGCCCATAAAACTCCTAAGCCAGATGGCCTTTCTGCCTAGTTTTATCAAACATTTAAAAAAAGAAATATTTCCCGTTTTCTTTGATGTTCTACAAAATGGCTATGAGCTTGGCGTGTTGACGCCCTCTTGCATTCGCACACGGTACTCATCCCCAAAATCGAAGGAGGAGGTTGTCCGCCAGCGTGTCAGTGGGTATCAACTCATTGCTCTGAGCAACGTGGATTATAAAATGTTTGCAAGGATTTTAGCCCGAAAACGGGTAGTGCTCACCTGGTCGGTGAGCACCATACGTGCGGCATTAAAGGTAGGTCGATCCAAACTAATATCCACGGGGCGCGGACTGTTTTGGACTGTTTGTCAGATGAGAGGAGTTTGGTCGCGATTATCCAGATTGATTTAGAAATAACATTTGACCGGGTTTGTCACACAGTACTTTGGGAGATACTAATCCGAGCCCATGTTGGCAAGCTTCTTCTAGAAGTAGTTAAAATGGCTCATAACGGTTGTACAATGCAGTTAGTGATAAACAAGTCGTTGACTCATAAAATAAGCGTTCGTTCTTCCGTGCGGCAGGGATGCCCACTGCGCCCCCTCCTCCCCCCCCCCTTTCTCTTGTTCGCACTTTATTTAGAGCCCTTTTGTTTGAGCATCATTCGGTGTAAACGTGTACGAGGTGTCTTTACGGGTGACGTGGAAACAAAAGTAATGGCTTATGCGAATGACATCGCTGTCTTTTGTATCACCAGAGATAGTGTCACAAATGCCTTAGAATTGTGTAACATGTTTTGCGACTCAATAGGTGCTGCTGTAAACAGAAACAAATGTGCAGATGTATGGCATATGGTGAATGGGCCAGAACACAGTCATAGTTTAAAGGCATACAACGGAGTTATTGCGTGCCTAGTAAATACATTGGTCTAGCACTCCAGCACATGAAAAATAATAATGACTATTGGACACAGCACTGCGCTAGAACCAGCTTACAAAAACTGCGCAGGGTTTTTGGAGTGGTCATCTGGAAAAGTGTGGTGGAACCAATGTGCCGAGATAATCTTTTTCGACGAACCTCTCATGGTGGACTAGGACTGTCGCACCTGTTTATTCGTCAGGTTGTCTCACGATATCTTTATTTGTGACACCAGAAAAACCCAATTCTTCAGGTTGTGTTTCAGACGAGACTGGCGGCGCGTTTGCCATCCTTCATTGTCGCTTCACGCATTGGTCCCCCGGCAAAAATGCCTGACTTCGTTAGTTGTGAGTGATTGTGATTTTTTGACGGTTGCGTTACTCGCTTGAGTACTTCTCCACAGTAACTGAAAAAAATCTGTATGGTGATTTCATTGATAGTCTTTTTTCCGCACCACTATATCGCACCATGTATGCAGAAGGGGATGGTCAGGATGTTCTAGTTCGTGTGAAGAAGATGGGCATACCTCCTGCTGCAAAATCGTTCTTTTCTCGTCTGCATAGTGCCACATTACATTACCTGTTAAAGTGCGGATGGGAAAAAGGGGTATAATGGTGTATGGGGTGTTAACTGCTTGCTATGCAAGCAAGCAGATGTGTTCATTGATTGTTGGGATGCGGTCTTTATGTGGGATGTGCTTGAACGCACTTTGAAAAAATAATTTTGCACTCCATTCGTTTTCTTCCTCTAAACACAGATGACGACGTTCCTTGTGACATGATAATGGTTTTGGCTTTGTTTGTCCCTAGAAATCGCAAATGATAGTACGCCATGCGGTGCCCAATCCGAAAACTGCACATATATGTGTTTCACTGAATTCGTTACCCATTGAAGAGTGTATACGATCTTAATGGGAGTAAGTGCTTGAGTGGGTATCTGTGTTAAACAAAATATCGCAGATGAAAGATTTTTAACCCACGGCTGCCCCAGGACCCGGGCAGTCTGCTTTTACGTACGAAATAAAGAAAAGAAAAATGTCTTGCGTGGCCTAGTCAGTGGCGTGTCTGGCTCGCAAGCGAAAGGTCGTGGGTTCGAATCTCGCCTAAAATTCTTCAAAAATTTCTTTAAGGCGAATGAAATCCTTTATGGAGTGACCGCAACGTCACGTTTCACGTGAGCGTTGTGGGTTGTTTGAAATTCCCGCGCGAGGTCCTGTGGCTGTGATGTCATGACCCTATCGACCAATCTGGATTTTTGCCTTTGCAATTTTCTCGTCACGCCACCGACGCCGGATTTCCGGCGACACGAGCTCCTTAACGCTATCGCGTTAATAATGTGTTTGTAGACATGGTATCAAGGGAGGCGTAAGTACGGGAACGTCAACATCAATAGCCAAAGAAGGGCATGATATGATGCCCTAGAAAGCGTGAACGTCAGCACAAGCATTCCAAAATGGAAACGAAGTCAAAACAAAAAGAAAAATGTCGAATTGTAATAATAACAATAATATGTGGCAGTGAGCCATACCGTAGAATCCAGAGGCGCCTTGCCTAATGAGGGCGAAGATGTGATGAACTTGAACCACAGATGGCAGAGGAATGCTGGGGTGTAGGCTAGTGATTGTAATAATCTTGTGGACAAGGACGGGTAAATTGTGCTGTCTACCACGAGGCTATGGCGGGTCAATCTTCAAGTCAGCGCTAAGAAAGGTTTCACTTTCTATATTAGCAGAGCGAACGCTGGAAAAGAGGCGAGTGGAGAGAAGGAAAACACCAATCATGGCGAGCAGAGAGCTTCGGGGGAGGAGACAGATATTGGTATACTGTATCTGCACTTAAAAATTATATTTTTAAGACAAACGTTTTATGCGCAAAAAGCATCCTCTTCTTCTCTGACAGTCAAAAATGAGAACTACTATTTCGCGAAGCGTAAAGGGCTGTGGTCATAACCTAACGAGCATACAGTGAATCGTCTGGTCCTTGTCTTTCGCCTGGAAGGCACCCATGACATTGGTGTTCCGAACTGTTGTCACGCGCACATAGAACTTTGGTTAAGCGCCAATACGTCCACCGGGTAACTCCCTTTCTCACAACTGGGTTAAGTATTTACTTAGACAGGGGTAACGTAGTCACACAATGGCTGGTGCATGTCTCCGCCGTATATGAGAAGTCCAGCCAGTGCAGTACCACGTGTTGCTAGTCTCCGGTCTTTAACGCGAATAACGCAGTAGTTATCGCACGACCGCACTTAGACGCGATGCTCGTCCAGATCGAAACGGGCAGGGGTCAGGATTGAACCCCTGGGCTCTGCACCGCGATCTTTTGTTCCACGTGTTCCGAGCTGTGGCGCGTCAACACACTCGGCCATCGATCCTCCACCTCTCCTTTGTAAAGTTACAGTATGTAAATATGTCAAGAAGTTGTTAGTCTAGAAAGTAAGCAATGCGAGCAATTGTCGCGCGTTAGTGGTGCAGGAGCAATGCGTTTGACAACCTCATACACCAACACGCGGCTCTAGCGTCATGCCACTGCTGTGGTGCTGCAGATGGCACGGCACACGCACAGACGCTTTACCTCACGAGAATCTCGTTTCTGCGCACGTGCGTGTGCCCACACTTGGTGTGAGCAAACACGAGCTTGTTTTTAAACAGTACGCGCTGGCATGTACCAAACCAAGCAGCGCGTTTCACAAAGAACGCTGTGACCGCTCAACACTGCCGAACGGTATACCTGGAATCCCACCCGACGGGGTCTCAGCACGCTCGGTTATTTCAATTTTGTCGGTTCCCTTGGGGCGGCGAAGAAGCTACCACGCATACTAATCACAGCCCAGTCCCGATAACAACGGCACCCCGCGTCGGAGCGGGCCATCAGTGGCAAACAGATGGGCTTCTAATTTCCGTGTTGAACGTGCAGGCAGCGCAGACGACAACCTACGAGGGAGGCGACTGGCGGCTCCCTCAAGCCAACAGAGTTCAGAGGTCGTGCGACCTCGATGACCTCAGAACGAGTCCACGGAGGGGAGGTCTCCACCCTCAAGAAGTTCAAAAAGAAGCTGGGCGACCAGCGGGCGCTAGGTGGGCAAGAAGCGAGAACTACAAAGAACACCACCACCACCATCATCGACAGTCGGCAACAATACCAAAAGCATCGACGGGCCACGAGAAAAATTGCGGAAACAAAAGCAACAGGAGAGTGTCCACCGACTACAAAGACAAAAAAAAGAAAAAAAAAGAAAAAGAAAACACCATTATTAACAGTCGGCAACAATACCAACAGCATCGACAAGTCACAAAAAAAATCACGAAAACAGGAGGAGAGTATCCACCACCGAATCAGGTCCATGCACTGCCGAACGGTAAGAAGCACCCACTGTGACGTCACATGACAGGTTTAGGGGGTCGGCAGAAGAAAAAAAAAGAAGGGGGGGGGGGTCTGTTACGCGCGCGAATATGGAGGGTGGAGGGGGGGGGGGGTCTGCTGCATTCCAGGTGCTACCCTCTCCCGGCCAGTTTGGTAATGGGGCCAATTCTTGAGGCTGCCTCGCTCGCGGACTTCGCCGACGCCGCAGCGTGGCTGCCGTGTTGTGTTCCGAGTTGCGAGTGAGGGAGCGAACGCGCCAGACCAGTCAGTCGCCGAGTCGACGTTGAGGCGTGAAGAGCGTGGATTTTGTTTGCGCTGTTGCCATGTCAGTGCGTGTGCTTGTGGGACGCCTGCTTTTTCGGGCGGACTAGAACGTCCCCTAGCGTTCGGGGGTTGGTTGTGCGTCAGGCGCCACTGGTGTCTTGGTGTGTTCTAGGACCTCCTGAAGAGGTGTCCGCTGGGGCTAGAAGCCACGAGGAGTAACCCTAGCAGCCTGGGACGTGGAGCTTGAGTTGTGTTTGTGTGCTTCTGTGCAGAGGGCGCTGGGATACCGACTTCGGTCCGGAGTTGCAAGTGAGTATAAAGTTCCTCGAAGATAGTAGTCTCCTTTGCACTGTGTTATTTTTATTTTGAACTAGGAAATTATTTGTACTCAGGGTTTTGGGTATTTTACTGAAAAATGCATGCATATGTGCACCGATTAAGACTTTAATAGATCTGATTAGATGACATCAGCAGTGATATGATTGATTCTTCAGTGTTTAATCTTATTATCATATTTTTGTATGTTTATAAAATATATTAGTGTTTATTATCTGTACCGGTCATGGAAACTCCGTTCCTGTCCGTAACCGATGTTACAGATTAAATAACTTAAACGCATGATATAATTCTTGCGTTCTAATGCTGTTGCTTTATCGCCACGTTTTGTTTTACTGTGGTTTGCTTTTTTGTGTGAGTTTGTTTGAACGATTTCTTTGATATCAGAAAAGTCCATACTGAAGAGATCGCGATATTTTCTTTTAATGCCATAAGTATTAGTAATACAACTTTGTATATGGATTTTCCAATGTTAACTCAGCGGCGTTTTATTTATTTGTAGGGTTTCTGGTTTCTGGCATTTACCAGTGTATTTCGACCTCAGTACTACGAATCAGTGAAACAAAATGACATAAACATGAAGCAACAGCGCCCCAGAGCGAAGGTGCAGCGATTTTAATATTGATGTTTCTTCGGTAGCTTGAGCCTTACGATTGCATATTTTAAACTGTAGTGTTAGCGTGATCGGCATGTGCTTACATCCTTGCCAATTTTAGCGTCATACTTCTCACATTATCAGGAGTAAAGTGAACATAAACTCTGAATGGTCAATACTCTTTTTCTGCTTCGTCAAAAAAAGTATTTGGCATATAAATAGCTACATTGGAGTTTTTGAGCGAATGACGTTAACCATAATTCATATTTGCAGGTTATCCTTAAAAACAGGTGGCTCCAAACTGGAAGTTACTTCAAATAATTATGTCCCATTGGCGGCCCGGGTTTTTCACTACACTATATTAATTTTATCAAGTTTCCAGAACACGTAAGCTATTCCCAACGCAAACGAATAAACGATCTTAAAAAATCGAGAAACTTTTTCGAAGTTTTGAGAGGCTTTCAAAGCTGAAAACCTTGAAAGCTTTAATGACGTTGGATGGGAATGCTGACAGCGAATTCGTATAATTCTCAAAATGCGAGAAACCCTCGTGATGAGCCACTCCGGTGAACACCACGCTCGATTTTACAAGCCGCCAGTCATTTTTATCAATGTTTGGATGCATGTTTGATGGATTTACCATTCATTAAAAATTCAAGTAAAGTACCCTACCACCATTTTATTTGTATAAAATGATGGTAGGGTACTTTTTCTTGAATTTTTAATGAATGGTAAATCCATCGATGATGCATCCACACATTGATAAAAAGTGACTGGCGGCTTGTAACATCAAGCGTGGTTTCCACCGGAGTGGCTGATCACGAGGGTTTTTCGCATTTTGAGAATGAAACGAATTTGCTGTCAGCATTTCCATCCGACGTCATTAAAGTTTTCAAGGTTTTCAGCGTTCATAATTAAAAACATAACTTGAAGGTGCGAAACTATCGTGACCGGTAATGCTTAACTGCTCAGGTTAGCTTCATTAGCACCCGGAAACTAGGATGCAACTACCATTAACGATAATTAGTTGTGTTTATTGCTAAATGGTTTGCGTGATTGATCTGTCAGCTATCACGCTGACACGCTTTAAGTAATTAGTGTGGGTTTTCCAATTAATGCGGTTTGGTTCTGCGTGGACAGGGTTTAACTTTAGATATGACCTGTGAGTTTGAGCTTAGAAAACGTTTAAGCTCCGCCTCACGCTACGCTTTTCTTACATCCGCACCTAAGAATTTGTTCGAGAAACAATATGTAATTATGAGAAGAGACCAATTGATGCTCATTAGTCTGTATTATAACTCGGGATATTTCATTCAAATCCATGGTCATGTTCAGCTTAAGAACCACAGTGAAAAAAGACCGGCTCCTCGTGAAAGAGAAATTCCTCATTTATGTGTCGAATTACGGTATCTGAAGGTGCATCTTAGATTAGGTTTAGGCCAGTTTATCAAGACGCACATGTTTCAATCTACAAAATCCTAGTTTCTTTCGTCAACTACTAAACCTAGGAAGAGCTGCTTCGCTCAGTGCACGAGTAATGCGCAAAAAACTTACTTTTTTCATTGATGTGACAATTAGTATAGCTGAAGTTTACTGTCGTTTTAAGCAACGATAACGAAACATGGATATTAGTAAAATGCGTTTTATGAAGCAAATCGAGAATTGTGCCGTAAAGCCGGTGTCCCACTGCTCGTACATCACACAAAAAACAATCTGTAAACACGAGTCACCGCAATGTCCGTGGTTCGAATGCCCTGTGCCAATCTTTATCCTTGAACTCATTGCCATGCGGCATTCGAAGCTCGAATCTTGCAGTGACTCGCATTCGAATCTGTATGCAGACTGTTTTTTGTATGATGTATAAGCAGTGTGGCCCCTGCTTAAGAGGTTTGTCCCCTTTGAGATATCAGCAAAAATATATTCTCGTTTCTTTAAATTGCTTAAAGAGCTTTTTTTTTTTTTTAAGAACTAGCTGTTTTTTTATGCGTTCTTGTTAAAGTTACAATGTCCAAACAAGCAAAATAACAGATCCCACGTTTTTTTCTCGCATGTTGCATACAAGCTGTGCGCAAGATCACGCATAATTGTTTGATAAATAGGGAGGACTGTAGATGTAATAAAAGCACCTGACGCGCAATTTATATGCAGCGGACTTCGAATGCCGTTGATAAAATAAATAGCACACTCTCGCAAACATTGTAATGTAATTTATCCATTTCGAAAATACAATTATATAACACCTCCATGCGCACAACTCATTTATTGTTTTTTGATCTTTATACACTTGGCGGCATCTCCACTGAAATGCATTACAGAATTTATTTACTAACTTTATATATCTACCGCAAATCATATTCATAGAGATATATAAATAGTTGACGTTTTATAGTACCTGTGGTCAGTGTTGGCGTTTTTTTTTTACTTCTTGTGAACGTGCAATGCGCAGCTTATAAATGCATTTTTGAAGCGCATACGTACACAAATATTACGCCGAAGGTAGACCTTACACTATTTCTTCTGGATTGTCATTGTCAGTTTAATCCACAAGGCTGGCAATTAGACAATATTTCCTGCAATATTTGTCGCATAGTTAAACCCTGTCATCATGAAGCTGAAGCAAGTCGGACACTCAAAATATTTCATCCATTTTCAGCGTATTTACTAGTGACACAAAGAAACAAAAATCATTGAATCCTAACGAGGTCATCGCGCATTTACAACCAGAAATAACAAATTAGCATCCGTATTTCAGGTGCACTCAGATCACATAAATCAATTTAAGCACACAAAAAGAGCTACTCACTTTGGTCCCTCCCAGCAAGCTGCACCCTGTTCAATAGAGTAAATCAATCGAGTTTTTCAATTAACCTGCCCAAGATTAAGGAACGCAAGGTCAAGGTCTGCGATATTAATGATCCAACATTTTTTAAGATAAAGACGCTATATATACTCGTAAAAGTGCACAAAATAAACTCATTTGATGTACGTCTAATCATTCATGACAGGTTATAAACCAATTCATTATTTTCCGCTTATTACGTCGCCACTTAATAACGATTCTAATGAGGCAGCCCGTCATTAGCATTCATCATCACAATATTATAAATGAGAAAACAGGGCTTGCACTCATCCATCAGCATTCATCTTTAGGTTAATATATATATATATATGTATATGGCAGAAAGCTCTGCGTACTAAGGTCACGGCTGTACCGATAAAGTAATCAGGTTTTTGTCAATATTTTCATTTAGTTATCATCTAGATATCTCAGAGCTGTTTTGATAGCTGCTATTTAGGTATTAGGACTGTCTAAATTAAGGAAAAAAATATATATATTTTTTAACTAAAGAAGTGTTTATCAATACACGAAAGAAAAATGTGCACTCGCCTGAATCGCAGATTTCGATAGTCGCTAAACCTTTTGATAACTCTTACAAAGTTATCAAATTTGTATTTGTTACTTCCGACTGTGACTTTTATTGATTGCAAGACAAATTGTTGACATTTTATTCGTTGATTCTGGATAAAATGGGCTGGGCTTTCAAAAGATTCTCAAGTTTCCCAGAACTATACTATGGACCCTGGCAATACATATAGCACATAAGCGGGATAGTACAAGTTACGGAGAAAGACTATAACTCCGTTCACGCTTAAACCGAGACTGCTGCCAACGCCACAAGCACGAAAGCTCGAGGTCGCTGCTTTTGAAGCGTTCTTCCGCAGAACGAGCACTCGCGCTAGAAATGAACGTCTCAAAGCCAGGCTGAGACTGTAGCCCTTTGGCTAAAGTCTCAGCTTAAGGGTGAACGGTTTCGTTTGTCGCTCACTAATTCTACGTCGAAACTTTTTTCTTTGTTTTCGTTTAGAACTTTAGTATAGGTAAAGCTTTATATGCAGGAGTATAGACCAGCGCTTTGTTTACGAACTAGTCCTTCTTTGCTCACACCAGGTGTGAAAACTGCGCCTGCGCAGAAATCGGATTCCCGTGATGTGAAAAGCGTGGGCCCATTCGCCGCGCCGAAGGCATGCAGCGCTACCGCTGCGGCGGCGAAACGTCAAAGTCGCATGTTGATGTATATAGTGTATAGCCACATTAGATGAAACTAAAGCCATAATTTGTATGGATTCGCAATAGTTTAGAACAGGGGTTTCTAAACGTTTTGGCTAACGGGTCGGATTAGGCATCTGTCGTAGTCTCAAAAGCCGGGAAAGAAAAAAAAAAGAGTAATTAAAAACGAGGAAGAACTAAATGAATAAACTCAGGTAAGAATTAAAACACAAGAAGAAACCTAAGTTGGATGAGTACGTACACTTCAATTTGAAATTTCATATTTTGCTTAGAATGACGTTACACAACAATCGTGACCACCAAAACTCACCAAGCATAAATCAAAGCGCATGGAAACGTCGGCACATTCCCGCAATGCAAAATACGAATGAGAATGAAAAAAAGTGAAAGCCGTTTACAACTCCCTGTAACGCCGAATTGGAGCGCAGCTCTTGAGGAGGAAGAGGGAAGGGTACTCGGGGGAGGGTATACCCCTCCTCCCCTCATTCTTTAATCTCCTCGGGGGGGGGGGGGGGGGGGTCACGTGACCTTGGGGGCCACGTGACCTAGGGGGGGGGGTCACGTGACGATGCCGATGACGTCATCAGTGACGTTATCAGTGACGATGACGATGCGGATGCCGATGACGTCATCAGTGACGTCACGCGTCCCATAATGCGCCGCGCGGTTACGCCGACGGCGACGCCGACGCCGCTCAAGCCGGAAACGGGCGCCTAAGAGCTGCGCTCTAAAAGCTAATGCTGACACAGCGTACATAAAGACGCGAAGGAATTTATAACATAGTTACACAAACATGAAGCAGGGGACTATATAATGCTAATACTAGTGACGACAATGTTAAGTCATGGTGGGGGAACCCCGTTACGATGCATTTTGTCTCGTTCTTTCTGGTATCTTTTGCGCATTTGGGGTGCGTCGCGGTTCTGTTTCATCTAGGCGCACATCTTTTTGCGCCGGTTATCAGCGGGTCTGTTGGAAGCTGGCCGCGGGCAGGTCAGAAGACTTTCTGCGGGCCGGATCTTGCCCGCGGGCCGGGGTTCGGAGTCCCATGGTTTAGAAGAAAGATTTTACAAGGCCGCTGAACAAAGGTCGCGTAATAGACCCTTTTCAAAAATCCGCTCTAACGCCCGTCCGCCATTGCTTGATCACGTGCTCCGAGTGGTTTTGGACACGAGTGTGACGTCAGCATTCGGTGAGGACTCGGATCCAATCTCGCGCTTCGTGTCCATGCAATGGAGGCCGCCAATGTCGCCCAATGAACTTTCGAAAAGGCTCTATTGAGCTTGGTTCTTACTCACCAGCTTAGAATTGAGTGTATGCTACAGTAACATATACTCAGTATATGTTACTGTAGCATACACTCAATTCTAAGCTGGTGAGTAAGAACCAAGCTCAATAGAGGGCACCGTTTGGTATATTCGTTTATATAAACCTTAATAAACTTTAACCTGACTGTAACCTTGATCTTCCGTAGTCTTGATCAAGTTTACAAGATCGGGTCTTGATTTTGTCTTGATCAAGATTACAAGATCGCCTTGACCTTGTCTCGATCAAGTTTACAAGATCAAGTCTTGACCTTGTCTTAATCAAGATTACAAGATCGCCTTGACCTTGTCTCGATCAAGTTTACAATATCAAGTATTGATCTTGTCTTGATCAAGATTACAAGATCAAGTGTTTATCTTGTAATCTTGATCTTACATACTTCTTGCATGCATAGTTACTGACGACTTCAGAAACGCAGGGTGTGGCGAGTCGCTATCATCTCGTTATTTCCCCAACGCGATTGCAGTATTAACCAATAAGATCGTCGAAGAACAAACCACGAGGCATGACCACAATAGGCGACCCATTATGATCATGCTTCGTGATTTGTTCTTCGACGCCCAGCGTTTCTTAAGTTAGTCGCCATAATTAGACTGTTTCGAACCGGCCTCTAGCGCTGGCTCAGACACAAAAAGAGATCATTCGTTTTATGGGACACTTATTTATGCACTAGGGGCCATGCCGAATCTGGCGAAATCGACTAATTTAAATGCACTTGCCTTGGCGCGGACCGTGACGGATCTACGGCAATCACAAACGCGCATGCCGCGGAGCATGTTCGGAATGGCTAGCTCACGGCCGCCGAGGTACGACTTGGAGCCGCCATTGTATGTAAACTAAGTGAGTCTGCTCAAAACGTATAGCCCATGCCATCTGCAGGCATTGTAGAAAGAGTAACTTCCTAGTTTCGTTTTATTGTTTTTTTTCTTCTGTTTTTAATCTTTTCCTCTGCCACTTGAAGGTTTGCCGCTGTCGCGTGAGACTTCGTCGCTCCAGCTGTACCCGAGCCTTCTTGATTTACCTAATTGCTTTGTCTTTTCTGAGTAGAGGCCGCTTCGTGGGTACCGCTCCCACGAGCGACCGCCGAATTTGACTCTCTTTGTTTGAGTTCGGTAGGGTTAGGCGACGTCGGCAGATGTAGTTTCTTCAAATGGTTAGCATGACGAGTGCCGTTTGTTGTTGTAACGTATCGTTTGTGCACGCGGGCGGACGGACATTGGGGTAATGAAAGCAGAATTGATCAATAATTGTGTAAGGACATTACATAAGGGGGGGGGGGGGAGGTAATACAAGAAAAAAATGTTAATGTAAAGCAGTAGCATGCGAGTAAAACAAAAACAAATCTTTCGGGTTTACACCAGATCATTTCTAAAAATATCTGGCTCACTGACTAATACTACGTAATCGGACAAATCATTCCATTCTGTTTTGTTTAGACAGCCGGAGCTAGTCTTCCTCAATGGGCGTCTGGTATCTCCGCTGTATATGAGAAATTTCGCCAGCGCAGTCATTACTGCTAAGCAGAGGTACGATGCTCACCCAGATCGAAACGGGCAGGGGTTGGGAAAATTGATAAATTGGTGCATACTGAAACGGGCAGGCGTGCATGCTGCAGGGTGATGCGCATAGGAACTATCCAAAAACAAAGGACAATCCTGCAGGTCTTTAGTGGTGACTTATGCACGGAGTCGGCTTCGAGTCGAGACGTACATATTGTCTTCGCGTCACGTTTTCACGCGTCTCTCCGAGACTACCAGGCGCTCCCCGAGCTTCCCCTTCCGTCGGTGTCTTTCATCCTCATTGTTAGATATAAGAATATATGTATGATAAGATTTCTTTGTTGCATACAGGGACACTGAAACTTAGGTTTGAGTCTACACTCGACTATAGTTATTTGTTGCTGGTATCTTTCTATATCTACCGATGTGAGCATGCGTTCGAAAAGGGTTTCAAAAACAACGTCAGAGGTCTTTGAGAAAGGTTCAAAAAGTGTAGCCCCAGTGAAAGCATCCCCCCCCCCCCCCCCCCTTTTCTAATGCCGCCATCTCATTTGCTGAAGACGTCGGGAAGCGCCACATTCTTTGTTATTTCAGCTGTCAGTGACTTTAAATACACTAAACAGTATAGAGCGTCTTCGTTACCGCGAAGCATTTGGGAGAGCCAGTCGCTGAAATCTACAGAGGAAACTCGATGAATGACAAATCATTAAATGTTTAGATAAAAAAAAAGTCGGCGTTGTAACATCTAGACAGACATGTACACGTCACCCCCCAAAAATGACTAAATATCCTTACTCGTTACTCGCTCAAAAGTAACTAAGTACGGTTACCGATTCTCAAAAGGAACGAGTTACTTTACCTCGACGGTAACGAGTTACCTTTCTCGTTACTTTGACGACCAAATACACAACTGTCGTTTATTCTTGGTTTATTGTTTTTCTTTTCATTGGTCGTTGCATTTAAGCAGTAGCTGCCTCTTCAGGTTTTCCTCAGTTATATGTTTCCCCGCTTCTTTGAGAATACATTTCCGGGCGACGCTGAAGAGTCGTTCTACTGACGCGATCGAAGGAACGGCAATGTGCTTCGGGAAAGAGCTGGTGAATATGGGATTCCCTTCTCTCTTTTGTTCTCTCTGCTTTTAAAGTTCGAACTTGACAATGGGTTCTGTGCCTTCCCGTGTTGGCAGCCTCCGGGTTTACATTCAGTCTGTACACGATTCTAAAAACGTTCAACCAACGAACCTTATTGCGTTCGCTGGGTGAAGGACATTCCCAGCTGCAGAGCTCGACTGCCCCGTTCAGTGATAAACGTAGCTATACAGTCATGCTGTTCAGTTCTTTTTCGGGTTGCCCATCTGCCCTTTTCGCGATAGACCCGTACTTAGGTTAGAATGAAAACGAGGCTGTTTAAACGCTTTTGAACACGTTACTCCTCAAAGTAACGAAATACCATTACTTGTTACTTGGTCTTAAAAGTAACTAAATACGTCACTCGTTCCTTTTCTAAAAAAAGAACAACGGCTATATACGTTACTCGGTTCTGAAAAAAAGAAATAACTAGGTAGAAGTAACCCGTTACTAGCAACGGGTTACGTACATCTCTGCACCTAGCGTGGCTTTTGGCCATGCTCAGTGCCATAGTGCAGGTTGTTTTTCTTTAAGTCAAATATTTTTATCCTCGTCGTTCGCCAAGCTCCCCTTGTAGAATGCAGCGATTGACTTTCTCAAGTACAGGGTGTCCCAAAAAGAAATGACAGGGTTTTTTTTAGTCGCAAAATTAAATGACGCAACGCAAAACGCTCATTCTACGCCCAAACGTAAGCGCTAGAGATCCGCACAAGGTGCCAAAGTTTCAAAAGTTCACCGTTTCGTATTAAAAAAAAAAAGTTAGACATTATTTTCTGAAACTTTCAATGAGAAAATGACGGCCGACGGGGTTCTCGAATGCACGGAGCTGAATGGCGCCGGTTACCGAAGACGAGCCCCATTTTCCGCCTGAAAATTTCAGAAAATCACTTGTAATTTTTGAGCGAGATAACGTTTAGTTCTGGATTTTTGGCGTCTAGTTTGAACCGCTAGCGCTACAATCGGGAAGAGAATGAACGTTCGGTGACGCTACCTTAATTTTGCGCAATAAAAAAATATTTTTTTTTTTACACGTTGTAGTTTGAGCGGTGATATTTAATCTAGATTTCCTAGAGTGTAGCTTTTGAGACGTGCTTTGTCCGTGGAAGCACGTGCTGTCTCGTGAATCGACTGTGACGTCATTGTTGAGGGATGATTGTAATGTCCCGACGAGAAGATAGAGGTGGGCACAATACACACAGTTTGTTTCTTTTGGGTTTTCAATTTCAGAAATTGCTTTTATAAAAAAGAAAAACACTTTTTTAAAACAGTTTTGGGAACATAACCTAACCTTCTGTATCTTCTCGTTATCGTACAACCATGATAACTACAAAAAATAGATCGAACTTGTTTGCTGGGGTGCAGACCGGTTGCAGCATACACATATTTTTGCGATGTATATGATATATTGGTCCACCTATATGATGTTTCCCAAAGAAATAGATAGTTTGTGTGTCACAGATATGTCCAATCGGCATACTGCCAAATAATTATTCTACCGCAGCGTCTCGTCTTGTAATCGAAGTTGATTATTCCTGCTGCTCGCATCATCCAAATGAAATTGTGATGCGGCAGCTTTGTCCACCTTTGTTGTACCTGCCTGTTTGTATTTTCTTTTTCGCTCTAAAGGACTTTAAACACATACAGGTGCAAACTCTGCTTTTTGGACACAATGATGACTTCGCACTCTGACGCAGCTGTATCAGCGCTCCGCTGCGTGTGACCCGGCCTTTTTTAAATGGGGCGTTACTTAGCACTGACGCTGGAGGTAACTCACCGCTGCCCTAAAGGCCGGTTCACACACGCAGCGCAAATGTGAACTGGCCTTTATGCAGCGAGTGTGTGAAGGAGGCCTTTATGCTTCGTTCACACTGGAGGTTGTATCCGCGTTCGCGAGGCAGATGCACCCCGCGAATGTTAATAAAAACGGGCGAATCCGCTTCGCGGTTGCATATCGAACACCAGTGTTTATGCAGCATTAGAGAGCGTTGTAATTTTTAAGTTTCGTCGGGCAAAAACCGTGTACTTCGGAGGAAATTTTCAGCTCTCCACCCTTAGGCGCTAGTTTTTCCGAGATTGATTTCGCGGCCCGAGGAACATACGAGAAATATAACGATGTACAGTATCCGACAATGTGAAAGATTCCTCTCGACGAGGCAGCTTCGGGCGGATGTGCAGGATTCGCTTTGGTCATACCCACATTGCTTGAAATCAGAGAGCAATTAAGCATTTATTTCATTCTATTTCTCACTATAAATAAAGTGACTCTGGCAACCGCGAGTTCAGCACCGCCACATGTAAACTGCCTCGGCGAATGGGTCGTTTATACTGCTGGAGACTGTACGTTGTACCATAGCCTCATATACGGTTGTGCTTAGCCATCTAACTTCCCGCCAGAGTGAGAACAAACTACAATAAAAATACAATATAAAAAAAGAAACAGGTCAGACAAGGGAAAGCGACTCGCACGTGCTCGACGTTCGCTTCATAACTGGGCGACAACTTAACAAACCGTAGAGACGACAGCGTGAAGTCTGTAAGCTCGACGTTCTTTGTGAGCTTTCTTCGCCTCGCCTTCCTGCACTTCTTTGTTTTTTTAATTTCGTTCCATGGCGCTCTCTCTCGTTTGAAGTTGGTCCCAGGGGCGACACTATAGTTTCACGAGACGCGGGTGTTTTCGTGACCGCGGAGATTTTACGCCTTTTTTTAAAGAAAGAGACGCCAACAAAATATACGAGGCGGGAGCCGCAAAATGGGGACGCGCGCGCACAAAGACCTGCTAAGACGACGATTCTGCTATGGAAGAACGACGATTCGTTAATGTCACGGCTATGGTCCGTAAGTGCGAAATCACTCACGCATCAACCTAGGTGCACGCGATTGGTGAATCTCTTGCAATCTACAAATTGGTGTCAGCGGATGACTTTGTCACAAGCCTGATGCCCGATTCGCATGGTGCGGAATTTGCTTGCGATTTCGCAGTTGCGGACGTCGCTCATGCATGCGACAAAACGAAAGCGTGGCCGAAGCTGCGGTGTTCAGCGTCGCAACTGCGAAATGGCAAGTGAGATCAGACCATGCCGAGTCAGGCATCAGACGATGTTGTAAGGGACACTGAAGCGAGGCTCGATCGGCTTCACGGCATCGATACTAATGAAACAGGGCTATGAAGTATGTCTATAGTACTGCAGTGGTGACGATGTCCCCCAGAGAATGGAAAGTGTACGGAAACTGCCATAGGGCTTTTGGTAAGTAATGACATCTCAACCAAGTTTAGCACCCAAGCTTTGTTTTTGTTTTCAACGCGCGCCCAGCGCCTTGATTTGGCCAATGCTTGGACGTCATTTTACAATCCAAAGTTTCTCCCATGCCATGGTAGGATCGCTCGCTACTCCCAGCGTACGAGAGGGGCACCGGAACTTCATGTCTCAGCTTCGCTGCATCAACATGGTATGTGCATATAGTGGCGATTTATCAACATACCGCGTTCAGATGAAGAAGTAAACAATACCTGACGTTGCTTGACTTTAAAAATAAAATAAGAAAAAAGAAACGAAACAGGATTCGGGGTGAACGATGCACACATTGTTTCTTCTCATTTCTATTGGAAGGTGCCCCAAAGTAACCCTTTTGGAATTTTAAGAGTTGCGAAACATGTCGTACATTTATGAACGTGCAGAGCGTCAGGCGTCACGATTGCAGTACAACCCCATTTATATAATATCCATGCGTATCGACAAATGCTAAGTTATCGAAGAGTCGTTTAGGCAAGCTTAAAATCACCAAAGCTTTGAAAGGGAGGAGAGGGTGGGTGTAGTATATTTCGCAAATCTTTTATAGTGGCTTAAGGACTTTCTTTATGATAAAAATAAGCTTATATGATGCAAAATAATATCACCAAGCTTTGCTAAATCAAGTTCAATAACAAATTCAACTGCTACCGCAGACACAAAACGGATCCTTTCGGTAACAGCCAGCTAGCTTTTATTGCAGTCCTTAATCGCATCAGTTCCGAAACTGATTTTATCTAAGTCAAGCGCGCTCTCACCAACACGGCCTCATCTACCCCAGGGTGGGGTAATGTAAATCAGGCGACGCCCTGCCCTGCTCGGATTTCCAGTGACCACACGCGGCACCATATATCTCTCAGCAACAACTAGGACGGAAGTTCTGCCTTTGATCTTTAATTATCATAAATGTATCGAAGCTCAACCCTCCCCCCTCCTCCTCTGCCCCCATTTATTATTTTGTTCTGGAGCAAGTTTCTCTTCGTTCGTCGTATTTCGTTGCAAGCACTTTATTTTCTTGGTCGAGGGTCTGCTTCTCTGTATTGCCCTTCGGCGTTCGCGAAGAAAAAGAAATGGGACAGTTTTTTCGAGGAAGTCAATGTGACGCAACACGTTGCCAGTCTCTCTCTCTCTCTCTGTTTCTTTATATATATCTCTCTCTTTCTCACTTATTGAGAGGCAGACTGACCTTGAAAAAGAAGGGCTCCAGAATGGGTTCTATACGGAGCGGGTGCACAACGAAGATTGCGAAGGCTTTCGAATTAACCGACTTGAAGCCAGGTATACGCAGCTAGGGCACCTCGGTTATTATCGATAGGCTACCTCGGGGAAATCCTGCTGTTTTTTTTTTTTGTTGTTGTTATTTTTCCACTTCAGAGAATTTCGCTTGTAGCGATCCAGTTCATGCCTGTTATGGTCCGCCGCAATGTTCCAGGTCAACTATACCTACCGTGTTACCTCTTACAGACCAGTCGAATAATCGCCTTACGCGCGCTGACATCTTAGGCTACTTGACTGTGGAACGAGGTCTGAGCATTCGCAGGAGCTGCGTCACCTGCGGGATTATCAGACGCCGCGCTTGCGTCCACAGCCCAATGACTCAGCATTTTTTGCTTTGACGGATTAGCGCTGGTTAGGTGTAATGGGAACTAAAGATACGAGCTGTGTGGTCAAGCCGAGTTCCT
This sequence comes from Ixodes persulcatus, assembly GCA_013358835.2. Taxonomy (NCBI): domain Eukaryota; kingdom Metazoa; phylum Arthropoda; class Arachnida; order Ixodida; family Ixodidae; genus Ixodes; species Ixodes persulcatus. Next base: position 322,839 of record JABSTQ010009978.1, on the reverse strand, counting down.
GTAAAGCGTCCCGTGATTTTGCTTCACTCGAAGACAGATCTTCTCCAGGAGAACCACGTGACCCGTTAGAGACGCAGGATTGGTCGCGGATGACTCGTAGACTAAAGGAAAAGTGAGCACTGGATATTCACTGGTGCTTGCATGTTTTCTTTCTGTTTCCTGTTTGTCTGTTTTTCTTTTAATTTTATTTGTGCTTCGTGTCCCTTTGGTGAACGACTTGCTCGAACGCCCGCAGGCTCTTGGAATCGTATTACAGTTGTTTTTTCTTTCCACAAATAAACACCTATTTCCGATTGCTGTGCGTTGTGGAAGAAGAAATATATACCGTACCAGGAGTCTATGTTTTAGATCCCCCACGACATGCACATCCTCGTGATATTTACTCGAGGAGTTAAACGTTATCCGATGAACGTGGCGCACACTCGGATTTGATTGGTTATAAATTTATACTCCGCTGTCTTTCGCACTTAGTAAGGAAAAGAGACGTTCTAAATTCTTTTTTTTCCCCTGGTTGTGGTATGCGTTGTGTGTCTGGTCTAACGTTGGTCTGCTCACTGCATGCACACTCGTGTAAAAAAAAAAAAAAAAATCCTGATTTTTTGTTACAGGAATGCAAGCCACTTGGAATTGAGTCGTCTCACGCTCCCTCAACACAAGTTCACTAACTCTTTCCTCTTCTATTTGCTACCCCATCTCTCAAATTCTCTCTACGCGTCGCCTCTGCTACGCCAAGAATTTTCACCTCCCGACAGAGCTATGCTTGGGCACGTCCCCCTCTTTGTCTCTCATTTTCCTCCTTTATTTCCCTCGTGGACTGAAATAGGAGAAAACTATGGACTCTCCGCATTGCTGAAATTTCATCGAGGATGAAAGAGGAATATTCTCTCTCGGCCTTCTTTCATTCTTGCTGCCTGCATTTACGACGTGAATGCTGTATCCCATTCTTTTTTTTTTATTGAGGTATTTATTTCCTATATTCTCGGGTCTTAACGCCCTGGGGAGGGAAGTGGCTACAATAAATAGATGAACTACAATACTGGATTGAATAGTAATTCAACAATTCAAATGGCTCATACTTACGCAACGTTAGCAAAGCCGCTCTTTAAATGTGCTTCGATAGATGTGGTTGGCGTACGGAAAGATGATTCCACTCTTCTAATACACTAACGACTCAAAGTAACAAGTTCTCCAATATTAAATTGCGACTTTCCGACAAGATGCGAAGCGTACCAAGGACCTAAGATCAGTTCAAGGCGCAGATAAAGGAGATGAAATAACCCGGGAAAGACGTAACGACGGAAGTTTTAACGGCAGGTGAAGGCTCTATTTCCCCGCAGCTTTGTCATAGCTTTCTTGACATTAAGAATTGCGGTATGTACCGATAAGAACGGCAAAGAACGATTCACAAAGTAAGAAGTGTGACCTATATTAAACTCACGCACGGTGTTTCTTAAGCTATCTATGACTACGGATTTTAAGCGGACTGTATTTTCAGTTTTGTTATCGAAATTTAAAAAAAATACACAAAAAATAGGCCGGTTAAAACGTACCCTAAATGAATAAGAACTCGCCAGTACCGAAGGATATTTTTGCAGCCGTATTTGGCACTAACACCTTTAACATTGGCAACACTAACTATCCCACGACAAGCATTGCAAAGAGGTGTTGCCTCTATGGGGAGAGTCGGTACTTTGAAGCAACTAAACTCTCGAATGCAGTCGCTGGGAAGGATGCATGCTTCAGCTAGGCTCCCAATCCATCCGAGTATACGGGTTCGTAGCTTTCACTGTTATAAAAAACACAACACACACAAAACCACTACACCTCTTTTCTTTAAGAAGCGCAAATAATATCGGGTCCAAACTGGAAACCTCAAGAGTTATCTTTGTCGGTGACCCAAAGGTACCATGGCCAGCTGTCCCGAAGGAATTAACCATGAAGAGCTAAATGGTAAACCCTTTTTTGTCAGTAGTCCGAAATTTCAAAAGGAACTGATCCGGCCTTTCCTCAGGACCACTAACCCTGGGCTCTTATAAAGTTTCTTTGTAAAACGCCATCTTTTTATGTTGTTTCTTTTATTTTTCCATTGTGACCTCGAAACTTAAAGATTTTCGGATAAATCTGAATTGAGCAACATCTTATCGAGTGTTCATCAAATTTTTACAACTTAAAAGAAAAACAAACAACAACAACACGGGACTCAACCTATAATAGAAATATATCATTCGTGAGTAAGCTACCAGGTCTTGCGGGCATAAGAACTTGGAGCTAAGAACAAAATCCAATGCCTCCTTGTTCAGGTCTCTTAGACTCTCGCGTTTTCCCAGATGGCCCATCGAACCAAGTTACTCAAACCGAAGTGTTCCATCAACCGACGTGATAATAAGTATAGACACGACTGTACAAAGATTTGGCTCCGAGCGATATAGAATGGGGCGCCACAATTCAATAGCGAGCCCGTGAATTGGAACGAAGAGAGATAGGCCCCCGTGGTCTCTCGCCAGTTTCGTAAACCGTTTCGTAACAAAGTTCGGGGTATCCGCGCCACATTCCGAAGTCAGCGCCAAGAAAAAAGGTAAAAGACGCAAGAAAAGATAGAAGAAAGAAAAGGGCAGAATGGGCTCAAAAAAGAAGAGCTCCGCTTCGTTCGCGTCCCAGGATTGCCCAAAGCGAAGGCTGCCGGCAGCCGGATGTGTAACGCCGCGCTAGAAAGCCTCTTGTATACATCTACCATTGTATTTCGTTAGCAAATTTGATACTTGCAACGTGTTACCGTTTCGCTAAGGGAGTGACGACTCGGTTACTATTTTTTTTCTCTCTCCTTGGCCAGAAGAAATGCGTTAAAGAATAATAATTTTGCGTATGTTAAGAGAGCCGGAAGTTAGTCAACCTTAGTTGGCGTCTGGTGTCTCAGCTTTAGGCAAGGAATTTAGCCAGTTCAGTACCACTGGTAGCATGGGGGCTTTAACGTGCATCAAGCGGCAGTGATACGCAGCACGCCTGTACGATGCTCATCCAGTTCGAGACGGGCAAGGGTGGGGATTGAGCCCAGGTCCTCTGGGTTCTGCAGCTCGAACTTTCGCGCCACGCGCTCCGAGCCGCGGCGCGTTAACAAACTTGGTTACCGATCCCCCGCAGAAGAATACGAATAGACCGATCTCACCAGGAGTTGCGCGACGTCACCGCTTTCGCGGTGCATTCTGGTACTTGCAGTTATCCATAGTTTTCCGGCCACGTCAGTACGCGTTCTTTGCCCGATGTTTGGAAATTTTCGGGTTAGCACGATAGTTTCAGTCAGGTGTTTACTCACAGTTTTTAACGGGTGGCTCCCTCCGCCTTTTTGCCTGGCGCTACAATAACAGCACCAGGTAAAGAGGTATAGAATTGTATGTCTTTCAGAAAAAAAGCAACCCCCGACAAGAGTTTCTAAGGTAAACAGAGCCGGACAGATCGGCAGAAAAAAGGAGCGTTTTTCGATTTGTTTCGCGACTTTCTTCATAATTTATATTCACCCCATTGTACGCTAGCTAAAGAGTCTAAGGTTAGAAGGCACGAGACATAGTAGGGCACGCCGAATTGTTCCGTGCGTCTCAATCTCCTTGGGCACTCGCTCCGTAGTGGTTTATATCAATCGGGACCTCTGCGCTGCCTTGCGGTGGCCATTTTTAATACACTTTCTGCTCGATGCATTCTGGTGATAGTAATTGTTATTGTGACGTCGTGTTTTAAGCATCACTGTGTTTAAAAGAATCAGGACGGTCACTAAAAGAAGGCATTGATTCCAGATATGCATCGCTTCAAGTGTAACCAACTTTTTCGAACGCATGTCTTTATTTTTTTTTTTTTTTAAACAAGATGTGAAAACACCGCATAATGCAAGTTAGAAGTGCAACAGTTACCGCCAAAAAAGGCAGCGAGAAAACCTCGCCCACCTTGTGGGGGTCTATTATGCCAGATCTTGATTTTGGCTGATTTACTGATCCGCTTTGCATTAATAACACCAATTGAGACCGAAGAAAAAAGCTTTGAACGTCGGGCCACTGTTAGCTTTCGAAGCTTGCGCAAACAAAAAAGATAAAAGTGAATAGAAATTGTACAGGCAAACTCATCTCCACCCAATAGTTTTAGGCATGCATCTGGCACGGTTTCTGCGTTTTGACAGATGCGAGTTGTTAGGGCGCGTCAGGCATGTTCTTTCTGCACATCGTTTTTGTTTGCGTGCAGGCTTTTCCCCGCAGTTCACCTGTATAGGCTGTCAACCAGAATGAAATGACTTTTAGAAAACTATCGCTTCCCAAGAAAGTCTATTTGGCTATTCTTATTTTATTATCGGTTAGACGTTATGCACAAGCATGGCCACAAGCTCTGTGTCCCACCGACACACAAGAGATGTTGATCCGCGGTGCTACCCCGAGCCGATGGTCCCTCAATTTTGTTTTGTGTCCTTTGCCATTGAATTAGATGTTCACTTGTTTCCAAGTTCATTGATGCGATACGAGCAGCCGGAACGCTCAAGCAGTGGCGTCGTTGTTTATCCCGCGACAAGCCGAAGAACCCCCTGGGGTCATCGGCTTCTCCATAGTTTTCACCCTAAAAAAGTGATTTTAAGCACCCTCTTAAAGGATACTTCGTGTAAAACCTACTAGAGGTTCTTTTAAACTCCTTGTGCGATGCGAAAGAGTTCTCCATCGCCCAGTTGCCGTTCTAGTGCACTAAGGGGCGATAGTGCATAGGGCGAAGCCGTTCTTCAGGAGCTGAAAGAGTTCTTGGGGCCGTCCAAGAACGTCTGAAAAACGGATTGTTTTTAGAGTGTATGCCCTAAAGGTGTGCTGGCTCCTATGGGGCGCCGAAGATTTTCGTTTGGGAGGAACGTCGTCGGGCGGACGACCAGGAAACCCGGGAGGCATGCATTCCGTTTGAGCTTGGCTCTTCGCCACGTTGGCGACAGCAATCCGATAGAAGTTGGCAAGACGTTAGGAATGCTGGCGTGTTCCGATAGGCTGAAAGCTTGCAAATGAGACAAGCTTTCACGAGATTTTCTGTTTGGGGGGCCATCAAGGAAAAGTGACAACTTTCTACGCACCTTTCCAATGCTTGTCCCCTAGGCGGAAAAATATGCTGAGTCACTGTGCTCTCGACGAATGCGCGGGAGATTTACTGTGCATGCTCAGAACGTGTTCCACAGCCCAGTAGACAAAAATGGCAGCGCACAGAAAGTGATTATTTGAATGGTCCATATCTCAGTTGCGTTTATAGCGACCTCCTATGGACACCGCCATTTCGCTTTCGGAGCGTGTCGATCGCCCAATCTTGAAGCTTTGCTAAAATATGCCCATAGTTGCCGGACTGATACATCCGGCTGGATCGGAACATCCGGCAGAGCTGAGAGTTAAGCCAAATCGGAACCTTCAGCCGAATTGAGAGCTTTAGCCGAATTAAGATCTCGGCAGAGTTCGCACTTCAGCCCAATCGAGACGAGACTTTCATCACACCCACTGTGACCAGAGTCATTGTCGGAGCGTGATTGCTTGCAAACGGGTATCGAACTGCGGAATTACACGACGCATGCGTCAAGTCAGGACTCATGCTTGTGAACATGGCGTATTTTCCACCAAAAGCAACACAAAACAAACAAAATAAATGTCATAATCTAAACGGGTTTGGATTATAATGTTTTCTAACCAACTAAACTGCATACTTTCACCTCTAGAAGATGAATGTATTCTCTCTGGATAGGGACGGCAAACCCGTCACAACTTCTGGACACGTCCCATTCTTGATCCAAATGCTGCTCTTTCGCTTCAGAAATTTAGCTCAGGTAGAATATGTTTCCAAACATTTAGACCCAATTCATCGCAAATATGTCGCTTTGGCCAGGGTTTTTATATTTCTGGCAATCGTGTGCTCGTTTATGCAGACAAAAAAAAAAAAAAAAAACATAAAGAAACACGGCACGTTATAATTGTTATGTTAGTCTCTTCGCTGGGTTGAGTGTGCAACTAATGTTCGTATTATTATTAATGTGGGCCTTATTGGGTAAACGTGTGTGTTCTTTCTTACCTCACTGACAAGTGCTCGTAAGTATACAGGATGTCACAAAAACATTTACACGTTTCTTTTCTTTACCGCATAAATAAACTAGGCATCGCCGAACGCTCATTCTCTGCCCAAAGGTAGCGCTAGAGGTCACAATCAGATGCCAAAGTTTCAGCCCGATCCGATACCTCATTAAAAAGTTTTAAGTGATTTTCTGAAAATTTCAATGGGAAAATGGCGCCCGACGGAGTTTTTGAATATATGGGACTCTATGGTACCAGAAGCCGAAAACGGGCAAAAATGGGCTCCATTTTCCTATTGAAATTTTCAGAAAATCACTTATAACTTTTGAATAAGCTATCGTATCGGGCTGAAACTTTGGCATCTGTTTGTGTCCTCTAGCGCTACCTTTGGGCGGAGAATGAGCGTTCGGCGATGCCTAGTTTATTTTTTTGCGATAAAAAAACCTGCAAATATTTTTGGTGACACTTTGTACTTACATGAAGAAGAAAAGGGGACGGGGAGGGGGGGGGGGGTTGCAACATTTAGAACGATAATTTGAAAACTTTATGAATAACTGTTTTATCCTCTTTGAGCGAAACAGGCAACCAAAAATAAAAATAAAACGCCTAATAATTTCTGCGAAGCGGAATTTTATTTTCTTGAACTTTCGAAATACGAACGTCATTTTTCTTTTGAATTGTATACCTATACTTTCAAAGTTTGTGGCAAAATGTGCTGCTCAACGATTCCCGGACAAAAAAAAAAAAAATTTATTTTATTGTTTTTTATTACTTTGCCTCTCCTTCATAGCACTTGTATGAGTTTCACTTTGTTTCGATCATCGTTACGAGCGACATCAACCGAGAGCAACCGCTACTCGCACGATAAATAAACATCCCACATAATAATCTCGCTTTGTTTTTGTTTATGCACCGCCAACCTCGATCATCATTAATACCTACCAATGGGCGGTGACTCGCGATCACAACGAGAAAATGGTCGCTTATTTTTATTCATAATACATAAATTGTCCCCGATGAAAAGGGGTACATATACCTGTTATAATAAAACTGATCCATCTTCTGTCCTAGTCAATTACCAAGCTTTCCTAAATGAAACGTAGCAATGAAAAAATATAAACGTCTGTTTATCACGCAACAGAAAGAAAATGACTTATTTGTACATCACGTTCAAATCATAAAGTGAGCATTAGGAAAAACTGTTTTTTTTTTTCCTTCGTCTTTCTGAATGTTTTGATCAATATTCATTTTTTTTTATATTAAACAGCTGTGGCTTTCGGATGTGAGTAATTATGTTCCTAGATGCCCTCGGTCCTCTGCATACCTAGTTTCGTGATCGGAGCTATTACGAGATTAAAACAAGCCGGAATGATAATCCACATCCGAGTCTTCCCAGAAATAGCCACGTCGTTCTTATCAGTGAATTGATGGAGCCACTGAAACACAGCGTAGCGACACGGAACTCTTAAAAGCGATTCGTGGATCAACAAAATAAAGAAAAGCTTACGTTCGTCCGTTCTATTTAGGTCTGGCCGGGAAGTAACGCAACATGTTGAAACCGCTTTCGTGTTTTGATATCTATTAATCAACGAATCGCTCGCGTGTTCTACGCACGGACATTCGCGAAAAGCCGGGGGACATCCATTAGACGTGCACGAAGCACACACACACTATAGACGTATATAGTATGATATTGCGATACTTTAATCTTGTTCTTGGAGAAAGTTTGATAAATCTCGTCGATGTAAGGGCGCATTTATTTAAGGCTGGCGTGTCTACGCAACGAAGCCTGGGGCCCCTTAAACTAGTATACCGAATATATATGTATATATAGCAGATAAACGGTGCCTACTTTCGGTGTTAATACTACAGAGCTTACGATGTCTCGTGTAGGCTATTAATATGTATCGACCACACCCTAGTTGTGTCGTATTCACGTTCTTCGCTCTGTCAATCCTTTCCACGGGAAGCTTGGGATTATACCAAAAAAGTGTGCCCGTATGCCGCCAACTTTGCGGTATTTTCGTATATCTGCGAAACGTCGTCAAGCACTATGCTGTTAAAAAAACAAACAAGCTTATAAATATGCCAGTGAAGAGAACGAGCACAGGCTGACTGCCGGTATAAGACGCAAACAAAAAACAACAAAAAAAAAAAACCGAATCTTTATCAAACGCGTTTACCCGACTTCGCTCTAGCTGATGGAGGCATTCCAGATTCGTTTTCGTTTCAGAACCCGCAGCAGAGCTAGCATGCCGGCGTGTCCGTAGACGAGGAAAAAAAAAAAAAATTCGCGCAGAAGCCCATCAAAGTCGACCTTGATACTTCACGGTAGCCGCCGATTACCATTCCTGAACAACGAAGTCTGACAGGCCCTGCGGCGAAGGACGCGTGTTCGCTCGACAACTCCTCAAACACCACAGACAACTGACAGGCAAGAAAGAAGAAAAATGGCGGCTGCTGCCGCTTTCGGGGAGTCCGTCAGTGCTCTACTTAACGACAGGACCCCCGAAAGAAGAAAGCTTTGAACCTAAAAGCAAGTTGACAGCAACCTAACTGTGTGTTTAGACCTGACGGGCGGATCCGCGAGGAGGAAAACGTGGCAAGCTCCGTGTTTGCGTCCGCATAAACAATACACGATCTGCTGTCGTGCGCGCACGGCGTGAAGTATAAGGATAGTATACGTGTTTGGTTATAGTGACCTCAGCTGCCATTCAAACGCTGCATTTGGAGCAGGTAGGACATTTACGTGTATTTCTATATGTGTATAAGTACGTTCCTTTGGGGTTATAGTCACTTGGTTCTTCGTATAGAGTAAGTGGATAATACAAGTGCAAGTATATGTTTCTGAGTGTCACGTCAACTCCATAGGTAGAACGAGAGATGCTTTTATAAGAATCGGTTCATTTCTACAGCTTCTTTATAGGGAACAATAAATAAGTTTATGCGAAGAACTTATTCACAAGGTGTCACTCGATCGTTTGTATGCGGATGGTGAATACAAGTCATATTTATGGAGATCGCCACTTCAAACCGCTGTACGTGAAACAAAAAGTTCAGACAGATGCAAAGACAGTACATCTACAATTGCTCACTCGTTTTTTTTTTTTTGTATTTTGAACAGTGTACATAAGTGTAACGACCGGTATAGTTTGGCTTCTGAATTCGCAATAGATCACAATTTGATGATGATGTAAATAAATGATTGATTGATTGATTACACTTCTAAGGATAGTTCATGAACCGTTTTTCACTCGATCGCTTGCATACGAAACAGTAAATACAACAGTAAGATAGCAAGGGACTGCAGATGTCTAGCGATGGTCACTCACATCTCAAGAAACGCAGGGCGTGGCCTAGCATCTCATTACCGGTCCTATAACCAATGAGTCTCCGCCATTAGCCAATGAGAACGCCGGAGAACCAATCACGAACAAGGAATTATGTACAGCGTAAGCCACGCGATTGTTTCGCAATCTCTAAAAGTGTCCGTAGTCACTTTAACCGCTAATGCGGGCTGGTGGCCCCTCTCTTCTGGTTGATGATAATCTTGTGACAGACGATAGCGTCAAGGCAGCCGCTTTCAATAAATACTTCAAATCTCTGTTTTAACTTTCGCACTTTCATCACTACCGCCGACGGTTGACAATGTTAGCGGTAAAATGAACGAACTCGCGTTCGATCACAATGGCATGAGAAAATTACTAGGCAATATAAAACTTGGAAAAGCACCTGGACCGGATGGAATTCCAAATATCGTATTGAAATCTTGCGCCGATATTGTAGCATCATACTTATTAATAATATCTACGAAGTCGCGCGAGAGTGGACGTCTACCTGATGACTGGAAGTTTGGTTATGTAGTCCCAATACACAAGAACGGTAAAACAAATAGTGTCGAAAACTATAGGCCGATTTCCCTAACGAGTGAATGTTGTAAGAAAAAACTTGGGCAGGCGGCATTCGAACCACGGATATTGCGGTGACTCGTGTCTGCAGACTTCCCGGGCGTGCAGTGTGACCCCCGGCTTTATATACTTCGCTTCACCTCGAGTGCAGACGCTTCGAGCTGATGGGACCGATCAGACAGGTTTCAAAAAAAACGCACCGTCATGGTGTTCGTCGTGTTTCTGTGCGTGTTCTGTCATCGCTGGACCAATCATAAACAGAAAAGACTCAGTGACTCGCGCTTTCGACGCCGCTTTATTGGTGTCATTAGTTCGTAGCGTCGGCTGCGTCAAGCTGAAACGAAGGTATAACTGTGTTGCGGTTATGTTTTAGACATAGCGACGCTAGTTACCTTTCCAAGAATTGCCTTCTGGACGCTGCCATCTTTGTCTGCTGGGCTGTGGAACGCCTTCCGCGCATGCGCTGTTGCTCTGCTGTGCGGTATATCAGACGCTGCGCACGCGTGCACAGCTGGGTGACTCAGCATTTTGGCCCGGGTGATAAGCGATACAAAGGTCTATAGCCCCAATGGGTGTCTAGTGTCACTGCAGGAGATGACAAATTTTGTCAGCGCGGTACGATTGCTACCCTGGGTGGTCATCACGCAGTACACGACCGCACTCCTGTACGATGCTCATCGTAGAGGGAAGGGGGGGGGGGGTGGTATGCAGGCCAGGGTCTCTGGTTTCTGCAGAATGAAGGTTCGCGCTCGCCATGCACCGAGCTGGGGTGCGCTAACACACCCGGCCACCGATCCCCCCGAAGTGAATTTGGATTGTTGACGAAATACATGAACAGGCAAGAGGTTACCGCAAACAGGCTCGGGGGCAGGGGGAGGGAGAGTTAATAACCGGTGTGACAGTAAGTGAAAGAAAAGAAAAGAAATGCTGGAGCACAATATAAGCTTTCGGAAAGTATAGGGGTCGGTAGGCGTTCTTGAGCGGCGTACACGTGTGGTCGAGAAAACGAGGTCATTGAACAGGTCGAAATTCCGGTCTCGTATTATTAAGCGCCCTGCAGCGAAGCGGCTCAGCAGGTGCGAGAAGAGAGGCCCGATATTCCCTCCATTCGTGGGACCTCTATAGGAGTTTGTGAGCAGCCACGCTTCGAAAGCTATAGTCTGGCCACCTTGAATGAAAAAAAAAAAAAAAAGAATGGTTCGAGGCACCAGTCTGGCCACCCTGGATGGAAAAAAAAGGGATTTGTTGGGGCATCAGTGCCGGGTAACTCGCAGATACGCGCTGTCAATACACCGTATACAAACGACAGTCGGCATGACACCGACACGCGTTTCTTGCTTGTACGGCGGTCGTGTCACATTGATCATACAAACAAACTGTCTGCGGACATGCTCGGAGCGTACATAACGTTTGCTTCGAACGGGCTAACTGCGGCTTTAGTATTTTCACGGCTCTACACGCAGTCTGATGTTCACTGCATCGTCTTTTTTTTTTTCTTCTCTCTCTTTTTACACATCGATAGCAGCTCTCCATAGTTCGAATCACTCGTTTCGGAATATAAAGTTTTTTGTTTCGTTGCTTCACGAAGAATAAAATTAAAACGTGCCTTTGTTTTATTCTATGCTCTGCTTATGCATTTTTGTTGTCGCAGAGACTGGAGTGTCACACCAGAAAACGGTTGAGACTGGGAGTATTGCGAAGTAACGCGTACTCCAACAGCGGTGTTTCGAGCATTGTGTGACCTAGAAAACGTGACTATGAGGACGGAGCGAATTCTTTATAGAGGATAAATTAAGGAGGCGCCCTTTATATCAATTGTCTACTATTCACTGGACGCCAATCAGTGCCATCTCTCTTCCAAGTGGCGCAACAAAACAGAGACCCGGTGTTATTTTTTATTCGAAGTAGATTTTTAGAAAGGCGTCTTTGCTACTACGTGAATACCGTCTTTGCTATGTGTTTTTTGAGCTCGGCGGACATTCGATGCATGGGCGAACAACCGTCGCAGTTTGATGAGTTATTAACTAAAATTCGTTAATTCACTTTTTAATTAGTGAAAATAGACGTACGGTTCCAATTAGAAACTCGCTGAGCGTAATTTAAAAACAAAACATTAAATGACTAATTTTCAGAAAGACTTTGAGCGCGTGAGTAGCGCAGTAGTGCGCTAACGGTACCGCTCGTGCAGCAGGTAGAAAGCTACCGGTGCGATAAGGCGCCCGTCTCTTATCATCAAGGTATAAGACCCCAGCCTTATACCTGATATCTTATCAGCAGGTATAAGGCCCCAGCCTTATACCTGCTGCACGAGTGGCAAATTTAGCGCACCACTGCGCTTCTCACGCGCTCAAAATCTTTCTGAAAATGAGTGATTTAGTGAATTTATATTACGCTCAGCGAGTCTCTAATATTGGAACCGCAAGTCTATTTTCAATAATTAAAAAGTGAGCTAGCAAATTGTACTTAATTACCCACCAGATTGCGACGGTTGTTCGCCCCTGGAATTTCCACCGAGCTCAAGAAACATATACTGAAGACGGCATTTAGTAGCGGTGAAGACGCATTTTTTAAGGGGTAACTGAAACAGTTCTGTATTTGAGAAAAAAAAAAAAAAAAAACCTAAATCGTCTTCATTTGGCCTCCAGAATCACGAATATCGAGATTATTTTTTTTTTCAATTTGGTGCACGGAGGCTGCGGAGGATAATTTTCAAAGTACCGCTGAAGCTCCTCCTTCCCGGGACCTGACGTCACATTAGGAGTTTTCGGAACTTTCACTCTCGCGTATCCCGAAAACGCGAGAACTGTGACAATCGTACTCTGTTGCACTACTAGTCCGACCGCGGCCTACATTACGATTTCGTAGAACCAATTAATCAGCGCCAAAAGTGGATCATCATGGCGCCAATTGTCTTTGTAAACAATAAAATCAACCAGAAAAAAAAAAAAAAAGCTCAAGATCACGCGTCGCATTCGCTGCCTGCAGTGTGCTACTTCTCGGTCTGCGGCTCAATCTTTGCGCTCCTTGTTTGTTGTCATCTCTATCTTTTTCCCTTCTGTCTTGTCTCGCCGTCGTGGTGTTCTTCAAATGGCGCGGTGTTTCTTGAAACACAAACTTTCCTCTCTGTCGCCCTTGGAGAACTCCTATCCACTTTCCTCGTTGAGACAACGCTGCGAACCGAAGGAAAGTTCAAGATGGCGGCGACCGAGACGGCCCTAACAAGCGTGCGCGCGCGCGTAGGTCTGGGGGTTTGTATAGTTCTGCTCCAATTTCTCCGTCGCGCCGTGACCAGCGTGCGCATCGGACGAGAGCGACGCCTGCGACGCCGTGCTGGAGGTTAGCGGGCTTCGGAGAAATTACGAGCGAAAACCGAGCGTCGCTAATTGCTCTCTGACCTCGTAAGAAAAGTAAGGTCGTTATTTCTTTTTTTTTTTGGTTTAGTTTGTTTGGCATTGTTTTTGTTTTTGGAATTGTCTTTGATCTCGTTGTTTAGAGGGCGCCATTGTAAGTTACAATTATACGCGCACGACAGGGGAGAGTGGGATAACATTAGGGATGTCACGAACCCGGTGAGGTTTCGAGTTCCACCAGGCTTGCCTTTTTTTTTTTTTTTTCGAAATCTGAACTCGAAGTTTGCCGAGAGTTCGACGGAAGTCGATGTTCGACGAAAGAGGGACATAAAAGACACCGCAGACGACGGGAGCTCGTGTCGTCTGTATTGCCTTCTATGCCCCTCTTTCGTTTTCCTAATTTTGCCACCAACACGCTCAATCATCTTTTTCTAATGACCGAGAAGAAAAATAAATAATAAGGCGACATTGGCTGCCGCTATAGTGGCTCCAACTACTCCTTCCAACTTGAGAATCAATAGTGTTCATTCACTCGAGAGTTCACAGTTTTCGCCTAAACCAAGCCCTGCACAGTACACCCCGTAGTACACTCCAAAAAAAATAAAAAGTGCACTATCTATATGAAAGCGCATTCATTCGTTGCGCACAATACGTACAATAATTCACACACTCAAACGCGAGTACATTGATTACTGTACAGTTTACATTAAAAAAGTCATAAGGCACATTAGAGTACATAAACGCTCTTACCATTAAAACAAATCACACACACACAGAAGCGTAGGCTCACAGCGCATTCACAATTGCGTGATTGATTTATCCGGTGATATAGTAAACGCACGAGGAAGACCAGCGACCTGACGGTGCACTTTTCACGCTGCTGTCGGACGGATTGTTTGCGAAACGGAGTATTCCTGGTGTTGGTTCGAACACTCGTCTCAGTCGAACTCTGACGACGCGCACTCGTATCGAATCTGCGCTGCCACGCCTGACTTCCGACGTATGAAATCCCAACACCATCGACCTTGTTACGAGGTGTGGCGTATACACAGTGGCGCGCTCTCCTTTTCACTTTCGTTTTGAAGGACATAGATATATACCACGCCGACAGCTCTCGGGTCGCGCACCAGTGCTCACTCCTTATATTATACTCGTATACCCCTCGCCGAGCGAGCTAATTGAACGCACCGATTGCTCTTCGGGCGTTCGACAGAACAATATACGTCCAAATCCTCGAACCGGATTCGACGTTCCCGATTGTGGTCGGCGGCGCTATTGCGTCGCCGACTCGGACACGTGACTGCGAGACACACTTGAGCACGGATCTGTCGCGAACCTCCGTTTCATTCAACTTGACTAAAACACTCAGTTGGGAAACTCCCCCTTGAAACTCGGACCGCTCGCGTCCACCGAGACCAAACTAGATACGAGAACAGCGCCACCCCTTAGCGACGAGTCAAAACACAAAAGTTCATTTATTTTGCTACTGCGAAAGTTTGGCGAACTAGTCGAACTGCGAGTTCGACGAAAGTTCGCGACAGTATATTCGCTCGGAGCACATCGGGGTCGGCGGTTATCAGATTAGAGGGACCTGATCTTTTAGAAAGTAAAAAGGCTTAAGAAACTACTGGCGTCACTCAGCTACTGACCGCTAATGGATTCCTCGGTGCCCACGCAATACTGTTTCACGCGCGGGTTCGCGAGAGGAAAGTTAATGGGCGATGGTTCGTTGAAATGGCCGGCGGCGACCCGGAAAGGAGTTTGAGCAATGGATTGGCGAGAGAAACCTGATCATATATATGCTGACGGAATGGCAAAGTAGGAAAGTGAGAAGGGGATAACGAAGAATGCGTGACCCACATGGAGGTCATAATATATATGCAAAAGGAGTGTAAAAAAAAGAGGAGAGGTGAGTGACTAGGAAGCAAGATACGGTAAGCGCTGTCAATATTGAAGCATTGAGAGTCGAGGCTACGCCCGCTCGCAGGAGCAATCAATCGCCTTATTTTCATCTCCTGATCCTGCTCTTGGAGCTTGAGTATGCGTAGAAAGATTGATTACGGTGATGCAAGACCGACGGTTATTCGTTATTTTGGAAAATGTTCAATCAGAAAAAAAGGCGGTCAATGAAGTATGGGAATACGTGAAGATAAATGGAGTTCGATACAGGAAACGGACCCGAAGTTTCTCACTGAAGATTTCCGAAAATCACTCGTAACTTCTGAATCGGGTAACGGAAAGTTTGAAGACTTTGGCATGTAGACTCAACCGCTAGCGCTACATTCGGGCGAAGAGTGATCAGCGTTCGGTGATACGAATAGTTTATTTTTTAAGTGACGAAAACTCGGTTTTCATTTTTGTTTTCTTCATAGCACCTGGTTCATTTCTATCTGACGCCCCTCTCGTAAAGTGGTCCGAGTTTTAGACACTGAATTCCTAACGCTTATCTGATACCTTTTTCTCATTCTACCGGATTTGACGAAAGCAACTGCTGGTGGTTACTAGGCTTTCTGTCAACATTTATATATTTGTTTGTTCGTTTGTTTGTTTCTTCGTTCGTTTAATTGTGTGTGTTTGTTTGCTTGCTGGCTTGTTTGTTTGTTCGTTCGTTTGTTTTTTTCACCGGAAATGCCGAAGAGGGAAGCAGGGACAAAAAGGAATAGCTACCTGACAAGCCTGTGCACTCTAATAGTGACGTCATCACGGTGAGATCGAGGGGAAACGCCGATTGGACGCGAGTGCCGAGTCAGCGTTCGGCCGGGCCTCGTGTCCAATCAAAGCGTCCAAGGATGCTCCGCGTCGGGCTCGTCTCCAATTGCCGAGCCAGCCGTGATGACGTTCCATGGAAGAGGAGGATGTGTCCGCAAACCCTGAATATGTTAGGTGGTGTTGGCCCGACATGGGGCCCACCCCCTTACAGTTCAGGGCAAAACAGCAGCAATATACGTATGCACAATATATGACACCGGAATATGTATGCTAAGTACGTTAAACAACAAAATAGGTATGCTAAAACAAGAAGCTAAACATAAAAACACGTGAAAAAAAGCACAAGACTAAAACATTTCTTTAAAGACCACGTAATAAACACTGTAAGGCAGTTAATTGCAAAACCCCATCAGATTCAATCTGTAGGTTTTTATTTCCTAAACAATCCGAGCAGTGTAACAAAAACGTACGGTTCCCTTCAAATGAATTAAAAAAAATAATGAGAAAAACCTCGGTCACATTCTAGACTAGGATTTCACGAAGGGCTGTCGCCAAGGAAGAAAAGAAAGACACGCGGCATACACGTCATTGTCTTCGCGGTTACGGAAGACAATGAAAGCACCGGCGCGTTCTCCTCAGTGTGACACCAGCCGGACTGGTGGGGCGTATACGACGTGAGCTGAGCGCTCCATTGACAATTACGCAACTGTCAAACAACAC
The DNA here is from genome assembly GCA_013358835.2 of Ixodes persulcatus. Lineage (NCBI taxonomy): Eukaryota > Metazoa > Arthropoda > Arachnida > Ixodida > Ixodidae > Ixodes > Ixodes persulcatus. The sequence continues at coordinate 306,093 of JABSTQ010009978.1, read as the reverse complement.
AACTCGTGCGGCGTGTGGAAAAAGCCGTCCCAATACAATGAAAACACAGCTGGACAATGACAGTTTCGTAGACAAGCTTGAACTGTGCCCGGATTGTAGAGTCACGTGACACCTGATCCAATCAGCGCGCTCCTCGGGCACGGTCAGCGAACTCTCGCTTTCAGTTTGAAACTTTTGATGTTAAGTGTTTGCTGTTTTTTGCTGGGGAGTGGCATTGTCTTCACGTTATTGCTTTTGTTTCTGCGATCGAGAACCGTGGTTGCCCAAGCTAAGTGACCCCAATGTCGCCACGAGGCAATGGAGTTTTCGACTAATTAAACGCACGGGGTTATTAAGGTTACGCAATCTTCGCTCGCCGCGACAAGCCTGACAGATATTACGACTTCATCGGTGAGCCGGACAATCGGCTCCGTCGATTTAGGGCATTAATCGTCGAGTTAATTAATAGTTCGACCTTGGTTCGAGATTATGCGGTCGGTCGAGCTCGTTGCTGCTTGCTCGGATGAATGTTTCTTGCTGTGGTAGTAGAGGATAAATTTGCAGAGACACCGGGATCCCCTTGATGCAGATTAACATCCCACTCCCTAAACATTCATACAACAGATTCAATTGCTTCTGGGCAGGCTTGAGTGCAACGCGACTCAAGTTAAAAAGTCGTTTGTAACGGGTATGGTTTTTGAGTAAAGGCGTATGAACGTTATTCGTGAAAGCCAAACTTTATGGCAGAGCCACTAAATGATCTACGCTTAGAGTGTGGGAACTTGCTTCACCGAGTTCATCGCGTAACAGCGGGGAAAAAAAAGTTTCGATATAAGAAAGAGAGCAACTCACCACCATGCGAAGTGTTTGGAATTTAGTGGCGGGCACCTACTACGTAGATTGGTTGCTCTTGCGCATCCGCGCGTTGCCCCATGGCGAGGAAGGCAGAGATTCTGAACAATGCTTGGAGACGTTTGCAGAGATTTGATGCTTTGTCCGCCTCCTCACACCCTGTATTGTAACCGTGACCCATAAGCACATGATTCCGATAGAGAAGTTGTAAACACTCTCAAATCTAGACACACAACGGAAAACAAGGCAGACGCCTAGTACTTCCGGTCAGATGTTCACGGTCATCCGTGTTGTTGGTCGTTACTTGTAAAAGAGGCTCTTCGCAGTACCGAGGGTTTCAGCACAGAATACGTTAAAATTCGGCGTCTTTGCTCGGCGCTACGAGCGAACCGGATCGCAAGCAGCTGGACTAAGCGTGACTCACGGGAGCCCAGAATGATCGAGAGAAGTTTCCTCAAGCTACCGTCGCCAGCTTTTTTACCAAACCCTAAAGTGCGGAGCAGAGGAACCTGAATGTAACGGCCACTTGTCTCTCCCTTTCGCAGGCGGCTTGACCGGGCCTCGCGACATCGGCCTCCCGGATGGCGGACCTCGAGAAGGTCCCCAAGAGCCTCATCAAGGCCACGACGAACGGAGACAGCCACGTCCTCTTCGAGGACCCCGACTTCCCGGCCAACCAGACGTCGGTGTTCTATCACCAAACGCCCCCGTTCAAGTTCGCCTGGTTGAGGCCCAAGGTAGGTGATTATCAACCGGGCGAAAAATGACGTGTCACGTTAGTCACCGGCAGTTTAAGAAACGCAGCAGTGGCGAGCTCTAATAATCTTCATTTTTTCGCAGCCAATGAGATTGTTGCACTTGCCGATATTATGATGAAGATAGCTACGGCGCATGCCCGTTCCATACATAATAAAGATGACAGCTCGTAGAAGGTGATCATTGCAATGGTCTGAATTCGTTGTCACCTTGCGCACAGGTAGTGTATGCTACACAAAGTAGTTCCTAAAGGGTTTACTTCTCAGAAAAACAAACCTATTGTTTGTTTTCCGCTTATATATCAGTAGTAAAATGAATGACCTTAAATGCATAAACAAGTATCCTGATTCACCACGTAAAGAGGAAAATTAATAATGCCCCGCAGAGAACCGATTTTTTTTTTTTTTTTTTTTACTGTGGCTCTCGAAATGGGTACGAGAATGGACACTTTCATTTGGCAAACTCGTACAGCCAACTGCTAGAAAGCAGCTGCTTAGCGCCTTAAATTGACAATGATAAATCCACGCAAAGACAACTTTGGTGGTACGAACAGAATGGCGCTTAAAAAAGTGTATTACAACTTTTTGCGTGAACACAGCGATGACTACTACGTGATGTACAATAAAGTCCCTCAGGTCAGCGGAGTAAATGATGTGGAGCAAAAAAGGGGCTTTTATATATTGGGTAAACTCGGCGAAACAGCAAAACACAAATAGTGAAATGGGCGGAGTCGTGTAGGAGGAGTGGACAGGGCCAAGCGTTTGTCCTTTTCACGTCCTAAGCAGCAGTCGCATCGATCATACATCATACGAGAGACACGGAGTTTCTCTGCGGACATCATGACAGAATTTTCCGCGCACACGCCTCAAGCGGATTCGAATTAAGTGGGTTTGCTTCCTAGATACGTAGACACTTCGAACCTGCCTGCAGACAGTTTCTGTGTGACCAACGTGAGATGACATCCATAAAGGGAAGAAACACGCCCCGGACGATGTCTGCAGGCCAGTGTTGTCGAACGGCGTTCCACGAAACGCGTTCCTGAGACGCGTTCCTTTTAGGAGGAACGAAAGAACGCCGCCATTCCATTTTGCATCGGTGGAACTGGAATGGGAACTCGTTACATTTTTACGGAAACCGAAAAAGGAATGGCGTTCCTTTTTTCTACCAATGGGGTAAGTTCTATTTTATTTCTAAGAGGGAAATTCTAAAAAAGTATAAAAACAATACCTTTACGAAGAGCACGATCGCGTTAACTTTTTTTGTTACTTATCTTAGGGCTTATTTTGTGGGGTATTCACTTGGTAAGAGTCGGGTTCAGGAGAGCTAGGGCACATTGATTGTTTTTTAGTGCCCTAGATTGGGGTACAAAAAGAAACAAAAAATTAGTCGAGGGAAAAGACATAAAAAGAGGGACGTCTCAAACTCAGTTCCTTTCTTTGTTTCGACGAATCCTCATACACCCAGGAATCTAAGGCTGACTGCATCCATCACTGAACTTCCACAAGAAAAACATACAGTTACAACAAAAAAACAGGTTCTCAGACATCGAATGCACCCTTATATTGCGAACATTGGTCACTTAAAAGATGCACAAAAATTAACCTTACGTCCTTCTCCCCTTCTCTCCCACCTTCGAACTGAGCAACGCATCCGACCTTCACGAAGAAGGATAATTTTCAAGACTGACCTTCCAAAAGCCATACCCGCTTCTTCACTTGCTCGTCTTGCGGACAGCAACATATAAAAGCAACTGTTGAGTTCGAACAAGGGACTTTTTTAGATTGAAACGAGTGAGGTTGTTGTAAAACACTCGTGCAAAACGCTCGTAACAGTACATTTGGCTCGTCTGAATCGCCCACCAGAAACATGAATAGGGTTAAACGCCGAGATTTTTAAAGGTTGTAATATCAGCAAATGAAGCCTTGCTTTCCGCTTGTTTTCTTCTCGTGGTGTCTTTCCATCACGGCAAATAGATAAATAAAAAAAACTTTTATCTAACTACATATGGAAATTAGCAAAATACAAAAGTAACGATGTAACGATACGTTCCCTTTTTACAACTCTAACGGGAACGAGGTCCTTTCTCACAGATGGAAATTGTAACGGGAAAGCGTTCTAAAAATCAAAAATCAAAAGGAAAGAGCTTTCGTTCCTCTTTTTGAGGAAGTGTACGACACTGCTGCAGACTGTCTATTGTATGATGTATTAGCTGTGTGTCCGCGGCTCTTTACTCGCCCCTGTAAGTAGCGTTATTTGCGTTTTGATAGGTCATAGGACTGCACTCATTACGCCGCTCACTAAAAACATCTATTGATGACGCTACGGGCAATTTTATCAGTGTCCTTTTAACGGCCAGTGTGTTAACCGAAGATCTAGCCCCAAATTCTAAATCCGATTTCGCATAGACGGCTGTATCTGAACTCTAAAAAAAGGGTGTCATGGGGTACACCCAGAGGGGGTGTAAGTGCTTGTCACATATACTGCACCCTATGGGAGAATACATGTACACCCCAAATATGGGAGTACGTGTACAACCGTTGGTGTTGTGCACATGTACACCTTTTTCTACAGAAATGTCACTCGAAGGGAACACAGGTGCGCCCCATTCAATGGTGTACGGGTACACCTCTTTCTACACCCAATCAAATGAAAGGGAACACAGATGCAGCCCATTCAATTGTGTACGGCTACACCTCTTTCTACACCCAATCAAATGAAAGGGAACACAGATGCAGCCATTCAATTGTGTACGGCTACACCTCTTTCTACACCCAATCAAATGAAAGGGAACACAGATGCACCCCACTTGAAGGTGCACCATTGCACCGCTTCATATACCCGCCTCATTCAAAGGGAACACAGGTGCACCCCGCTAAATAGTGTACGTTCACTCCCCTTTCTACACCTACTGCTCTCAAAGGGAACACAGGAGCACCCCGTTCAATAGTGTACTGCTACACCTCTTTCTACACCCATCAAATGAAAGGGAACACAGATGCACCCCATTCAATTGTGTACAGCTACACCTCTTTCTACACCCAATGAAAGGAAAAGGAACACAGTTGCACCCCATTCGAAGGTGCACCATTGCACCGCTTCATACACCCGCCTCATTCAAAGGAAACACAGGTGCACCCCGCTAAATAGTGTACCTTCACTCCCCTTTCTACCCCTACTGCTCTCAGAGGGAACACAGGAGCACCCCGTTCAATAGTGTACTGCTACACCTCTTTCTACACCCACTGAATTCGAAGAGAGCACAGATGCACCCGATTCAAAGGTGCATGGTCATACCACTTTATGCACCCGCTTCATAACTAACTTTATAAACCTATTTAAAACACCAAGGAAACCCTTAAAAAATGCATCCGCCTCGGTGATTGCAAAAAGGCAGGTAAACGGACACACGGGATTGATTTCAAATCTCATAGAAGTTTATTAGGCAGCCAATTCCGTATACAAGTAAAACTTGCAAGCAATCCCTGATATGTGAAGAGGTACGAGGAAGCTGTAACACAACTGAGAAGATTATTAAGCAAACAAGAACCGGGGGTGAGTCTTAGGTAGTGTCTATTCTCCCAGCAGCCGGCAGAATTATTTCCACGAAATTCCACTGGCAGTCGTCATTCATTCGTTGAACGACGTTTCATCGGACAGCTCAGATTAGCTTTCGTATATTATCTTCTCTTTTTTTTCTTGTAATGAGCCGCCCCAGAGTGTACCCACGAAGTGACGTGTACGGGTGGGACAGGTGTGTTAACATTTTTGTAATGAGCCGCCGCAGACTGTCGCCGCGAAGCGGCGTGAACGGGTGGGCTGGGTCGGTGAGCACGCGCGACAAAATGTCCCTACAGCGTGCATTTTGCGTAACGAGTGACGATGAAACGTTAATGTCGATGAAACTTGTCTACAAAACGTGTATCAACGAAAACGTGTTTTCACAAAACGCCGGGAGAATGTCAGTATTCTACCTGCAGTCGTCACATGATTGTAGACAGCTAATGGCAGGCGACTGCCGATAGAATTTCGGGGAAATTATTCTCCCGGCTGCTATAAAATAGACACTGCCTAATTCTAGAGGTAATCCAGAACGGAACGGTCAATTGTTGCAAAGGAGTAGGTTGGAGTGCACTTACAATAAAAATACTGGACTTGAAATATGTAATTCGAGATATATGTCGACACGGGCACTGCAGATCTAACCACACAAAAACGAAAAGAAAGGGGTCCGTGAAGATTCAACACGATGTGGCAGAAGCAGTAATTTGCCGAACCGAACACTAAACGCATCACATGAATTCCTTGGGCTTTTTTGAAGAAATCGCTTGTTGCCGATATACGCGTAGGACTTTTCAAACACTGGAAACCTCGGTACACGCGAATACTTTGTCGCGGACGAAATCTACGGCAGCCCTCCTGGTTGCAGCACAGCGCACAAGAAACTAGGCCGGGAAGCAGAAATTCCGAGGCCTGAAAAAATACTACGTCATCCGTGAAACCTTTACCACATGATCCCGCTTCTGCCGTTACCCGCGCCCAGACAGCGGAGTCGAGGGATGAAAAAGCCTCCGGTTCATTGGTCCGGCAACTGCGCACCTTCTTCCACGCTTTCAGCTTAGGGAGAGAAAGAAAAAGAGTGGAGTAGAAAAATAGCAGCTCATTCAAGGCCAAAAGGGGGGCACCCTCGCAAAGGCTTATCTTCAGGGGCAACCCAACAATGAACACAACGAGAGGATTTGTCCCTTATATCCTCTTGAAAGTTCGATCCAAAGTTAATAGTGCAGTGGATGCCATCCGTGGCCTTGGTCTTCAGGCAGGTGCCGTGCTCTGCCTTATCTCTAGCTTGGAGACTGTAGGCACGTGATCCTACCCGGAGACTTGATTGACCTAAAACAAGCATAGCGTCCACTCTACTGTCAATACTGAGTGAACAGTATAGCTCCATACTTCCTAAGAAACTGCCCAACCCAAAAAGTGACCCCCAAGGGGGAATCCAAGCACAAGCTGATCGGGGCGCGTGGCTATAGCGTGGCGGTGCAATGATACACCTTAGAAGGTAATGAGTTCGGCGGGGGAGGGGAACAATTTCAGTTTTTTTTGTTTTTCGACAGTTTTTAAGGGGGAGGAGGATGACTGGAAGGAAGCGCCGAAAGACGGGGACAAAAGAAGTAGGTAACAACGACACGTGGCGCACTCGCAACTGAAGGTTTATTGGAAAAAGGAGAGGAGGATGCTTATTGTCGGTGTACAAGTACACTGGCTGAATAACGGAGGGTGCATCTTTCAGGAAAAGGGTCCATGTGCGCCTGATGCACCCGTGATCCGACTACACCCTTTTTTCTTAGAGTGGCTCCAATGAACCAGGGGAGTTAGAGGCTGCTGTCACAAGTCTCTGCCTAGAAACGCGAAAAAAAAAACTTGCGACAGAGTTTGTTTGCGGCCGCTTCAATAAGAGTACTCGAATCTGCTAGCCAAAACAGGAAGCTCCGAAAAAGAAACCGAGACAGGAATTTGGCCCAGTCGCAAACGCTCGGGGAAAACTTTCACCGGTAAGTTGAGGCGAGGTTGGTCGTGACTTCGTAAGCGTCAAGCGGTTGTTGAGATCTGAGTTAGGACGAACAGAGAAAGCTATTTCGTGAGACGAAAGATATTCACACCGTGCAAACGAAGTTCACCCTCACCTCTTTCCTGAATATTGTGTCGCTTTTTTCTTCCCGATCCAGGAAATCTCATCTAGTCCACAGTTTGTATCCGATGGTCCCTCCCAGTTCGACATCTCTCCAGGAAAACTGGGTGAGTGTGAATTATTAAGGCGGAAGTCTTATATGTCTCATTGTTCAGTCCTGGAGCGAAAACGCGTCGGCGACACGAACGATACCAAAACCCACGGTTTGCCACTGGACCACGAGATGGCGTTACTTTTGCCGCCGTCACACTGCTCAGTGCTCAATACATCACGCAAAAGACAATCTGAAGACACTGTCAGAGGTGCTGTTGCTTGTGTCTTTTGAATGATGTATGAACCGTGGGACTGCGGCCCCAGTCGTCTTGATTACTCCGCGCTATCGTTGGTAACGGGTTGTAACCCAGTGTGCTCCCCTTTAAGTGCGAGCTTTCTACCTTTGGTAACACTTCGTTGCACGCGCCGCCGATCGTCTTGTGAGCGCCGCCGCCATTTTAGTGTTTTGCGCAGAGCGGACGCGCTTGGCGATCGTATACGGTTTGAAAAACTGACGATTTCCCGATCTTTGGATACGGTGTCTGGGAAGCTCAGGTTGGTTTGTTCTGTCGAGGACTGTTTAAACATTTCCGGAGAACGCAAAAAAGATTGTTTTCTGCGGTCATGATAAATCTTCGGTTAAGTGGTAACAAAGCACAAACATGACTCAAGTACAGTGAAGTAGAAACTGTACTCGTGTTTACCACAAAGACAGCAATAATAATAATAATAATAAAGTTCAGGCTCCTCACAGAACATTTTAGTCCCCCCCCCCCCCCCCCCCCCCCCGTATAGAATTAAGATATATGTGGGTTCATCCTTGATTAGCATTATGTCATTTTATCAATACGTACACCTGTCAAGCGTCAAGGACATCCTTTCTTCCTTTCACAACCACATCTTGTAAGGACTATTTCGCGCAAAACAAGTTTAATGCGCGAAACGTTTTTTTTTTTTTTTTTTGATGTGACAACGGGTTTAGGATTGTGCGGTAGGAGACGGCGGTGTGGCTAGATCAGGTACATGCTTTGGCTCTTTTGCCGTTCGTTTCAACGAGCGGAACGTGAACAAAAGGAGTTCGAAACAATGACTTAATGCAGCTGACTGATTTTCTTCAGCGCCTAATATTTTGATGAGCCTCACACAAAGGACATTTATTTTTGGTCATTCGGCGACCGGCTTTTTTTCCCCCCTGGAACATGAAACTAAAATACCAAGGTGCCGAAATTTGTGATCACTCTAACTTAAATATGTTTTTGCAGTAACCTGTGACTAAGTTGTGTTACAGTTGCTTCCTCACGAATAGGTTGATAACTGCTGAAATGCACATTGATTTAGTTTCGAAATGTGCACTACATGTTACCAATATCAATTCCTTTGGGATCAGACGAGCGCTGCATAAAAAAGAAACTGTGCTTTAATTACATTTCAACGAGAAAAACCAAACCGTAGCCTAATTACCTTACAAGCGTAACTTTTACAACTCTGTGCTATTCACCGCTGCATGGAGACATATCAGAAAACAGATACATTTGGCGGATCAAAACATCAACCACAACGGCGAGTCACAAAGATATCGCAACGACAACGCCTGTTTCTACCGCAGCCGCACTCGGCGGTTCTTCCCTCTGAAAAAAAAACAACAACAACAAAAAACGAACAAAACAATCTTAACGCGCACTAGAATGGCTCGAAGCAGGTCTTCGAAGTCTCCCGCGGCGTCTGTGTCGAATCTCTTCTGTCTCGTCCCACGTTCGACCCGCGTACGCCGCAGCTATCTTCGCTCTCGCTCGAGGCGGTGCATCCAAGCGGCGACGAGTGGTGTGCCTGAATTTCAGAGTTTGCAAAGCCGAGCGCAAGTCCGTCTGCTTCTTTTTCAGGGGTTATGTTGACGACAAAACGCCGACCTCTGATTGGCTCGAACCTCAAAGCAAGCTGCCTTGAGGTCTACCCACTATCCTTCAATCAGAGCCAATCAGAGCTTGGCGTTCTGACGTCACCACAACCCCTGCGAAAGAAGCAGGCGAACTTGCGCTCTGCATACGATCGTCTGCAAGCGTCCGCACCTCTCTCCCGCTTTTCTCCACGCCGCTCGAGAACGCAACGCATGCGCACTAGCGACCAATCTGCCAAGGAGGTGTCCTTCATTCAGTACATACTTTTTAGAAATTCAGTCGGGCAACTATGAGGGCTATCATCATCATCTTGGTGTATGGAACCTCTGCCAAACTAATGGCAGCCCTCTTGAAGCTGATGAAGGGCGAAATTGAAGAATACTAGCAAGCGGAGGATAGATGAAGCCCGTACGCCCGAGACGTCAGTACAACACGACGCAGGAATTAGATTCAACGGCTACGTAAGCGTTCATTTCGAAGTGTGCTCCAGTCGACCTATTGGCACAAGTCTGGCTCTATCGCCTTTTGGTCGCCCAACTTTATTCAGGGGGCTTATGGGTCACCGATTACTTCAGTTCTTATGTTCACCCTATCGAAACTTAAAGAAATCAAGAAAGAACAATAAGGTGATGGTGGAACTAATTCTGATCCGCCATTGACGGAATCGACGGTGTTCCATGGAGTGCGGCTTCATGACCAACCGTTAGTTTGTCGAAAGTGAAACTGCTTTTTCAGCCACCAGATGGCGCTGAATTTCTTAAAAAAAGGTCCATGCAAACACTCTCCATGGTTTGAGTTGCTTTCTCTCTTAAATCTAGGCTCTTTAGGCATCCAGTCCATCGACACGGTAGGAGAGACACACAGTCGGCGCGACCTCGAAATCCCGTTGTAACGCGGAAGAAAGCGACACCGATTTTGCGTGGAGGGAACCCGCGCGCTATTCTGCGCGCCCTCCCGCTGCGTCGATGCGCTCGCGTGCAATCAACCGCGCAGGCCGTTCATATTCTAAAGATGCTTCGAACTTTTTTGTCGAACCTGATTTTCGACTCGTCCGGCGAACCTTCGACCTTTCGACAAAATTCGACGAAGTTTGACTTTTTTTTTTTTTTAAACGCGTGAACTACGTTTTAAGGAATTCCTCAATTTAAAAATTGTGTCCACCCGTCCTTGCGTTTTCGCGCTAAATTTAGCGGAGAAGTTGACGTCACGTGGTCTAAACACTAGGGAGTTTTCGTAGACCGTGTCTCCTCCGCTAAGCCCTCCGCAACGAAGAAGCCGCTACTGCGCCTGCGCGCCCGTGGCCTCGACTGTAGAGTTCCGGGTATTGTAGCGGGTTGCGGAGAGCGCTGCGGGACGGCAAAAACGATCTACGAAAACTCCCTACTAACGCAGTTTTCCCGCTAAATATAGCGGGAAATTGATGTCACGTGACTTGACGCCACGATGCCGACAGAGCAATTCAATTTCCCCGCTAAATTTAGCGGAAAAACTGACGTCGCGTGACGGAAACGCGAATTTAGTTTTTCCGCTACATTTGACGGGGAAATTGATGTCACGTGACCTGACGTCGCCAGACCTATGCACCAATCCAGTTCCTCGCTCAATTCGGCCTGAAAACTGATTCCACGGTTACTTTTGTACCAAGTCAGTTTCCATGCTAAGTTTGGCGGGGAAATTAATAAAAATAAAAGGTAGGTTCTTTTTCACTCTCCGAAACGTTTAAAGTATTTTAAATAAATTTAGACGATCGCTCCTTAGATACAATATATCATGAAATATACAAATTTAAAGATAAAGGTCGCTGTCAATTGTTTTTTTTTGTTTTGTTATGAAGTGTTCCCCGACAGATACAGAAAAGCTTAAATTGTAAATATAATTTACATAGAAACTCGCGCAAAGTTGTAGACATTAATTACCAATGCTAGCAAAAAGACGGAACCTGCCTCCTTTGTTTGTTTTATATTTAAACGCTGTATGAGCAACCCAGTGTTGAATAAAGTACACCTAAAAAGTAAAAAAAAAATAGGCGGCAAATATTGGATGAAGTCAAGTGGCCACAGAGTAGTTGTTCTACTCTCGCTGACGAACTATTTAACACAATCAACTTATAAGGCACTTATTTGTATCCGTCTTATAGCCGCCATTACTTCACTCAGGGAAATGACGAGATGACGTGTTGAAAAACGAAAACACGTTTTCGCAATACGATACGCCATTTTTTTTTTCTTTTTAAATTTGGGGAATGTAATTTAAAATCGGGAGTTGTACTTTCACCGGAAAGTACCAGAAAAAAATACTTTAAGTAAAGTACGAGTGCATGCTTAGAAAATGTACTTCAAGTAAACCTAGTTAAGTAGTACTTGAAGTACAATGTACTTAAAGTACTTCCCGGCACTGGGAGAACCTCGAAAAGCAGGCTTCGAGGCGTGTTTCTTGAGCGTCTTACTCAAAGCCCCGGCCTCTCTCAGAAGGTAACTCTCTCAGAAGGTAAACGACCCCACGTACCCGAAACGGGGTCACTATCAAAATTGGCCAGAGGTCGAACACCCAACTCGGTAGCGTCTCGGCCAAAAGCGCAAACAGTCAAATAAACGATCAAAAGTCAACTCGTACGAAAGGAAGATCTCGTATACATAGTACGTTAGACAAACAACAGAAGCACAGAGAAGCAAGAAGAAAGAAAAAAGATAAGCTTTCTTTCAACCGGTCTCGAAGGGGGAAAAAATAAAGGAAAACGTAAACGAGGAACGTCCAGGAAAATTGACAGAACAAGAAAACAAATGCGCATAAGCTGTCAATCATAAGACAGAACAAAAATGTATATTTAAAAGCAAAGCGGCTTACGGACACACGCACACACACAAAAACGACATAATGTAAACGTACACGGAACAGCTCACCAAATACGCATTTGCGCAAATACGCAAATACGCAGTGGCATCGAGGCAAAAAAAAATAAATATATACATATACCCTTTTAAAAAAAGTGTTTTCCCAGGTAGTTGCGCCGAATTTTCCGAGTCCGCCATCGTTTAGGAACACACTTCGTGTATTGGACACGAGGGCTGCGTAAGCGTTCGGCGTGAAATCGGCACAGCTCATATCGAGAGCGAGTGTGACGTCATCATTCGGCGTCCACTCGGATCCAATCACGCACTTCGTGTCCAAGCAATAGCGACCATTGAGGCAGACCAAGTTCTAGGCTGTATAAACACACACACACAACCCAATTTTGTTGCTTGACGTTTTTTTTTTTTTTTAAGTCTATGGCGTTTTTTTTTTTTTTTTTTTGCTTGGGCAGCGGGGAGCTTAGGTGTCTCTGCTGTAGACGAGGAGTACCACCGCTAGCCCGGGCTCTTAAACGTGCATCAAGCAGTGGCGATACATGACCGCACCCCGTTACACGACGCTCATCATCATCGAAACGAGCAGGGGACTAGATTTCCCGGCCCGTTTCGATGAGGATGAGTTTCGTTCCGCATTCGGATCACGTGGAGCGCGAGCTTCCGCTCCAAGTGACCCGAGCTGCGGTGCGCTAGCACACTTGGCCACCGATCTCCGCCAGAGAGGGAAAGATAACGAACTAAACCAACGCGTCAACCAACTGAAAGACGAAAGGATGAAACGTAAGCAATCTTTAACCACCAGGTGGTACGAAACAAATGTGGAACAAACCGATTTACAAAGGCGTTACCAAGACGGGATTTTTCTTTTTTCAACACCCTCTTCCCTCCTTTTTGTTAAAGGAGCGGTACCGGCTTGCCGGGAAAGATTAAATGTGGCCCGAAAATGCTATTAAGCAATTTTCTCGGCTGCCGCTCCGCTCGTCTTGCAGTTCCCGCTGCTGCCGCATCGTCCCGAACTGGTCGTAGCCTAGGCGCCGCCGTCGTGTTCCCGTGCGCATCCAATCAATCTTACCCCTTACCCCCCACAACGACCGACAGATTCCCGTTTGGCAAAGAGACACGCGAGGAGCAACCCGACACTGCAACTAGAAAACAACCGTCGTAAAATATAAGACAAACAGTGTATCCCGTTCAGCGTACAAAGGAAGAAAAAAACAAACAAAACTGGGACGCCAACGACGAAGCAGGTCAAAGCACCCCCCGAGAAAAAGTCTAAGGGGCATCTTCACAAAAACCAGCGGCACCTTGGGGCCAACGGTGACGATAAAATTAAACCACTTCCCTCTGCTCCCCTCTCTCTCTGTCTCTTTCCTTCTCTCTTTATCTCCTTCTTTCTGACTAGCACGTACATTGCCGCTCGTTGCAAGTGACAGTCAGGCTCAGCGAACCGACCCAAGAGGTCTCGGTTCGACTAGCCTGGATTGAATTTGCGCGGGAAAATTAACGCGGGAAAGTTGCCCTTCGGAGACAGAAGGGGCAGGAACTCTCGAAATTTTCTGAAAGGAGTAAGGTAGTCGAGTAATATTAACAATGATAATGATAATAATTAATAATAAATGTTTATTCCCATCGGCGAAAAAGATGGTGGAGGAAAAAGGCGAAGGCCTCAAATTGGAGCTCGAAAGAGACGTCAGTCCAGTCGCTAGTGGTAGAAAAAAACAGCCCCCCTTGTCGATGCTAGCGCCGAGCGTGGTCGTGTACCGAAGCTCTCTCAGAGCGTTATGGAGAAGCTTCCGCGTTATGAAAAACTCCGATTAAAGCTCATTTGTGGAATGCGCGGAATACTCAAAACAGAACAAAAATTTTTAGTAGTTGGAGTAACGAAGTTAACGGTACCGAAGGCCTGTCATACCAGCAACATTAATCATAAACTACGTAAAAAAAAAAAGGACAGCAACGTTTAGGTGAAATTGTATTAAGATTTCGGGGTTTTGGACATACATTGGCCACGAGTGCTGCCCCAGTGTTGGACTGGTCTTCGTGTCCCGTCAGTGCGTCGAAGGATGACGAGCTAACCTTTGGGTCTACCCTCTAATCCCTCCAATCAGAGCTCGGCGCTCTGACATCACCGCACGCTCATCGTTTCCTCCTCTCTTTCAGTATCTCTCTATATGGGTACACTAAACGGACCATTTGAAGACGCATTCCTGGCACCGTGTAGAGAAACACCTGCGTCCTTGTCCATCCAAAGCCACAGCCGCTGCCGGGAGAAACGCGAACCCGTGTGAGCACATACACGTATACGTGGTGTTAATGGGAAAGCGTACCTTGTAGTGCAACCATTCACAGGGGGTCGCTCGATCCCTGACCCGAACACGGCAGCGGCATCTCGATTGACTCGCAGCAGGGGTGCACGATTACCTCAAGACCTCCAAACGAAGATAATTGGCGAACAGAATGCAGACGGGGCTCGGAGGATGCCCTCCGCGGTGAGTTGGTTGGCACGTTTGGAAAACCGGGCGTCCGTAGAATGTGTGTGTGTTTTTTTTTAGTTTGTCTTTCTTAGGAAGCATTGTTTTTGGTGTGTGTATAGCTAATAAATTGCCACTACCTTAGTTGATGCAGGAATGTTGTATGGCGGTTGCTTGTGTGATCTCGAAGATATCCCCTATGGGCACAGATTGACCTGCAACTAAGCCGCGAGACAGATCGCTCTATTTATCTTTATCGAATTAATAGTGGTTTAATTACGATTAATATTTGATTTTTACGAGCTGGTCGGTATGTGGGATATATTAAGAAATAATTTCTTTTTTGTTTTTTGCCATTGAGTTGACTATTTGTTTTTCTATTTGAAGCTCCAATGCTTATATCGTAGCAGACGGAAGGTAATAATCTTGCGTCAGGATTGGCAGCAAAGATGTTTCCTTTTTATCCCGTGGAAATTCGCAGACGTAACGTGATATGTCATCTGTCTGCTTCGAATGCATTCTTTATTGGGAATTTCGAAGTCATGTAACTTCGAAACAAATGTTGGAACCTTTTAACAGTATTTCACTTCAAAAGAAACAAACGCTAGTGATGTTTTTCTCGTGAAAGAATTCTTAGATTTACTAAAACATTATTTATGAATACATTTTGAATAGTAATTAGAAAGATTAAAATTAAATTATTAGGAACTGTAAACAAATAAGTTTAGTTCATAGACCATCCTGACTCCGACGTACATTCCGAAATATGTTTACACATAACGTTACCGTATTGGAAGTTAGTCGACTATCTAATTGTAAACTACTATAGCGTAATCGGCCAAAGCACCATTATAGGTGCGTGTACAAAGCTAAGGGGAAAGAATTGTCGCAATCCTCGATAATAACTTAAATAACTTTAACCATCTTTTCGTTAAACTTAAATATATTGCTCCTGTTAATGCCCTTTCGAGTAGTTCCTAAAGGGTCTGTCACACTGAGGCAGCACGACGGCAAAAGCAACAACACAACACGCTGTCCAACAGCCCGGCAACTTGTTGCTCGCTCCCCGTGTTGTCCGACAAACCTGTCACATTGCGGCAACAACAGCACAACATGGACGACAACGAAAATATCACCTCGGTATGACAGCTTTCGGCAACAAAAACAACAGCAACTTGGGTTGGACAACGTGTGTTGCCCTGATCGCTGGCTGAGCGAATTTCTGGCCGGCAACACGACAACACAGATAGCTTCGATGGCAGAGCTAGTTCCCTATCAATAACGTCCTACTCAAATAAAAGGCTCGGAAAACGTGATTTAAAAATAATTAAGGCTGGCGTGCAGCTAAAATAATTTGATGAATGGTTTTACTGCGTAATTGCGGAAAGTGATTGTCGAAAGGATCGCAGCTACGGTCGTGAACATTCAGACTGGTGTTGAAATTAGAACTGCCGAGAGACTAGCTCACATTACTGCTAGTAAAATAAAATGGCAAGCCTACTTTCCCGCTGATAAAGTATAATAAAAATATTCCAAGAAAGCAAAGATTAAAAAATAGAAGCATTAAAACGACCACTCTAAAAATGATTGCAGATGCTTGAAACTTGGAAACAGCCGCTACCAGGCACCTGATTTGTTTCAAAAATACCCAGGACGTTTTGGGGAATGAAGCGATCACATACAAGGCGGTTGGCAAATAGAGTGTCGAACAATATTTATTGCACCGATTGCTGCGAAGGCCGATCGTGTCAGTGTCGCAGTTTTAAGCTCTGTCAGTTCAGCTCAACACCACGCTACAAAAAACGCTTTGAGGTATTGCCGGTGCTAACTCAATTTTACCGTAGAAATAGGAATTGCCTGAAACAAAGAACCAGGCAGAAACACGTCATACGGTGGCGTAAATCCCGAAGATATATTAACGATCTAACGTTCGTCGGTAAGGGCCATCCGCTTTGTCAGCGATTCAAGAACATTTTGGTTAAATTAAGGTTCGAAAATACTCCCCGTGTCAAGTTTTTTAATCACAAACACTGGGTGATGTCGTCCTGTGGTAATTCCCCGGCCCTTCAAACGCACTAGCACTTTGTGGAGTCACAATTCCAGTGACTCCGCGCCGCACACGAACCAATTTAAACAATCAAGATGGTGGAATATTCCTCGTGTTGTCCCCACCGTCAGCGCGGTGTGACAGGAGGGTCGGACAACAAATCGTCCAACACAGTTGCCAAACGGCAGCAATGTGTTGCCCGACTGTTGTTGTTGCCGCGATGTGACGCGGTCGCCGGCAACACGATTTCCTCGTGTTACCGGATAGAGTTGTCCAACTGTTCCCTCAGTGTGACCGGGCCTTAAGAGCAACCGCGAGGAAGTACCGTATACCATTTTTAATGTCACAAACTATCTCCACTATCGAGCGAAATTCATCTATTTGACCATTGGGCTTCCTCCAGATTTCAGCCATAAAAAGTAGGGGTGCACGTGCGAATAGTGGGTTGAATATCGCTGCGTCATTCATAGCGTTTATGGTGCTAAGAAAACCCAGGACATACCGACTCTCTTTGCAGCGTTTGACCTATTGAAATAACGCTGCTCTGTTTCGTTTTTTTTTTTTTAATTTAAAAGAGTATTTTTACAGACTATTCTCGATGACACCGTACGAAACGCTGGACTTGGCCTATGCGGAGCACAGGTTCGTCTGCTTCCTGAGCAAGGGTTGCGGTGACGTCAAACCGGCGAGCCCTGATTGGCTCCGATTGGAAGGATAGTGAGTAGACCTCGACGCAGCTAGCATTGAGTTCTACCCACTATCCCTCCATCGGCGTTCGGACGTCAGGGCAATTCCTGCGTTGACGCTCCTAGCTTCGTGATTGGTCCATCGACTTTCTTATCTGGTAATGCCGGAACCTCATTGGCTCCGAAGCGATGATAAGTTGCTCGAGGTTCACTACACGAACAGAAAACAGTTCACTGCGGCTAGCATTATGCCACTCACCGTAACCACGTATCACGCGAGTTCGTACCGTGTCCGCTTGCGCAGGTCATAAAAAAAAAGGAACTAGGGCAAAGCCGTTGGACGACAGCAAACTACAACACAAACAAACGAGGAAACAGGCGCAACGCTCGACTGCAAGCCAGTCGCGCCACACGACCAACGGTTATCGAACCCTGACGCTTTCGATCGCCGCGGCGCGTCGTTATATGCAAACAGATACCTATCGCGCACAACTCTCTTTGATGCACGCCACAGGGCGCGAGAGAAGTGGGCGCACTTCTTGTATAAGTAACGGTCGCTTTCTCTGCCGCTTACTCGAGATAAGGAGCTCGCGGGGACCCGATGCTGCGCGGTAGGTTTAGAGACGGCCGAGGCGTGGGAAATATATGGTCGTGCTAAACAGCGACATGTCTTTTTTTCTTTTCCTCGTTTTTTTTTTTTTCTGGCGCGGTGTGGTCGCCAAACTCCGCAGAGAAACCCGGTCGATCGCCTCGGTTCGTCGGTTTTTTGTGTTACGTGCTGCGACCCGGTCGTATTCGCCTCGGCAAGCAGAGAGCTCGAAAGTTGTTTGTCGTGGTGGTATCGTTAAGACGTCTGGAATGCGGCGCCGAACACAGTTAATACATCGTCATAGACGGGGTGAGAACAGTATAGGGAGGTCCCTCAGTCGTCCCTCCTTCAGCGCGAGTTTCTCACCCCTTTGATAACGCTATTTGGCGTCTCGGGAACCTCGAGCACGCGCACGCAGCCAAAGCATGGTCGAAGGTAACGAGCATGCGCTCGTTGCCTTCAATTGTGACTTGGCTGTGTGCGCACGCTCGAAGTACACGATACGCAGAAAAATGATCTAATGGGTGAGGAACTCGAGCTGGAGCAGACATGTGTACACGTTACCGAAAGAAAGTAGCTAAATATCTTTGCTCGTAGACGCTTCAAATATTTGTCGTCGTTACTAACTTTCTCGCTTTTTAACACGTTCATTCGGGGATAACTGCGACAATACTGACATACCTTGTGCACATCTTTTCATGGTCTGTCTAGCGTGTTCTCGTCGTGCAAATTACAGACGCGAGCTGGAGTGAAAACTGGGTCGGGTACTCGTGTCGTACACCTTCCTTTCAAGAAGTAACTAAATATCGTGAATCGTTAGTTCATCAAAACCTAACGAAGATGCGTTACTCGTTCCTCCTCTTAAAAAGTAACCAGGTCGTTACTACGTCCCCGAAGAAAGCAACTAGAAACAAATACTTGCAACGCGTTAGGTACAAGTTTGAGCTGGAGGTGGGACAACTGGTCGACTTCCCTGCCATTCTCCTCGTGCCAGGAACGCAGGAGCGGAAACGGAACACGTTGATCTCCAAGTTCGCATTGCGTGGCATCCGTTCGACACGCTACCGCCTCCGGACCTACCTGACTTCTTCAAGCTGCGGGGAATGCAGGCATCCTCAAAGACACTCCCCTCCAAAATACCGTGTCACTGGCGTGCGCCCATTTCTCCGTCTCTTCTCCGTTCACGCCTAAACGGACATTGCGGTAGAAGCTATACGCGTCCCTCCCCGGGCCGACCCTCCGCCTCCATTTGATCGGCCGTCTCCGCTCTCTGCGCGTGGGGTATACGGGCGGCAGCGTGATCCCGCGTCGACTGTGTGTGACTGGTCCAACGAACATTTTCCCTCCACCACACTGTCAGCGTATAGGGGTGAGCGGAGAGTAGCGGCTTGATGACGGCCTAGTAATTACGGCGGAATGGGGTCATAGCGTCGAAACGGCGCAAGAAACGTATCTTAAGGCGAGACATCGATGGCAGCCTTTTTCTCTCGAAACAAATTTCGCGTCACCGGAGGAAACGGACGAGTGTTACTCGGGATGACGGATACGGGCGTATTCGCCGAAGCGAGTGATCTACAGATTGAGGTTGGAGGGGGCCGCTCTCGACTGGAAACCAGGAAGAAGCGACGCACTCCTGCGCGTGCAATTACACGCGCCGATTATAAATAGCCGATATGTAGCGGACGAGTTTCTACGAAAAACAAAATGAACCAAACAACAAACGGACAAACAAACCTAAAAGGAACCGGGAACGAGACGGTTATCGATGTTAAGTTCCGTTTTTTTTTCTTTTTTAGCTAGGTGTTTTATTTTCAGATTGCACACGGAAGCTGCAGTATTCGCCCCTTTTTTGTTGGGCAACGAACTACAGTGGTGCCATCTATTGGGTAGCCCTGGCACACTCCTGGTTCACGTATATTTCTAATAGTTTACTCATCATTCTTCTATCATAATAGTGAATTAAGTCTGACGCTGCTATAAGCGGACATTCCCAGAAGACAGCGCGCACGTTTGATTTCGCTAATACTGCGAAACCCGCCGTCTGGTTCAGAACCGGAAGTTGTTGAGGGCTATTTGCACACTGGCGCCACCACGTTTCAAATTCACGCGAAAAAAGAAGCGAATAGACAGTGGGTGTGGCGATAAAAACGGGTGTCTATATGGCACGCCACTTATGTGCGTTCTATTCCTGATCTCGCGAAACCCAGGGAAAAAAAAGAGACCGCGACACTTGTCGAGAAACGACAGTTCCCGGGATAAAATGCTGTACCGTTTTGACGCGAACATTGTCCCTTCTGCATTTTTTCTTTTTAGTTAGGTCCGCGTGACGTTAGTGCAGTTGATTTCACGCCATGTCCAACCGCGGATGACGCCACGACACGACAGAGCCAATCAACCAACGTCAAAAGTGCACTGTCACGGCAATCATCTTTGTACGTTTACTGTCACCGACTAAACCAATCTCGCATACTGAATACTCCACGATCCTTCGCAAAAGGTTCGTCGTTCGAAGCGCCACAGTTTTGGAGGCGGCTGGTATGGTAACGTATACACGTCGTGCTGCGGTGTCGCGGCACAGAACCCGCCTATAGCCAATCATCCCGATTTACAGAATGATTGGTTGTGTGCATGCGATCGACGAAGTCCACAAAGTGCTTGTACTCGAAAAGGGCAGCGCGCACTAAATTCTGCGCACGCAGAACGTATACGTCATGTTAATGGGGACGCAGCGCGGAACCCTCACATAACCAATCATTACACTCTACGCAATGATTGGCTATATTTTGCTATTGTGCCGGCGTGCTGGCGTGTAATCGATTTTGCGTGATGCACCTCAAGGACCTCTGGCTAAATTTTTTTACCTGTATGCGGAGACACCGTGACCCCCATAACGGGTGACTGTACTGCTCGCTCTCTAAATATACACGGTACCGAATTATTAATACGAAATCATTAACTGTCCCTTGGAGCGAACCGGCGTTACGAGCTCTTGAAGCCGCGCCGAACGGCACATAAACTCCCCTGTCCCAATGGAGCCAGGCCTGTCGTCCGTAGCAGCGCTTGATGGATAGGCTCCCATTGGCTGTGGCGCGTCATAGTTTCAAGAAACGAGGCTCCCATTGGTTGCCGCGCGGCGTAGTTCCAAGGACCGCCACCGGAGAAGCCCTCAACATTGCGGCGCGGCGGCGCGGCCGCCAGGAAGGGAGCAAGCTGGCCGCGGAGCCCGCACGGGCAAGCTCCGGAGAGGCTGCTCGGCCGAGCTCAGCGCGGCGCGGCCACTTCACGAGAGCGCGCGCTCGGCCGTCGGCCACAACCTCCGCAGTAGCGAAACGTCGCCGTCCACGCAACACCTCCTAGAAACAAAGGCCGTAGCGCTCTTCTTGTGACGTCGCAAGGGAAGGCCATCGGGGGCGCACGTCGAAGCGAATGCAACGCGCGTGGATCGACCGTCGTAACGCGCTTTTAGTCACATACGCGTGTTATTATGGCTAAAATGAAAGCTGCACATAGCAACAGGGCTAGAGAATATTTTATTACACGGGCAAAATATTACACCGCAAAATAATCGATACGAAATGGCACGGGGTATGCGTATAAGACGTATGTAGAAAAATGCGATTGTTTTAAGTCGAAAACACTGATTCACGCGATTATTGCTGTAGGAAGGCATATTTTATACAGAAATACTTCGACAAAATGGCGAGACACGCAGTGATTGGACATAGCAAAACAGATCACAGTTATAAATCAGGTAGACGTTGTCAACGCGGACACGGCAAGACAAGTGTCACTTACGAGCATGTAAGCGATATTATCGCGTGCAGTCACTGAATTCTTGCATGGCACCCCGGCCACATAGCAAAATTAATGTAATTTCGATCGAATTACATTATGGGGTCGACAAATCAGCTCGCGACGCTCGTATCATCACTCAAGACCGCGAGCTGATTAAATCCCATAACATTTAATGAAAATATATTAACTTTTCTGTGTGCCAGGGGTACTAAACTTACCATTTCCAATCAATTAATTTACTTCTCCCTATGGGCTTGAGCTGTTTTAGAGCAAAATATAACTTATTTTGTATACAATAATACTATAACCTTAATACAGTTAAGATTCTAGTATAAACGCGGTAAAGGCCATAAAATAAAATTAGTATAAATAAACACATAAGCACGAACAACACACTTTCAATAATCAAACAAACTTGTTATTCACATTCCAGTAAAAACTAGATAACCACGGATATTTATAATGTCGACGCAACAGCACACGGATAACCGCGAAGAACAAGATTCCATTTTATCACGAGATTTAAAAAAAAAAAAAAAATCGACTGCAGCACTTTACTCGCGTCCTACATGACCAAGAAAGCCTGTAAAAAAGTTTTCTGTCGATCGTATTCATACGTCCCGCGATATCCGCCACGAAAACATTTGAACACAACCTCCAAGAAGTCTCGCTCTGTCGAGAGAGGTCTATCGATAATCGACCAGTGTCTATTATCATTATTACATGTCACTCAAACCGTAGCAGGACTTGTTCCGCGAATCCACGTAAATGCCGTAGTATCAAGCGAACACACACACACAAAAAAAAAAAAAAGCTACCCGAGACCGCGGTGACGAAATAGAAACGACGGGAAGGAAAGAAGTCTCAAAAGTACCACACAGGACAGCACCGGCAGCAGTGTCGGACAAGAGGCTTAACGTTGTCAACCCATCTCTTGCTCGTGTGTGCTCCCTGCGGCAATGACTGAATTTTTTTTTTCGGTTCCTTTTCCTTTTGAAATGCCTCAGCGTTCCTTTTCAGACAGTCAGCAGCTCACACACAACGTAAATTTACCAGAATCGGAGCCCGTATGAGGGAAGATGTCGCACCGGAGCCGGTTCATTCGAAGTGTGGGGAGCTGCGGGACTGCCCGTATTCCCGCGGTTACGGGGATAACCATAAATATAAATCTGGTACTTTGAACCTTGGTAACGCGTTTTATATGACGTTTATATTGTATATATAATAAATTGTACAAGACCGCGCTTTTAAAACGTATATTAATGTCGGATAAACGCGCACGAACACCACCGCGCCGCTCGACAAGAAACTTTTCTCACGTAGTTGCGCCATGGCCTTCCTTCTCCGACATTGTGATGTAACCACTCGGAGCGCTACGACCTTTTTTCGAGGAGGTGTTGGTCCACGCCAGTACGCCGCAGATGAACTAAAGGAGCGGAAGAACGACATTCGTGCTTTCGCATTCACAACTCATAAGAAGTGCTCAGGTGTCTTTGTAGTTTATTTGGTATGCTTTATATAAAATAACAATTCTATAGAAAACCCGCTAAAAAACCTGATTCAAAATCCTGCTTTTTATCGTGTTTTTGTTTCCTCCACTTAAAAAGCCACGCAGCAATTACGCCAACACCGAACAATTGCGCAAAGAAATCAGGGGAGCCGTCCACAATGCAAAGTACCCCGTACGCCAATACGATTACGAGCAATCAAATACACGCCAACAAAGATATACAACTGCGACCACTTCGCCCATTTTTATATCTTTCGAATCGTTAGTCGACCGCTGGCGGCTACCGAAATAACCCGACGAAATTGTAGCACACCGCGAATTCCACGCTCGTACGAGCAGAAACGGGCTGATCTACTAAACTCCGCAGCAAACCGTTGGGCGTCCCCGCAGAGGCCGCAGCCACGCGCGCGCTCCTCCGACTGAACTAGAAGCGGCCCGAAAATTACCCTTAATTACGGACCTGAGTCAGGGAAGGAATAAGCATAGTATACGGAGAAGCGAGGGAAATTGCGCGACGTGCGACTCACCCACAACAACGCCATGGCTCCGTTTTTTTTTCCCTGATTGCGAGCGGAGCCGGGTGGCCAGAGCTTCGTCTTTTGACGCGAAGAGTCTGAAGGCGCAGTCACTCTCCTCGTTCATCACACCAAGGACATGATGAGAGTAGTCTCTGCGCACACGCCTCAATCATGTTCGAAGCATGTGTGCTTCAAACATGTGTAGGCTTCGGCATAGCCTCCTTTGCTTCCGACATGTTCGCAGACAGTTGTGTAGCGACGGATCTGGAAGGACCATCGTACAAGAGAAAAACACGCCAAAGATTGTGTCTAAAAACTGTTTTTTGTATGATGTATTAGCACATCGGTGTGCTAATACATCAATGTGGTGGGCCACTTAAACTCAAGTGCAACCTAACCTGACATAACCCAGCCTAACCTGACATAACCTGGCGTAAACAGCCTAACCGTATGTTATCTCTTTCTCTCTCTCTCTCTCTCCCCCCCCCCTCTTATCCCCGTTTCCCGACGTAACGTAACCTAGCCTTATCTAACTTATGCTATCACTCGTATGAAACACTACTGTTTCGATTTGCCTCCACGAACTGCAATCTGGTTTGTCTTTCCTGTAAGGACTGTGTAATTTGAAACAAGTGCAAAAATAACCGAGTCGAAACGTAATTTTATCCCCCAACTCTTTTCCCCACAAACTTCGGTTTATATGCACGTATATGCGGAGTGCAAGTTCGCCTGGCTCTTGCACAATATTGCGAGGATGTCAGAACGCCAAGCTCTCAATGGCTGATTGAAAAAAAAAAAATAGTGGGTCGTCTGCTTTTTGCGTGGGAGTTGTGGCGACGTCACAACGACGCCGAGCTCTGATTGGCTTTGATTGAAAGGAGAGTGGGTAGACCCGAATGCTGATGCGTCGAGGTCCACACATTTGTTTTCTTTCGATCAGCCAATAAGAGCTTGGCGTTCTGACATCACTGCAACCCCTGTGCAAGGAGCAGACGAACTTGCGATCCGCATCGACTCGATGCGACGCGCGGACAAGCGGGGAACGCCGGAGGAGTCTTAACGCTATCTGGGTCGACCACGCGCCTTCCCCGCGCAATCACGCTGCATGGGGCGCGGCATTTAAGCGGTTCGTTCCCGCCGATAGCGGTACCCCGATAAATCCCTTCGATATTTAGTCTTGTGGCTCCCCGCCAAGCCTCTTTCGAGCTAATCGGGCTGAGCTTTTTTATTATTTTTCTTTTCTTTCTGAGAAAGTTCGATGAACCCTCAGAAATAGATGGGAGCCGACACTTGAGGTGCAGAAGCTATCGTAGGCTTTTCACATGGGAAAGCCTGCGATTGAGTCGGGGCAAAATCGGGCCGAGATATTAACTGGTGTCTATTTCACATGCCGATTAATGACCAGTAGGGAGAGTGGTGCCGATTTAATCTTTTCCTCCTCTCCTAGTGCGTGAGTCGTGTGGTTTCCTAAAACTCTCTAAACTCTATACTGACCAGTACGAAAGACCCGTTTTTTCAAACCGGCATAAAAACTGTCGTTTTGAAAATCTCAAGTAATTGGAGATGTGACGGTTACTTTTTATGTAACGGCCGAATTACTTTTCGATCGAGCAATCTAATTGAATCGTTTTTTAACCGAGAGTAATCGTAATTGATGACTTCTTTTAGTGTAACGTGTACAAGACTGGCCCACACCAAGTGGCGCACGCGGGCAGTGCGCGTGCGCATAAACCAGATCCGCGCGAAGTGAAGCGTGTGCGCACGCGCCAACAGCAGCGCCACCGCCGTGATGTGACGTCAGAACCGTGCGTTGTTCTATATACACTAAAGAACTAAAAAAAAAAAGATCTATACTTCGTCTCACCCTACGATGGACTAAAGGCCAAAGCTACGGACCGCCAGATCCAATCACGAGCCCCTTAGAAATTGTGCGTCATCTCGCTTCGATGAACGTATCGGTGCCCGCGTCTGGGATCACTGATAAGGGGGCGGGTGAACAGTGGTTCGAATCAAAGAGCGCTGAGTGACTCAACAGTTTTACATCGCAAAGAAAGCCACGGCACCACGACATATAGGCTCTTTGCAGCGTCGAAGCTAGAGAAATGGTGCGGCGCTTTTGGATTTGAGCATTATTCGTCCAACCCTAATCAATGTTAAGCGTGTCACAGTATAGCGTGGAACGTGATTGGACCTGGTGGCCCGTGGCTTTGGCCTTTAGTCCATCGTAGGATGAGACAAGTATAGTGCGTCTGCTTTTCCACAAAGCATTTCGGAGAGCCACTTGCTGCAACCTAAGGAGGAAACTGGGTGAATGACGAGGCTGCAGGTGTGTTTAGACCTAAAAAAACAACAAAAAACAAGAAAAACCCGTCAGGTCGGTGACATTAAGCATGACATAAGCACAATATGTTTTTAGGTAAAAACGACTGGCTCTCCCAACCCCTCTACGTAAAAGTAAACACTCCAGATTCCTTAGAGAGCGTATGTCCAATCTTTGGGTGGTCTCGACGACAAAAACCCCTCTTCTTTCGTTCGTCCTCAGGAGACCGCTGGTTCGTGTCCTGCCTCGGGGTCCTGGCCACGTGCCGAGGTCTCTTCTACCGGGTGGTTCCGGCCGACCAGGGCTTCGCGGACACAGACCACTACGACGGCGCCTTCCGGTTCCGCCTGTGGTGGTGCGGCGACTGGAAGGAGGTCCTCATCGACGACCGGCTGCCCACCGTCAACCAGAGACTCGTCTTCGTGCAGTCCGGACAGGGCAACGTCTTCTGGGCGGCGCTCCTTGAGAAGGCATACGCCAAGTGAGAATTTCCCTCCGGCTCTCCGAAATCGCGTCTCCTACGTTCGTCTGTCGCATCTGTTCTGAACTCCGACGGAAGACTTAGATCTCTAAATAATCGATTGACTGTTTTCCGCAAACAGTATAGGTTTCTTGGGGTGCACATCAGATCACCGTGTCTACTGAATAGACCCTTTTTGAAAAAGGTCGCGTCATCAAGTAGTAGCTCCCGCGCAAATGATACGAGTCCGCCGTTGTTTGGACACGCACTCCGAGCATGGATTACATTTGAGGGCTATGTCAGCATTCGGCGTGAACTCGGGCTCAGCTCGTATCGACGATGAGTGTGACGTGAGCGTTCAGCACACACGCTTTGTGCCCAAGAGATGGTACACCTTCCAATGTTGCTCGATGCTGCTTTAAAAAAAAAAAAAAAAAACGAGATTCTAGTGTGCCAAACCCCCGTCTCACGCGCGTTCAAAAAAGGCCCTCAAAACGAACTCCTTAAGGCCGCATTCGCACCGCTCGCACGTCATATACAAGAGACACGGAGTTTCTCCGCGGACACGATGTCAGAATTATCCGTGGACACGCCTGAAGCAGGTCCGAATTAAGCGGGTTTTCTTCATACGTTTGTATGCTCCGAACGTGTCTTCAGGCAGTCTTTTGTGTGACCAATTCGGCCGTCATACGAGGAAGAAACACGCCTCAAGACAGTGCCTATATGCTGTCTTTTGCATGATGTATTGACAGTGTTACCAATGTTGCACACGTCATACAAAAGAGAGACTGCAGGCGCTCTCTGAGGCGTCTTTCTTCCTCGTATGACTGTCCTGTTACAATGATTATACAAAAACGTTCTGTAGACGTGTTCGAAGCATACATACGTAGGAAGCAAACACGTTTAATTTGAACACTCTTTAGACGTGTCCGCAGAGAATGTCCGTGTCTCTTGTATGATGTGCGAGCAGTGTGACCCCGGCTTTAGCCAGTTTCTAATATAATCTGTTGACACGTCTGCCGACATTTGATTTCAATGGGTAATATAGCCGGTCCTTGTGCCCACTGGTGTGTATCTGGGCAAGTTTCGATTTGCACGAGTTTTCATTATGCGACCCAAATACGGCTAACGTATAAGGCTCACCGGCGTGAAACTTCGGTAGGCATCAGAACAACTAGTCCAACTCGCAGTCTTGATCGGGAGCTCTTTTTGTATTATACTAAAAAATGAAAGTTTGTGTTTGTCCGTCCCCTCTCGTTTTCTTCCTTGAGTTTAATTATCCCTAGCAACCCGCTCGTTCTGTCCTTAGAAAACACTAATTCCTGCTTTTTTACGTAGAAGAAATTCGTATTGTTAAAGCATTTGAAATATTCATTTTCCTTCCTGAGCGTCGAACGTTAACCTGCAAAATAGGAATGTGAATGTTCCTTCGGCGCGTTTTCTTATTCTAGTTCAAATGAAACAAAGTTTGTGGGAATTGGGGTGCCCATCTCACATCTGTGACATTGGTAAATTTGAAAGGATTTACTCGCTGAATACGCCTGTAAACAGTCTGATAGTGTTGCGCCTCCCTGTATATATCCACGGAACTTCTTTTTTGTTTTGTTTGTTTGTTTTTGAACAAACATAGCTTGATCTAAAGTAAAAAGAAATAACGCAGGCAACCTCGTTCTGCAAGCGACATGACTGAAAACTCTGAGATTAAAAATAAATCAGCAGAACTAGCGAACTTTGTCTCGTGATGTACGCTTTCATCTACCCCTTACAATCTGGAAACAATATTGCAGCTGAATTTATCCAATATCAATCAAATTTACAGATTTTTGTTTTTTCAGTCGCACATCCAAGTAGCTGTGAAACCCAACTGTGTCGCGCACAAACTCGGAAAGTGCTGGATCTGCGTAGAACATCCTAGCTCAGGTTTTGACGCTAAGAGTTACGCTTTTATTTTCTTCCGGATTACGTGCCATTATAGCCACTCACTCACTGAGAGAGCTTAAGCAACTCAGGGCGTAGCGATGAGCTCTGAGTATCTTATTATCGCTGGGTAGTCATCGCGAACGCGGTATTAGCCATAAGGATGCCGAAGAAACGAATCATGAAGCGAGAAACATCATGAGACATGCCCTGCACTTTTTGTTTAGGCTGACAACGACTATAAACGACTATAAGCCCGCTGTGTGCATTTAAGGCAAGAGTAATAGACCCTTCTCGAAAAATGTCCGCGCCAAGGCCTGTCCGCCATTGCTTGATCACGTGCTCGGAGCGTTATTGGACACGAGCGTGACGTCAGCGTTCGGAGACGACTCGGATCCAATCACGCGCCTCGTGTCCGAGCAATGGCGGCGGCTAATACTGCTCGGTGGACTTTCGGAAAAGTTATATTGTTTTTGAAAAGACAGTGTTACCAGGATGCTAGTCAGAAAGAGCAACAGAATTGCGTATCGAAGACGGCTTATACGCGTGGCGAAACTGCGATATTACCAATCCTCTCCTTGCTCATAAGCTCTCGAAGACGTTCCGTGTTCGTGGT
Organism: Ixodes persulcatus; assembly: GCA_013358835.2. Lineage (NCBI taxonomy): Eukaryota > Metazoa > Arthropoda > Arachnida > Ixodida > Ixodidae > Ixodes > Ixodes persulcatus. The sequence goes on along the minus strand of JABSTQ010009978.1, from coordinate 277,117 downwards.
GTGGAGATAAAAAGAAAGATATAATAAATGAACATTGTGGACAGGGTCCACCAAATCAACAGAATCAGTTTTACGATTGACTCGAGCAAATATTCCGCAGTTTTTCCCGTTTTTTAGTTTATTTCTTAAGTGCGTTTTTGTTGCGTGAATTTGAGTCCGAACCAAACATGTTGCGGAACAGACCTCGCGCGCCTGTTCCTTTGATAGCCTCGCACATCTCTTTGACGTGTCTACGGACTCTGTATATCGTGTGTTGATTTACGGGTATGCCTATAGTCCCGCTCGTGAATGCGACGGTTCCTAGCTTCTACTATGCTTTTTAAACGCACCGCGGAGCAGGTCGTCGCAACGAACGATAAGGAGCCAGGGTCACAACTCGTGACGTCACGGGAAACGAAATCCTGGTCGTGAAATCACGGATGGAAGTCACAACAGGGCGGCGCCGGAACACCTCGGTGCTATTTGTCGCTGAGAGGTTAAGGACTCAGCAAATGCTCCGCCCCTAGCACGCACTCACCACCTTTCGCCGGGCTTTTTTTCCGCGCGTGTGACGAAGTGCTCTCAGAGGCAGAAAGCTCGCGTGCGATGCGAAGCATCTATACTGTGTTCTTAGGCTGTTGCACACTATAGGACTGCAATGTCCTTGTAAGTGAGTGGTTCGGCTCTGGATGGGGTAGATGGAATGAACTTTGAGAAAAGTTTCTATCAAAACAGACGGTAAACAAAACAAAAAAAAATAGATTGTGCAACTTGGAAACCGTGTATCACTTTTGTGTTAAACGAGGCCATCACAGACCGCAGCGACGACACAAGACTGCCACGCATGACGAAAGATGAGGACTACGCCAGGCCGCGCAACGCCAACGACTTCAAGACGAAGAACAGTGAAAGCAGGAGTGCCTTTCCGCGAGAAGCGCGCGCGTGCCCCGTTCATCCCACGTCGGAGTGCCGCGCGCACACAAAAAATGGCGCCCACCGTGGGGGGAATGCGAATACACCCACATACGCGGATGGCAGCCTGTTTTGTTTTGTTGTGCTATATATCTCTCTTCTCCGCCACTGTAACAAAGCAGAAGACGGACGGGACGAGTCCGTCGAGAAGAGAAGAGCAGCTGCGCAGGCGTGACGGTTTCGAGTGTTTCCAAGCGTTACGCCGTAATCGTTTCCTGTGGCCTGGGCGTGGGCCCTCGGCGTTAGTGTGCCCTGACGACAGAGTGTCTCCAACTGCTTGATCGAGGTCACGTGGTTTACGGGCCGATTTCGCCCCGTGAGCCGCGAGGAGGGGAACGAAAGTGTCGATCACCTGCGAGCGTCTCCGTCTCTCCGTCCGCTTTCGTCCTCGCGACACGTCGACGCGACGCGTGCGCACTCGCGACTAATCGGGACGGGAGGCGTCCGCCGTTAAGCCGTGGATCCCGCTGCCAATACATCATAAAAAAGTCATTCTGCGAGCACTGTATTTTTTTTTGTGTGTTTCGCGTGTGATAGTTTTGTTACGTTGATCGTTCACAAAAAAAAAAAAAATGGTAGCGATCTTTCCCTTCAAAGGCTTATAATGCATGAAATGCAGTGTAGGAAATTGGTGCATCACGTGACGCGTATTTTCCCGCTAAATTTAGCGGGGAAAAGGAACGGTTGGTGTAGGTCGCGTGACCTCAGGTCACGCGACGTCGATTTTTCCCGCTAAGCTTAGCGGGGAAACTGGATTGATGTCTAGGGCGCAAGACGCGAATTTCTTCACTAAATTTGGCGCGTTACTGAATTGGTGTATCAAGCACGTGACGTCAGTTTCGCGCTAAATTTCACGGCGGGAAACTGACGTCCCCCAATCCCAAAATTTTGTCCGACCAAACAAAATTTAGCGTTAAGAAGAATTTCGTGCTTTAAAACTCTCTGCATACATATACGAAGCTTACATATGTGTGATGCAAAGATGCTTCGAAAACGCCCGAGGCGCGTCCCCAGACAATATTGTCACCGTGTCTCTTGTACGGTGCGCGAGTTGGAAGACCGAGGCTTACAATTTGCAAAAGCACACCTATATTGTTTGGAGTTCCGGCCTCTCTTAAATCCAGGCTCTCTACTCGGCGTTGTGGGCTGCTGCAGCCGTTGCCGGCCTTCTTGTTCGTTTCTTCGCGTCGCCGACGACGACGATGACACAGGAGACCCGGTTCCATTGTTGCGTTCCCTCGTTTTCCTGCGGCCGCCGACGACGTCGAAGACGCGCGACGCGCGAACAAGCTCGTCTCCTGCTGAAGTGTAGGAGGAGGAGGACGTTGGCACGCGACAGTTCATCCCCCCCCCCCTTCCTCCTCTCCCGAAGCTCCTTGAGGCTTTGTAGAGTTCGTTTGACAACTTGGAGGCGTGACACGCGTGCTGCTCTAAAAGACGCATCGGCGACACCGATTCCATGTGATTGAGGGTTACGGCACGGAGCAACAGGTGGGGGAATACATGACACTTATACTCTGTTTCATGCTTAGCGTGCAACGCTGTCAAAGCTACTGGCGCGAGCGTGGGGTTTGATCTCGTTGATCACTTGCACGCGTTCTCGCGCAAACAAAACCATAGATAAAGCCATGCGCTCGCGCCAGTAGCTTTGACAGCGTTGCACGCTAAGTATGAAACAGAGTATAGCGTGAAAAAAGAAAGGAGTTCTATACCTCTCTCAGGTACCCTAGAAGAAATTGTAGCGTGATGCCGTCTTAGCGTTAATAGGAAAGCGAATGTAACGCGTTACACATAAAAAAGTATGAAACGCATCTTTTTACGTGCGTAACATGATACAACGTAGTGTTACGCGGAAAGTAATGCAATGCCGTACCATTTAGGCATCTTAGACAAAGAAGCACTGTCAGCTATTTTTGTTTTGATGTTTAGTATTAACCTCTCGATATGTCCAAGTTCAAGCTCCTTTATTTCACACACAAAAAAAAAAATGCTATTTCGCGCTCATCTCTTTTATTAATTGTTCGGTCGAGGCATCACTTTGGTCTACATTTCCAGCGTTTTTGTTTGTAGCCGATGGTAACGAAAAGTATGCGTCCAGTGATGTTTCAACATTATTGATTAAACAAGTAGAGAGAAAGCGGCACTCTTCGCGCACATTATTGAAAAGCATGGCGCGTTCTCTGTGACTATCGCTGATTGAAAAACAGACTTTGTTGAACGAAAGGAGGAGCGGAATGTCTCCAGCTTCCTTTAAAAAATACATTAGACGAGCGGCCTTAGGGCAGAGGACGCAGAGGTTACTGCCCTCCCAATCTCGCCACGACTCACCGCTTAAAAAAATACGCATCTCCAAGACAAACCAACGAACGCAAAGTTACAGGAAAAAGGATTTAAAAAAAAGCGCAACGTGTAACCGGCATAATCCTTTGTCCCTGCCGCCGTGTGTAGCAGACGGACGCATCTCTCGAGGCAGCAACAAAACGATGCTCCGAGAAGGGGACCACGTTCCGAATCAGGGTCAGCTCTGTTGGTCGGAGCGACCTCTCTTAATACTCCGTTTCAGGGGAACCTGGCAAACGGTGAAAGCCCCTCTCTTTTCCTCTCCTTCTTTCTCCCGTATGTTTATGAAACTATCTTCCGTTTCAGTAGACATTTGAGAGAGAAAGAGAAAAAGAAACAATAAAACAACGGTCGTGGTCGCCATTTCTAGGGCACGAATCGTGTGGTTTGAACCCGAGTCCTCACTGAACACTGACGCATTCTCGACAAGAGATGAGCCGGGTTCACGTTGAACGCGTATCGGACGGATTCTCAGAGTGCGTGCCCAAGCAATGGCGGACTCAGCCGAATGAGGGAGTTTTGGAATAGCGTATACGCGAACGCTTTGCGTACTCAAAGAAACGGCGTCGTTGCCATAGCGAACTCGCCAAAACCGAAAACCGCGTTTGGGATTGACGCGAGACGACGACGCCATTTCTTTTTGCGTGCTCAAAGCTTTAGCGTACGCCATATTCTAAAACTCGATGTTGGCGCAGTGGCTACCAGATGGCGCTCACTTTTGAAAAAGAGTCTAATCCATCCCGCTTAAAGCCGCAGTCGTAATGACATCCACCATAGAAACGGCACGGAGTTTCTCCGCAGGCATGATGACAGGATTATCCGAGGGCATGCCTAAAGCATTGTTCTAAGCGCGTTTCCTTCGTACATCTGTGGGCTTCGAAGATGGCTGCAAACAGTTCGTCTCTAACCGATGACAATAGAACGTTTTAGGGAACCATTTTTGCACACCGGATACGGTGCGATGGGCCCTTCGATACCAACTGCGCATGCGCGAGTCTTCTGCGCTAGCGCATGCGCAGTTGGTACCGGAGGGACAATCGTACCATATGGGATGTGCAAAAACGGTTCCCGAAAAGTCCCCAATGAAGTCTATAGCGAGCAAACCGAAAGACAGTTCACCTACGCGTTTTTGTTTTTCTTTTGAACAGTTTACTTTCTTTCCACTTAACTGCGAAGAAACAAAAATCGGCGGCTGCTTTCTGACTTCATGCCCTTCGGCCGAAACCTTTCCAATAGCGTTGCTTTTTGAAATCAAGGTCAGCAGCCCTGTTGTTGGTTCGGGCAGAGAGTGACCCGCAGACTCCGCCGAGTAGCGAGCGTTTATATGGCGTCTTTCACGGACCCGTATCTATATCGCGAAACGATGCCTTCTTCGTCCCATCTCGCAACAACTGACCCCCTTTTCGAAGCCCAGAAGCAACAAAAACACAAGAGAGGCTAGCGGCACCCAAAGAAAAGAAGATACTTGTATCGTGGGAAGGGGTTTCTCTGTGCCTTGCTTGACCTTTGAGATCTTCGGCCTCATTTAATTAAATACCTAGATCCTTTTTTTTTTCTCAGGTTATTTTTTTTATTTTTATGTTACCTCTGTTTTATTAAACTTTTTTTTCTGTGGGTTTTGGGGCGGGGGGGGGGGGGGGCGAGTACATTTTTTTTATCTAACTTTTTTATTCGTTTTGTCTGAGTGAGCCGTTGCTGATGACTCATGTATCGAAGTCTTTGGGAACGTGTGTCCAGTTGTTTTCCTCTTGTGTGTTTGTGTGTGTGTGTGTCTTCGTAAAAAATATGTTTACATACGTGTTTCCTGAATTAAGATAGAATTACTGAAAGAAAACAAAAAGCTGAATGTATTTACTAAAAGGAAAGCGACTTTTACAATTGTCCACATCTTGAAACTTACTTTTTCAAACTGGAATGATGACAGTTGGAACTTTTTTTTCTTAACAAGTTTTTAATTCTCTTAAGTGTAGATATATATATATATATATATATATATATAATGGGCATGGTGGCGGGAGGCCGAAGGCGTGGGTATAACTGGGAAGAAAAAAACCCTTGGTGAAAACAGCAACAACGGACGATTTAATCTTCGACGTTTCGGCCGGAGTCCGGCCTCCTGACGGGTGCCGCTAGCCGCAAGCAAAGAAAGCACGGACGAAGGGTTCTTGAGATATATATATATATATATATATATATATATATATATATATATATATATATATATATATATATATATATATATATATATATATATATATATATATATATATATATATATATAAAAAAAAGAAAGCACGGACGAAGGGTTCTTGAGATAAAAAAAGCAAACATTTCGTAAAACTTTCTTTAAATAATTTTTTTTTTCGGCTTTGGGAAGCAATCAAACCACGAGTCTTATGCACGAACGCCGAAAAATAGCACCGAAACACTATTTTTGTTGTATTGAGCGTAACGGTTCAGATCTACATTTGTAAAAAAACTAAGAACAGTGCTTGTTGAACGTTTGCTTGTAGAGATTATGCGGAGTGCAAGTTCGTCTGCTTCTTGCACAGGGGTTCGGATGACGTCAGATCGGTGAACTCTTATTGGCTGATCGAAAAAAAAAATAGTGATTAGACCTCGAGGCATCTAGCATTAACTTATACCCACTATCCTTTCAATCTGTGCCAATCAGAGCTCGGCGTTATTCTGACGTCACCGCAATTCCTGCGCAGGAAGCAGACGACTTGATCTCCGCATAGCCCCTGGCAGAGCCGTATATGTAGAGAGTTTGGCCATTCGTTGGGAAGTATAGGAGACAAATGAGCAGGCACCATTGGCCAAACGCGGGCTGTGCGTGTTCCAGGGCGTCTTCAGAAATTCGAATGTGACCAACCAGAAGCCGGAAATAATACCCTGGCGGTGGTCGCGAGAATCAAACCTGATAACTGCATTGGAGTAACTCTCATTGACTGAAAATATGGTACACGTGATGTTTCAGTCACGCTCATCCAAAATGATGGTGGAAGAGTGCGACTAGCGGAACGATCGACATAATCCGTACGCCAAGCGCCGAAGGCCGGTAATCTGCGGTCCGAGCGGTCACACACTGTCCGAGCAAAACAGAGTCGAGCGGCGCATTCGTTTCTTACATCTTTCTGCATGATCATTATAACAACACGTGTACTCTATTTTCAACCACAAAGAGTTACTACACATCACTCTTACGCGCTTATTAAAACCATTTACGAACATAGACCTTTGATCAGAACTGTCTCTCGCTACCACCGCTAGGGGATTCTTTTCGGCTTCTGGTTGGTCAAGAGAGCATGCCAAGCCCTCTTTCCGAGTCTGCCGCACACCCTGGCTCTGCCCGCGCCTCCCATTGACCAAACTCTCTACATATACGGCTCTGGCCCCTGGTAACTAAAAAAAACGTCGGGCGTGTCGAGTCGCGACATCTTAACATCGGTCCGCAGCCAATGGGTCTGCGGCATCAGCCGATAAGAACGCTAATGAACCAATCACGAAGCCAGTGGGCGTGGCCTGTTATTGGCATCGCCCACTGACTACGGGCCATTTATGTTCCCGCTCTTGACAAACACAAACACGAAGTGCCACACTAGATATCCATGGGGCGGTCTCGCGTTACGTGCCTCGGGGTTTGAAATCTGCTGAGAATCGATCATAGCGATGAACTCAGACTTGTACGGTACTCGAAACAGGTAATAAAATTATCCGTAATCGATTATCACTTGAAGTAATTTTTGTAATCGTTTCATTACCTTTATTCGGTAGTAATCATGAGAGTTACCTAAATCTTTTGATTACTAATAAAATTACTGGTAATCGTTACCGTTTTTCCCTTCCCCTTCCCAATAGTGACCTTTTTTTTCACTACCTTCCTACCATAGAATCATCGAATCAACTCTCCGAAAGAGGGACGGTTTACCAAAAGTGGTGGATTTAGAAGATGAGTAGCTTGTAGTCCGGTGATATTCTAATACAAAAATGAACAGTACGAAAGTCCCGTTTTTCGAACCGGCAGAAATATATATGCCTTTTCGTGAATCTGAAGTAATCGGAAAAGGATTGTGTTACCTTCATAAGTGACAGTCAAATAATGTTTCTCTCAAGTGATCAAATTAAATACTTTCTTACCAACAGTAATATTAATTGTAATCCATTAGGTTTTTGGTAATGTGTAGAAGACTGGATGAGCCATCGTTGGTATGTTTATATCCGTGAAGCGGTGTTTTCGAGCTCAATCGAGTTCGTTTGAGCTGTGATAGAGTGCGCCAGTCGCAGTATTGTGAGCGACATAACGTTTATGAGTAATTTTACTACTTTCAAGAGTAATCCGCTTATTCTTGTGATTATTACCAATGCAGGTTATCAAATGATTACGAAATTACACCAAAAAGTAATCGATTAGAAGTATTTTGATTAGTTCTGAGGAGTATCATACAAGTCCGCTTTGAGCGAAGTGTCGTGGCTTTGAGTCTGGGCGACTTCGAGGGGGGAAAACACAAATTATGTGTGGGTTTTTGCGACCCAATAACATCCCCGATCTTGCGCTTCCCGAGTTCTGCGGTTGGCAAAAGCCAGTTAATATACTCTTGAGGTGTGCCCGCAATACAAACGACGCTAATGAAGCGTCACTAACGTACAAACAGACAAACAAAAATGACAGAAGCGGTTCAACAACAGGGCAGCAGACAAGTTGCCGGAAGGGGAACAGTGTTGTGTGAAACCGGCTTATATATAGACGATTCCAAGGACCGCCTTTTACGCGCTGCCATCTTTGTCTAGTGGGCTGTAGAACGTATTCCGAGACGGCGAAGTAGCTCTCTACTGCGGAGTATCAGCTAGGCGCCGGGCATGCATCCACAGCCCAGTGACTCGTCACTTTATGCCCGAGTGATAAGCGAGTAAAAAGTATACCTGACTTGCTTGTGACTTTTTTGTGGGTAGTTGTTTTTCTGAATGCAATTACGTTTGGTGACTGCTAAATATAGAGAAGCGTCTCTCAAGCATAATGTTGTCACACGAACACAAAACTGAACGACTGTCAGACTCAACTAGAGTTCCCGTATAAGCTCCCTACAAGAGCAAAAGCTTTGCGTCTGTTTTCCACGTGCCGCCGGGCCGCTATTCGCCAAATCCGATCGCGTGACAAAAAACAAACAAAAACAATCCAGTAAAGTGCAGGAAAGCCTCTGCTACGGCCGCTCCCTAGCTTCGTTAGCCGCTAGCCGCTAACTAGTCACTAGCAAACTGTGCTCATGGTCTTTACTTTTGCATGAGGCCGCATATCTTCCTTTTGTAGGTCGTATCATTCATATTTCATCAACCTGAGCATTGCGACGGCGACGAAGACAGGAGGTTATCTTTTGATGAAGACAGGCAACGAAGACGACGAAAATAGGCCTATTTGGGTTCATTTTTCACCATGGTGTCAATCGAAAACGTGGACATCACGCGTCTGGCATCAGAGACTGACGCGGAACACTCGCGGAACAACGGCAACGTGATTGTATACCACCGCATACGGACCCGGGGGGCTAGGCCTATCCACTCGGCATACCGGTAGTATGGCTCCTGCACGCGTTAAGTGACTTTCCCGCATAACTTTCGATTTCAAAATGGCTGAACGCGCAACTCTGGCTCCTGAAGGGAGCCTATACAGGAACTCTACACTCAACAATACCTCAGTGACAGGATCATAAGTGGCGACTCCGGGCACTGTAGTGATCAATTGAAACGGCCGGATAACACCACAACAGACCCTTTCAGAAATTCAATGCCATCTATAGTGGCTCTAATAGCAGTCTTTGTATACTAACGGCAATTATCCCTTTCTCTACCATGGACGACCTGGGTTCGTCCACACTGTTTGTGGCGCTCCCCCCGAAGACGAGCTGGGCTCGTCCACGTTGATTCGGGCTCCAATACGCTACCATGGACGAACGGGGCTAGTCCACGTGTTTCTAGTTAGCTTGGCAGTGGATTGGTGGCGCTTCATGAAATATAAAAACGTTTTAGATCTCTGATTTGGCATAAAATTGTTCCAATGCAGGCAACAGGGGATTTAAATATGGCGGCGTCCACTTCTGGTCGCTGCGTTTGTGGTGTCGATCGTGCCTCGAAATTGGGGCAGAAACGAAGATATGTTGACATATCTTCAAATTCGGAAGACGAGAAATGAATCTTTTATCGGACAGCGAGAGCAATGCAACTGAGTTATTAGATTTTAGCTCAGACGACTCCGATTCCGACGAGGACATTGCGTCGGCATGCCAGCATTGGACTAGAATAGACGTAAAAAATTCCCTTCCAGCCCTTCCACGTTTTGTGTTCACTTTGCGTGCAAGGTGATGTGAACTGTCTGCAGTACTGCTACGCCCGGCCTGAACGTCCATGTGCAAGGTGAAGTGAACTGTCTGCGGTAATGCAGTAAAGCCCAAGTTTAGTCCCCTTTTATTTTGCAGTGTGTTCAAAAATTTCTCATATAAATATTTTCGGCATTTGTTTTTGGCCTTTGTATGGCATATTAAATTTACAGGGCATATACAAAAAAATCGGTATTTTCAAATCTTTTTTTTAATGCTTGCGGTAGGCAAAGGGTTAAATTCATCAACAGCAGACACACGAAAGTTGCGGTGTTATTCGCTGTACATTTCTTTCTCTGTTCGTTTCAGTTTCAATGGCGTCAAGAAGCTATCACTCTGTACGATGCGCTTACTTGAGTAAACCTCTTAATAATTTTCAGCAAATTTTATTGTCATGAGCAGTCTGGGGCGTGCCGAAGCCGAGCATTCCAAGGATTCCCATGACAGCTCCAAATACGTAGAGCACAGAAGCGTATAAGTCTCGTCATGCTGACACCCAACCTGTGTTGGCGGCAACGCGTTACAAGTAACGGCGTTACCGGTAACGCGTTACTTTTTCCGGTACCGTTGTAACGTACCCGTTCCATTTTTCAAAGTGATAACGGGTACCGTACTTACGTTACTTATTTCGAGTAACGTGTCACGTAGCTGCGTTACCCGTTACATTTTCTCCCCAAGACTAAACACTTCATTAAAGGGGTAGGAAATGAAATTGTTCGCTCTTATTTCATTTTATTTCATTTATTTCCACCTTAAAGGTCCAGTTAGGGCATTACATAAGGGGGGGGGGGCAGTTTAACATAAGGAACCAACAAATAACTGCAATAATGTAGGATAACACGAAGTAGAAGTTATACAAAATATAATACAACTGAAAGAGCACTTCCGCAAGATGGAGTTAAAGGCCATTTAGGAACGCTGTTGAGTCTTTCATGATTATTATAGATCAGGATAGCCGGTTCCATTCAAAACTGACGAGGGGAAGAAATTATTTAATAAAAGCGGTGGTCTTACCGAGAATTCGTTCGACAGTACAGGAGTTATTTAGGCGGGAAGCTATTCTTCCGGGGGTGATATTTTTATTTTTATTTTTATTTGAATAATAATGCCGGCCTACTTTTGTTGGCCAAGGCATGTGAGTACTTATGTGACATGTACAATAGCAAAGCTCTAGTTACACATGGCTTCATAAACATAGTTGGGAAAAAGGGGAAGGCATATAGAACAGACGCTTCCCAATAAACAGAGGTAACATTTGGCAATGGTTAGTCAAGTGGAATTCAAAACTCGATCTAAGGCGCTGACAAACGAGTCGAAGGTGGCACTGCCTGTAATGTTGTGAGGCAGGCCATTCCAGTTTCGGACAGTTCTAGGAAAAAAAAAGTAGTTAAAAATATCTTTTTACATTGAAACTCTCGAAGGAGGTTTTCATGCTTCTGCCGTGTGACTCGAGTGAGATTGTGCACAATCGAACTTCATTCCAAACGTATCGTGTATTAATATATTAAAAAATTCAAACGCTTCATTTTCTGCGGGTTGATAACTAGGTTAATCCGGATAACGCATTTTTTATTTTATTTATAGAGTCCTTGGGATCTGAGCAATAGTAATAGATTTTGTGAAGGCAGAGTTGGGATAGTTCTTCGGTAGCGCAAGGGGGTTAGTCCGAGTTTTTTTGGCAGAAACACTGGTGAAATGATCGTATGATGATAGGATGACAGGAGTGGCTCGGTTTTGCAATGATTGTAATGTGGCGACAAGCTATGATTGGTTGGTGTTCGAAAGAGGTGCAGCATACTGTAGTTTAGGTCTAATGTGAGTTTCATAAGCCATTTTTCGAACATGTGGAGGGACAGCTCGTACGGATCGTCTGATGAATTCGAGGGTCTTGGATGCTTCTGCGGAAATGGTTTCAATGCGGGTTTTCCAAGAAAGGTTATAAGTTAATATGATGCCAAGATATTTGTACATGGAAGCGGGTTCAATCACTTCGTTTTGTATGGTATACTGATATGCTATCCTGGACGGTTTTCGGGTGAATTGAATTAATTTGCACTTGGGCTTATTTAGAGACATTTTCCGCACCAGTGGCTAATAGTCTCAATTTTCTCTAGATCGTTCTGAAGTTGATAGTTGTCGTTTACTGATGCAATCTTGTTATAAATGACACAATCATCTGCAAAAAACCGTATTGTAAAGGAAATTTTACACTGAAGATCGTTAACGTAGATTAAGAAAAGCAGGAGTTCAAGAACGGAACCCTGTGGAACCCCTGACGTAACGCTTGTTAGTCTCGATTCGTGATCGTTTGTGACTGTGCATTAAACGCAAGATGCAAGAAAATGAGTAATCCAGTAAAGTACCAAGATGTCTAATTGTAAGATGGTAGCTTAGAGAGAAAGCGTTGATGAGGAACACGGTGAAAGGCTTTTGAGAAGTCCAGAAATAGGGCGTCAGTTTGTATATGACATTCAATGTTAATATGTAACTCGTGAACAAATTCGCACGGCTGAGTCTCGGAAGATAAACCCCTGCGGAAGCCATGCTGATGTTTGAAGAGAAAATTGTTTTAGACAGCTGAGTTATGATGTTCGAGTACAAGATATGCTCTAGAAGTTAAGATGATATGAAGGTTAGGCAGATGGGATAATAATTAGACGCCGAAGACCGAATTTTCTGCTGGTAGATTGGGACAACCCTGCCGATCTTCCAATCAGAAGGTAGACAACTTTCGGAGAGTGACTGGTTTAAGATGAGATTAAGAAGTATGCTAAAAATAGCAGCTGTATATTTAAGAACTTTTGCATTGATATTGTCTGGGCCTGCCGAGGATGAAAGTTCAAGTTTCTCAATAAGCTTAATTATTCCAGTTGCGTTAACAACAATTGGTGGCATAAGATCATAACACTCTTCAGGTTGGGTTGGAATATTAGATGGGAGTTCGTTTGTAAATACGGAAGAAAAGTAGTCATTTAAGTCTTCAGCGCAGTCACTCTTCCTGGCTGGTTCACCATTGTGGTCGTTCAGATTTATGGTCCTGGGAGTGGTTTTGGGTGACATAAGCTTCTAAAATGTTGTCGGATTATTGCGCAAGATTGTCGGTAAGTCTTCAGACACAAATTTTGATTTCGATGATCAAAGATTTTTATGTAGTTTTAAGTGTAGCGTAGTAAGAGTCCTAAGCACGCGATATGTTAGTTCGCTTTTTCTTTTCGAAAAACCGTTTTTTTTTTGTTACTTAATTACCTTAAAGTTTTGGTATACCATGGGTTGGATGAGTCAGTGCGAATTCAAATAGTGGGCACATATGTTTGCACCAACTCAATAACATTATTTTTGAAAAAGAATCAAATTTTCTTCGAGAGGTCTTCGTGAATACTCGGGTTCAAAGGTGCCATAAAAGTAGCAATTAATTTTTATTGCTTCGTGGTTAGCTTTATTGTAATCGTGAATAGTTTTGAAAATCCGAATTTTCACAACGACAGGCAAAGAAAGAAAAACGTGCAGGATCCTGTAATCACCCAAACCTTCAAAGAATTCGATTGACTTACGAGATCAGGAGATGTAGTTAATATGATATAAAGAATGTTAGACGAGCGTGTGGGCTTGTTTACAACATGCGACAGGTTAAACATGAGGCACAGATCAAGAAAAATCTGCAGATGCGCGAGACCCTTTGGATGATAAACTGGCCCAGTCAATCTGGGAGAATTGAAATCCACAAAAAGAGAAAGATCAGCTTTCGGAAAGCGAGTTTTAATATCGACCACACTGGAGTACAGATGGGCAGCAAAAAGTGAGTCATAGTCAGGTGGTCTGTAGCAAGCGAAGAATAATCTTGTTAGAGTGGGTAGAAACACATACTGCGGAACTTTCGATGCTGCTATCTACAAGTCCGACAAGAAATTTTTTTATAGCGATAAGCACACGTTCTTCTTTTCAAGCATCTCTCTCATGACGAAAGATATGCCAATAGGCATGGAAGGGAAAAATATCTTGCTATCATTAATGCTGGGATTAAGCCATATTTTGTTACGATAACGATTTCTGACGAACTCTTCTCTATGACACCACGAAGTTCGTTGCGTTTCGGGATGACGCTTCGTATCTTAGTGAATAAGACTGAATGAAACTTGTTTTTAACGCGAGGTTCGAATCGGCAAGAAGTGATAGGCCCGTTACGTGTTGTTTGCTACGAGGTAGGCTCGGGGGCATAAATCTCGTCGATAGTGTGAAAGTTCTTCGTTAAAACAAATAACGTTCGTTACCAACAAGGAATTCGTCAAACCGTTTCTTGAAAGGAACGTTTAGGGTTTTCCCATACTCAAAAACGTCTACTTCGAGCCGGCCGTACCGAAACGTAGAAGCCCTCTCAGATAGCAAAACAGAGTACCTTTTAACTTTACTCCGCAAGCTAACGCGCTTTTCTTGTCCTTGAAACGAAAAACTTGACAATAATTGGTCTGTTTTTGTCTCCTTGAAATAAACCCAGCCTATGCGACCGTTCTAGATTAGCGGGATCCAAGAGGAACCCCAATTTTCCTGAGAAAAAAGCAATGTCCTTTTTCTCAAAATGGCCCCAAGTTTCGTAGGGATAATCAGGACAGCTGAAGAACAACATGTTAGACCGTCAAAGTCTAGTTTGATGGTATTCACATTGTTTACGAGCATTCGCCAGCTGGATAGACATACTGTTGGGAGCGGTGGGACTAGACACGACGTTTGCGGCAGTCAACTCTGCCTCGACAGCGGCTATCTTGCAGAAATCTTTTGTTCACTTTCTAAAGCAGTGATTTTAGTCATCATGCTATTTTGAGGTGCCTAAATCCACTCGTATTTCTTTGTTTAGATGTGGTCTATGTCGTGTTGGTAGCCCAGAAACACTAGTCTAGACTAGCGTTTTTGTGCTGCTGGCGTAAAAGTCAAGAAAGCTAATTTTAAAACAAATTAATAGGTTTCAAGATAGCGCCTGATGGCGATCTGTGAAGCTCCGTTGCAATGCCGCCGCGTCATCGGCTTCTAGGAAGCAGCGCCAGTTCGTGGCTGTATGGCTCGCTCGTGGAGTTACTTAGCCCTGAATGTGACTTGACGGAGAACGCTAACGTGTTTACTACGTTGTAATTGTTAAAGCTTCCACAGTGCTTCCGCAATGTGCATTCCACACCATCAATATTGCCGTTCGTTGCAGTAGGAGCTCGATCAGAGAATGCGAAAACCTCTGCCAGGCCAACCATACCACCGCCCCCCCCCCCCCCCCCCCCCCCCCCCCCCGGCCCCGGGATGCGCTGTGAATAACGCGCTTAAGTATGGCACCCAGTGAATACCGTATGTGCATAGCTTGCAGGTGTCGCAATTGCTGAGTGTTGGCGGTTCTTTCTACTCACTGGTTTCCTCGAGCTGCGGTGTGAAACTAATACCCGTGCCACACGGGCAACTCGAATGCCATTTACAACGAATGACATTTGTGTGATCGGCGAATCAGCTCGCAATCTGTCGCGCGTGTAATGCGCTACGCCCGGAGTGTCGCGCGCTGATTGGCCGTCCGCTCAAATGTCATTCGTTGTAAATGGCATTTGAGTTGCCCGTGTGGCGCGAGTATTTAATACCCGTGCCACACGGGCAACTCGAATGCCATTTACAACGAATGACATTCGTGTGATCCACGAATCGGCTCGCGATCTGTCGCGCGTGGAACGCCCCACGCTCGGAGTGTCGCGCGCTGATTGGCCGATCGTTCAAATGTCATTCGTTGTAATGGCATTCGAGTTGCCCGTGTGGCACGGGTATTACACGGTGAACCGAACACTCGTGGATCATAAAATAGCCGGCACGGCCGCGAATGACGTTACGATCAAGCTATGTATATACCATAGGGCGTACAGTCCTCGGATATTACTACTATAGGCGAGACTGTCACGTGTTGACGCCACCAAGTGGCAACGCTCGCAACTACAGTACCCTTGGCCGTGCAGAGGCCCTTGACGTCACGAGCGCGATGCGCATTGTACTTTTCACTGGCCGATTTTGAAGCCAGACTTGTGCTCGTTACTTGAAAAATCTAATGAATTACAATTACAAATTACCGAGCCTCAAATGTAATGAATTACCGTCACAAATTACTTTCGCTGAAAAGTAACGGATTACTTTACTCGTTACGTTACAAATTATTTTCATGTTACTTTTTTCCGTACACTTATGCAGAAAATTTGATATTTTTCAGACATGTTCTGCAACATTACTTTTCATTTCTCATGCGCCCGTATTATGGTAGTCATTGTAAAAATAAAACATTGTATTTAAGAGAAAGAGTGTAGGCGCACTCCGTTCACCTGTGAGCTGACAAGGCACCGAAAGTTGCGACCACACCCGCCATCCCGCTAGCTTACGGCCTCCGGAAATGATCACTAGAATTGTGCAGACAAAGCTAGCGGTGCGCATGCTCAGTAGCAGCGTCTACCTCCGCTACGAAATTTTGAGCCAAAGAAGCGATCTACGAAAGCTCCCTTTTGACTCGGGTGCTTCGCCTGTTATTCACAAGAAAAGAAAACTTGGTTCTAACGTTACAATGTTATAGCCAATGCAGAATGCAGGTGTCCCAGCTTACCTTGATGTGTTTCCGTAAATTAGAGTTTGTTCTTGCTGACGACAATGTGTGTGTTTTCGGGAAGCAAAGTATGCACGGAAACTCTAGGTTGCCGTTCTCCTTAAGGGCCTCAATTTTCAACATCTCATCAACATGAGATGTTCACATGAAAGTTCAACATCTCATTGCCATGGAGACAACTGACACTCCATGACCGAAAACTCGACCAGAGAGAAAAAAGTGGCGATTACGGGTTATCGATCGTTCATCGGTTCTCACTTTCATACGAATATTCGGCGAGGCCAGGGGATGGGATAGAGAGCCAGAGAAGCGGTGGCCATCGGTCTCAGAAAACAATAGAGGATCACACCACTTTTACGCGTTCTCTCTCTCTCTCTCTTTCAGCACTCCTTAGATGGCCGAACACCCCCCCCCCCCCCCCCCTTTATGTTGACTGTTGACTGTAAAGTGAGGAGTGGACTCGCCCACCATGCCCAGATGGCCCAGACAAGTAAACCAAAAGAAGTATCGTTCATACCCGCGAAGACGATGCTCTTAGCCTCGCGCCGGGCGCTTTTCAGCCGTGCCTTAAGAGCGAGCTAGAATACAGTAGCGCATATCAAAGACAAAGATAATTTGAAGTTGGAAAGGGTTAAATGGTCTAAAAGACAAAAACAAATAAACACGCAGAGCTTTCTCCTGCCCGGGAGAAGAAGAAAAACACGATGGGAGGCGACGGAGAGCCTACTCGGCGTTGTCTTACTTGATCTTTGTCTTTCGTATGTGTGTAGGGGCCTTACCCATTTTTTAGTGGTTCTAGTGACCGGTCATACGAAAAATCGTGTTTTTTTTTGGCTATTCTCCCCTCCCTGATGTTTTCTATTTTGTTGAACTTGCTCTCTTTATGCTGCCGAATGTTCTGCTCGTATTGCTACAGTTACTGTATATTATGCTCATATTTTTTTAAAAGGTAACGAGTAATAAAGTAATCCGTTACTAATATTTTGTAACGAAATTACATTACAATTATTACTTCCGAAAAAAAAAGTAACATGGCAATTACAAAATTACTTGAAAAAGTAACGGATTACAAGTAATCCGTAACGGATTACTTCCCAAGTCTGTTTGAAGCCAGAGTGGAACTCGCGGCCACGTCAATAGACCGATGTCACCAGCCAGTTTGACTACGCCACCGCTGCCGCAATGCATCGATGGAACTTTAGTTTTTCCGCACGCGCGACAACCCCGCTGGAGCTCTGCGCATGTGGCGGACGAGACGGCACGAGCCCTCGCATGCACGGCCTTCTGCCTCCTGTGAACTAAAGTTATGGCGGCGACACGCATGCGCCGAACGCCTAGTGAGATTGGTCTATTCGTTTCGGTACCCCTTTAACCTGTGGCAACATATGTTGCCAAGAGGAATTGACTTGCCACAGGTCTTGTTTAAAGGGCAAAACTTCAAATAGCTCCCACTATGTGACGCAAGGTGTCCGGAGAAATGCGGCAGGCAGGTCAGAAAGACGGCTTCATCCACGAAGTGTGGTTCACGGCTATGTTTCCTTTGTTATCATGAAATGGTTTACAATAATCCCTGTAATGTTTGTATAAGTTACTTTCTTTCATAGATGTATAAGCATTGAGGATGCTGTTTGTATGTCTTTGAAGGGTAAAAATGCTGTAGGATTTTCACAGCGCCTATTATCTTGGCAGTGTCCACGTGCGCTGCCGTCAGGAAAATGGGCTTCTAATTCTCGGTCACCACATTCACGGTTGTGTGGCGGCATGAGCAAGTTTGTCTCCATATGTACACATCGCAACACTGTCAGCACAAACACGTCCTTGGCGCTTTATTTGATTTTGCTCAAACTATGAAATGAAGGGTGCACCTAACAATAGTCTCACAAGTTTTTTTTTTTTTTTTTTTTTTTGTGACACGCGTTATTTTACACATCCACGCTATTCTTTTCGACTCATTAATTGGAAGGGAATTTTCCGATTTGGAAAACTCAGATGATGATTAGGTGGAAGCCCCAGCCAGTCAGGGTTCGTCTGACGAGTATTCATCGGTCTCATCCAACACAGACGCTTCACAAGTGCAGGAATCAACAACTGTCAAGAACAAGGTAAAAAAACAGACATGGCATTGGGTCAAAAAAAAATGTGCCACTCAATGAAGGCTTTCGGACAAGCGAAATAATTCCACGGGTAACGGCAGTAGAAGCGAAAACACCACTGAGTATGTTCACAACGCTAATTGATGAGGATTTGATAGAAGATCTCACGTTTGAAACAAATCGTAACAGGATCCTGCAGAACATAAATAAGGTGAAGCCCATCAGAAGCGAGGAAATTAGGGAGTTTCTCGGGAAGGTTCTCTACATGTCCGTAGTGTCCTTGCCCTTCATGCGCATATGTATTGGTCATGGTTGTTCCGTCAATTACAGATTGCCGAGTGCATGCCCCGTAATCGCTTAGATTAAATGATTTACATGTTTCACGCCAGCAACAATGATGATGAAAAATCAAAGACCAGTACGGCTATGACAGACTTTACAAGATACGTCACATCCATTACACAATGAATGAGAAGTTTCAGCAAGCCGCAGAAATGGAGCCCTGCCTTGCACTGGACGAGAGGATGGTTCCTTTCAAGGGCAGGCACAGCCTAAAGTTTATATGACGAAAAATCTTAAGAAGTAGGGTTATAATGTGTGGACTCTTGCGGGAAGGTCACGATATGTCTATTAATTCCAGCTTTATGGAGAAAACCTTGTTGTTCACCCGGAAGACATTGAGAGCGGCATTGGTGAGAGTGGGAAGATCGTTGTGTGACTTACTGATGGCCAAAGGACAAGGAAGCTTATATGACAACTTTGCCTCGGTTCAACTTCTAACTGAAATGAAGTGCCGCGGACAGGGATGCACTGCCACTCTGAGGAATGGCAGGATGGGGCGTTGCCCACTGATGAATGAAAAGTGCTTGAAGTCCGAAGATCGAAGTTCTTTTGACTTCCGTATTGAGAAGGATAGCCGCACTGTAATCTGCAAAGGATATGACAACAAAGTCGTCATCGTGGGATCAAACACACAGTGGATCCTGCAGACGGCACGGCAGGAAAAACAAAACGTTCATTGAAGTTCCTAGACCGAGCTTGGTGAAAGTCTACAGCCAGAGTACAAGTGGTGTAGACCGAGCGGATCAGCTTCTTTCATTCTACCGGAACAAACTCGAGATAAAAAAGATGGTACAAGGAGAAAATTTTTTACCTGCTTGATCATGCACTTGTAAAAAGCTGGCTTCACTACCGCACTGCAAAAAGCTCTCAGCTGCAGCTCGGAGAGTTCAAGCTGCAGATGGCTATTGGCCTGATGAAGGCAGAAGATGCAACTGAAACAGACCTCGGACACAGTCGCTTCAGCACCCTGTCGAACCGAGCCTCAAACATTCCAGATTCGGTGAGATACGATGGTATCAACCGTGTACCGATCATGGTCCCGCAAAAGAGTGTGCCACGATGAGAGCCGCCAACATGCAACCGCCGAAGCAAGATGCAGTGAAGGAAGTGCAGAGAAAACATTTGTATTGAGAAGGATGGATGGGCCATCCAACTGTTTTGAACAATTTCACAAGGAGTAACCTGGTATCTCTGGCGTACACTTATGTGTACATCAATTTGGGTAAAGAAAAAAAATTACACCATCTTCCCGAGGGGAACCATGGGGTGATGCGGAGCATCGTGTTGGTTCCGAGGAAAGAGTCAGTTGCGTGCTGACGTCGAGAGATGGCGCCACCGACTGCCCTAGCGGTACCCCCTACGCGAGCCTTCGTCGCGGCTCGCGGCAGAGAAACTTGGAACGCTCGCCGCTCGCCGTTTATTTTTTTTCACACTTGAAGGAGAGGAGACTAGAGGAGGAGAGTTGCGCGTGCGCGCGCGGTGTGGTTAGAATCGAACGCACGCGAAGTGCACGCACAGCTGGTAGAGAGAGAGAGCGGAGAGAGTAACGCGCAGCTGTTGGAGAGAGGGAAGGAGGAGAGTTGCGCGTGCGCGCGCGGTGTGATTAGAATCGAACGCACGCGAAGTGCACGCGCAGCTGGTAGAGAGAGAGAGCGGAGAGAGTAACGCGCAGCTGTTGCAGAGAGGGAAGGAGGAGAGTTGCGCACGCGTAGTGTGAGTGCAGACTACAACGCCGACGCCGCGGGACATAGCCCCGAGCAAGAGATGCTCCGCATCTAAAACGCTATATAGCTTTGTCCTTTTTCTTCTGTGTTCCTTGATGCATTCAAAATAAAAGCAAGAAGTATGATTTGTTTTTGTACAGGTGATAACATCATGAAAACAAAGGGTTAACAAAATTCCGCTTAAAATATTTTTGTGTGTTTAGGCGCCAAGCCATATAAATTTGAGTTTTTTGCATTTTTCTTTGCATTAATTTTGTGAGTACGTAGGGGGAACCGTAAAAAGGGTAAAGTAAATATGTTCAGTTTCTGGAAGGATATAATGTTTGTTGAAACATAGCACTTATGCATACCTGTAACGTCAAACGAATTAAACGTGTTAATTCATAATAAGAAAAGTAACGCAAAAGAAATGCGCGTTATTTTTTAGCGGTAACCATAACGGCAACGCGTTCCTTTTACTTTGAGATAACGTAGGTCGGTAGCTCGTTCTTTTTCTTTGCAAGTAACGAGTAACGTATTACATAACTTTTTTTTTCTTTCGGTAACGCCTACAACACTGCAGCAAACAACGCAGCAGATCAATGTCTGGAATGTTCAAGCTCCGCATCCGTGCCTGTCTTCAACTTTTTCCTTCGTCAGCTATCACAAGGCATCCATTAGCATGTACAGATAATATACACTTATGTGATGATAGTTATCCAGGTTGCCCGACTGAATTTTGAAAACGCTCTTTTGCCGAAAGTCGTCAAAACTGACTAAACAACCGCAGTCTTTTTTTTTTTTTTTTTTTTGGGGGGGGGGGGGGCATCGGTGGCCGAGTGTGTAAACGGACCGCGGCTCGGAGCACGTGGAGCGATAGCTCGCGCTTCAAAACCCCAGGGTTTCTGGCTTCAAATCCGTCCTGTTCGTTTCCGTCTGGTTCAGCATCGTACCGGCGTGTTGTGTATCGTTGGGGTCTTTTAACAAACCGTTACCGTGTTCCGCGTACCACACTACCGGAGCCTTTAAAGCATGCTTTTAAGCGGGTGCCCTGCAGTCGCAGTATTGCCCGGCCGCGCGCTTAAAAGCATGCTTCAAAGGCTCCGGTGGTGCGGTACGCGGTATACAGTAACGGTTTGCTAAAAGTCCCTATTACGGCGTAAAGCACGTTAAGCAGTGGAACTGCACTCAAACATTTCTGGTCTACTGCAGAGACACCATGGCGCCCACTGAGGCTGACACACTTCCTGTCGACTAAACACACAGCGCAATTATTAATTAGCTTAAAAGGGCGCGGTTTGTGCGCTAAAACAGAGTGAATCAGCAACTCGGCTTTGCTGCACTTTGAAAGTAATCTTGACAACTCCTGCTATAAAATGGAAGCCTATTTTCGAATGCTGCTACGTTAGAAAAGGTGGATGGGCGGCCGGGTCAGTAACCCGCGTAGGAGCATCACCACAGAGCCAACGACCTTTCAAAGAGGCAGAAAAAAAGTGGGAAAAATGGGTTTCATTCTTTTTTTGTGTGAATTCGTTCGGAGTTGGAGAGGAGTAAGTGCTTGGGCGTGACGGCACGACATGTGCCGTGTAATGCTCAGCGTGCCGGTGGCTGGGCAGGAAATTTCAGGAACGGCACTTAGTCGGGGATGAGATTCTCGTGCGACTCGCTGCGCGGTAGGCTGCGCTCACGGGGACTGTCGCGTGAACACTAGGCTAGAGCTATACTAAATAAGGTATACGCATAAAGCATACGCACTCCATTCTCCGATTGTCTCGTGGGCGCCGCCATTTCGAGGCCCAATTGGTGACACTTATAATTTTAACATTGCGGCTTCCCTGAGCATTAGGTATTCGCAGCTCCAGCCCGTCGCTCGCCCTCTCGCGGACGAACGAAGAACCAGAGAAGCG
Organism: Ixodes persulcatus; assembly: GCA_013358835.2. NCBI lineage: Eukaryota > Metazoa > Arthropoda > Arachnida > Ixodida > Ixodidae > Ixodes > Ixodes persulcatus. The sequence goes on along the minus strand of JABSTQ010009978.1, from coordinate 254,806 downwards.
GGGACGGCGGCGGAGACTGTGGCGAGGACTGTCGGCCTTGGTTCTCCTGTTACCGAATGGTTCTGGACGGCGTGTTCGCGCATCATAAAGCCTAAATGGCTCGTTTGTCGTTTTTCTGAAGCGTATATAGCTTATGAGGTGACTCTGGTGCGAGCAGACGACGAGTTTTGCCCGGCGTCTGTGCGCGGAGTCAGAACGGTGGCTGTCGCGCCGCGCGCCTAGCGAACTTCCGGCATGTTAGCGCAAGCGCAGGACCGTCATGAAGAAAAATAAAAACCCTCAGAGCGTTTCTGCAATCTGTCTTTTGTACGGTGTACTAGCAATCTGACTGCGGCCTAAAGCCCTAAGGCCTTAACTTTAAAGCCTTAAAGGGGCGATGCAACAATTTTTGTACTTTGCGCAAATACCACTTAAAACGGATCCCTGACGTTAATGACCTATGAAACACGCGTTTGTTTTTCCCCCCAGGCAATAGAAGTCCCAGAAAAAAATTAAAGAAAAACGACCAGCGTTCACCCCCTCAACTCGCAGCCAGAACAAGCGGCCACGTGATCTGGAGCCGATTATATGCCGCCAATGTTGACCATAGCCACGCGCTGGGGTTGGCAAAGCACAATACACGCGCTGAGTTCCGGACATTGTTATGGCTCGGCTATTGTCGTCGTTGCAGCGATTGGACATGGGCCACTACCCGAATGTTTCTCGAGCTAGTAATTATCAGGAGCCCAACTCGAGTGCCCACGCAATGCTCGGGTTCAATCTATGAACCGCATTCAAATATCGTCATATGGGTGTACTGCGATCCCCACTTTACGTCATCAAATTTTGCAAAGGAGAGATTGAATTAAAATTATCGGTTTTGTCTCTGAATTACACCGCAGCAAATGAGTTTCTTGGCCAGTGGCGTTGCGTGTGAGTATCCTTGAGTCCCACTAGTGCCAGTAAGCTCGTTTAAAGTGAAAAAAAACAACATTCCAAGTGAATATCGTTGCCCCACCCCTTTAATGAATTCGTGGCTTCAAAGATCCGATGTTTCAGATTTTGAAGAGTGGCAGGCATAGCTGGCTATATAGCGCAGTTGAGAAATTTACCCCGTGCAGTACAACCGCTAGCCTGGGGTCTTTAACGTGCACCACGCAGTAGTGATACACGACCGAACGCCGGTAAAATGCTCATATCCAGATCGAAACGGTCAGTGGTGGGGATATAACCCAGGGTCCCTGGGTTCCGCAGCGCGAGCTTTCGCTCCACGTGCCCCGAGCTGGTGTGCGCTTAGGGTGATCGCTGCCACATCCCGGACAGGTGCCTGGGTACCGGTTGGGGAACCAGCGATGTCGCTGGTGGAGGTTAGGGAACGTAAACGTTTGAAGTTGTCGCCAGTTCCGCTGTCTCTGCCCGGGATAGCTCCCGATGCGGAGGGGGCAGGACCCGGCGGGTTGTTCGGTAGTATTCCGTTACCAGGTGGTAGGTGTTAAGGTGTGCGTCGGTTGGAGTGCGGAAGGACTGGGAGTCCGCGGGTGTGTTTGCTCTGGGTCCCGTTGCATCCTGATCCCATCCGACAAAGCCCGGTTCGTTGCTATCCGCTCGGGCTAGTGCGTGAGCACTTTCGTTGCCGGATAAGCCCAGATGTGCAGGGGTTCAGATGATCCGGATGACCGGTATTTGTAACCATTCGGTGCTTATGGCGTTGATGAGGTGTGCTGTCCGTGGGTAGAGGGTGTTGCCCGCAAACGCTCTGCACGCTGCTGCGAGTCGGTGACGATAATTATCTTATGTTTAAGGTCGGTGGTGTCTCTGCGTGGGATTGCGTGTGAGATGGCCAGCGCTATGGCCATCTCCTCCGCCTCCTGACTGATGCGATGTTTGAGATGGAGCCCGTGCTGTGGCAGGTGCCGTCTCTGTCTGTCACTGCGATGGTTGCTGCTCCAGCTCTTTCCCTGTGGAGAGCAGCATCTGTGTGCCATGTTTGTGGGTCTGGGCCGTATACTTTCTCTAAGGCCCGATTCCCTTGTGGAGGTGCTGTGCGATGTTCCGTCATTGAACCTTCGTGCCCGCGCTCAAGCCGGGAAAGGAACGGGTGTTCCGGAATTGCTATTCTAGCGTCACTGGAGCTTTAGGGTCTAAAACAGTATTCAGAGAGGCCCAGAAGGATTAACCGGCCTTGATACATGCCCAACCCGACCAGGCTAGCGAAAGGTCGTCCATCGGGTTCTGCCATCGCTGCGTGGTTGTCGTTGTAGCGGTAGCGCTGTAACAGTAGCTATCGCATAGAAGCCACACATGCGCAAACATAGCAACGCGCGACGCGCGGCATAGAAAGTGGGATCTAATTCAGCCCGACCAGGCGCCCCTGCGAGGGTCTTGCTGGAACTTCTCCATCGCTGCTTTTGTGCGTGTAGGGTTAGCGCTGTAATCAAGGAGCTATCCGCAAGAAAGCCACAAATTGAGCTGCAACAATGGCTACGCCGCACGCGGCGGTGTCCGCTTCCGTAGCCAACTCATCGCAGCATCTGGAGCGAAAGCTCGCGCTGCAGAACACGAAGATCCTGGGCTAGAACCCCACCTCCACAAGGTTTGGTATGAGTACCTTACCAGCGGGCGTTCCTGTATCCCTACTACGTGATGGGCGCTAAAGAATCCAGGCTAGCGGTCCTACGTCACTGGCTACTTTCCTCATGTATTTTGGAAACATCAGACGCCCTTTGGGGCTGAAAAACCTATTGACACATGCCGAGGGAACAGCTTGATTCTGTTAAATCTGACATCATTCAATAGAATAAATATTACACTAAAGCAAATAAGTGTTTTTAAATACTGGTGAAAGCAGACATACAAATTCAGATTGCAAATTGGGGTATTTTTATATATATATATATATCAATCCGAGAGCTTTTATCTTTCTCGCGTCTATCATCATCAAAGTTTTATGTGGCGCGCGCACACTGACATGGCTACCAGTATCATTCGTTCGAACCGCGCTGAGTCACACGAAATGTCGACGCCTCAGACAGTTATTGTACAGAGCCGCCACCGAGGCACCAGCTGCAGCTGGGCCCAGTGCTTATGCTGCATGGGACTTGCCGCCGGGATAGTGGGCACATTGTCCTACATTTCACGCGCTGTCTACCTCTACCCGTCGTGCGAGAGCCCCAACTGCTGGGACTTCACAAGCGCCCTATACAGCTCACTCAACTACACCACCAGTCCATGTGATAACTTCTACCATTTCGTCTGCGACGGCTGGAAAGCGAGCAAATCCTCCGAAGCGTTCGTCTTTTCCGACCTCCAAGTTAGGGTCGCCAGCGCTGCTGTGAACGGTCTGCTTCGCTTGGGAAAAGCGCCAATGCTGCGGCAGACGGCTGTTCAGAAGTCGTCCGTCATGTTGAAGACCTGCCTCCAGGTTCTTGAAGGAGGCGTAGACAACTCGGAGAACCTCAAGAGCTTCCTCAAGTCCGTTCACCTCCTGGAGCCCAGATCGGAAACGGCGGACATCCTTGACGTTGTGATAGACCTGGGCCTCAATTGGAACGTCCCCGTATTCTTCCAGATTACCATCGAACCCGACTACACGATAAACGGCCGTCAGACTCTCTACTTGGTCCGCAATCACTACCTCATGAACTGGTTCTTGCGGAGAAGTCGGTTGAGCGGGACAACGCTAAAGAACTACATCTTGGCTTGTTCAGAGTTCATCGGTCGAAACGTAAACCCCGAAACCTTGATCTTGTTCGAAAATTATCTCATGTCGACGCTGGGAGCCACCGGTGACTCGTCACGAGTCACGGAGACCATCGAGATTTCGGGCCTTGAGAGCCGAACTCCGGGAATTATGTCTTCAGACTGGCTAGACTTGTTCAACAGACACCTTCCAGATCCAGCTCAACTGCTGGTGACTGACACGATTAAAGTCACAGACACCATGTATCTCTACAGTGTCAGCGAGGCCATTCTTGACGACCGCCGAAAGCGGAATGGTGTCCTGCTGACGTACGTCGCATGGCTGGTAGTCCACTACCTAGGGCCGTTCACGTCCTTGGCCCTGGTCAGACCGGCCTTCCCTGACATCGCGGATGCCAAGAGTCACGTCTTCAGTCGCTGCTTCGAAGAAGTCAACTCGCTCATGCCATACGCGTTTGGTCAACCGTTCGCGGTGCAATCGGTTCCTCCTAACGATCGCGAAGAGGTCTTCCACATGGTGCAGCAGGTGAAGTCCTCCTTGAAAGAGTCCTTTCTTCAAAGCAAGTGGATGGACAACGCCACACTCAAGATAGCGTTGCTCAAGCTCCACTCGATGAAGACAATCATCGCCTATCCGGACTTTGTCCTGGGAGGATTGGACGAGTTCTACGCGTTTATGCCGGACGCTGGTCTTGTCTTTCTGGAGTCCAGACTGAAGTCCTGGTTTGTGACGATGAGGTCTCGAAAAGATGACCTCTGGAAGCGGCGAGACGCCGGGTACGACTTCAGGCTAACGGATGTAAATGCCTTCTATCATCCGATCTCCAACATGATGATCATCCCCGCCGGTATCATCAACAGCCCGTTCTTCCACGCTAGGTGTTTAAAAGTTTATAATTTTATTACAACTCATTCTTCTCCCTGAAATAACGCTAGGGTGGCCTAAGAAACAAAAATCAACCTGAAAGTATATTTATTAGTTATCAATGGAAACCAGACATCTGTGTCAAGGGCAGTCATTATTTAAGTTCGATTAATTTTTGTGCCCAAGTATTTTTATCTCCAATCAAAAATAAGGAGTTAAGTCAAAATCGCGATTGCATCTTGAAGTAGCGCAGTGTGAAAATTGTATTTTAGGTTACTAAATATATTTTGGCACGCAGCAAATTTTAACAATCATATCTGTAATGTGATAAACAGATACCTATGTTAGCACTTCAGGCCATCATCTCATAGATGCGGCAGACAACTTCTGACAATGAATTCAAAGCTATGGGTACCCGTGAGCTTGTGCATTTTAAGCGCAGATCAAAGATGTGTACGCGCGATCTCCACTTCCTTTGAAAGGCCAAAAACTTGTCCCCGCGCATGCGCCTTTCCAATTTTAAGAAACCCACGGCCCAGCGTGCAGTTTCCACACCCCAGCACGCGCGTGTTTTTGGCTTCTAAAAACGAGCAAAGACGCGCCACGCGCACGGACTTAGAAGATGACGCCTCCCGGAAGCTTTTTCTTGGAACGGTCTATACACCATTCAAATATTTACAAGTCCTCAGCCCAGCGTGCGACCTCCTCAGCTCAGCACGGGCATGTTCGTCGCTTCGCGAAACGAGTAAATCACGCGTCATGCGCACGAACGCTAAAAATGGAACCGGCAAGACGATTGCAAGCAAAGCAAACTGGCCGCCGCCATATATCTGCTCGTGCGGACAAGCCCGTGCAATTTCAAGCTTGCCAAAGGTATGTTCACGCGCAAGCTGCACGTGCTTGCACTCATGGGGCACCAGTCGGGACGCCATGCATGCAATTGTCTATAAACCATTCAAGAAAAGAGCTCCAGGCGGCTGCCATTTCAGCGTTCGTGTGTGCGGTACGTGCTTAGGTCACTTTCCGAAGTGGTGAATACGCGTATGCTGGGCTGTGCGTTTGTAATCATTACAAATGTGTATCGGCTAACGCACTACTTACATGCAAGCCCACGCGAGGTGTGGGCACTGCGCGCGCAGAGGGACCGGATTTGTGTGAACTGGATTGCCTGCACATACGGCCGGCCAATAGCAGCTCCGCCGCAGCTGCGTGACGACAGGACCGCGTGTTGGTGTATAGTAAGGGAAACTGATGCACACCTTGTGCTATGGGAGGTTTGTGCCGCACCAAACAGAAAGCAGTAGCGACAGCAGTACACCAGTTTACCACATTACTTTGTTTTCTTTATCACGATTCGAGTTACTTAGAACCAAACACCATCGAAGGAGATGTATAATCAGACCGCCGTTATCCCTGCCAACTCCGATAGGTTCCCAATCAGCATCAACTTCGGCGGCCTGGGTCACGTGATCGCCCATGAAATAGTCCACGGCTTCGACGTCGACAGCAGTCGCAGAGACGTCCGCGGCGAGGTCCACGACTGGTGGTCGCCGGAGACCAGGAGCCAGTACGAACAGCGCGTACGCTGCCTCAAGAGGTCCTACGCTGAGTTCAACAGCGACTTGCACGACCAGGCCTCGGCCATATCGGAGGACATCGCGGACTCGGTCGGTCTTGCTCAAGCCCATAAGGCCTACCGGGCCTTGGACAGGGGAAACCTGGCAACCGAAACGACGCTGCTGAAGAACTTCACGCCGGACCAGGCCTTTTACGTGATGAGTTGCTTTAAATGGTGCTCCAATCGAAAGGCCATCGGCAAGGGGTACTCGGCTGACGAGTTACGCTGTAATATACCGCTCAAGAACATCCCGGACTTTGCGAGGGCGTTTGGTTGCCGCCGGAACGATCCGATGAACCCTGCACACAAGTGCAAGTTCTGGTGACCAAATGTGTTCTTCAAAATACTAACTTCATTTTTGTATTTACCCAAGTTGAAATATGCCTTTCGCTATTGGCATTCCCGTCTTTAGTACATTGATGATGCAGCCGCTATTTTTCATTGTGGTCTCCCCGGCAATCTCTGAAAACATTTTTTTATGAAGTGAGTTTTAGATAGTTATAGGTGTCGTTTGCTGTCTGCCATTGTTTAACACACTGTCGGATGAAGCCTATTGTCCGTGACAGGCTTCACAGCGAGTGCTCCGCTTCATCTGCGAACTTTTTGCCGTTGATAGGACTTCGTCATACGTGCAGCCAAAGCCTGGCGAAAGGCAGCGACAGTAAGCTAGAGGAGGAGCATCGACCTGTCCTTAACTTGTTACCGATTATAGTCACAGCTAAATCTGACTCATCGACTGCTAAGAGCGACAGTCTTGGGAATGTGAATTGCTTGCTGCGGCAGCGTTGTGGACGATTCTTATTGATAGTACGCGCTCATTAGCTGCTGAGATAGCCACATGACCATTAACTCCCACTAAAAGGTGAAGTTCATTGATTACCACAGCTGAGTCTCCTGCTTCCGAGCGCGGGCTGATGGCTATAACTTCAATAACGATTTGGCAACTTTGTTTCCCCTCATCCGGAACTATGAACTCGCTCTTGCAGCCTTTGAGGCAGTTCATGGCAAGGTAAAATGAAGTGTAACGTACAAAGATCAGGATGCAAGATATAGCCTGGTTTCGGAGATCGTGTGGCAGTTACCAATCTATAATTAAATAATTTGTGTATAATGTGCGGTCTGAATACTTTGTGTTTTTTCTCTCTTTTAGTTGGTGACGTTAGCAAACAGTTCCGGTTACCCCGGTGTAGTATCGGGTGCGGGGTTTCGCAGTTGCGCAGCAACCATCTTTTACCGGGCAACTGGCAAGTGCTACCACCGTCGCTCGAGGATACTAGGGTCATTGTAATGTGACGAAGGACAGTACCTTATTATTCTTCGCGTGCATAATATATGAAAGTAAACTTCAAAAACCTGCACTCGACCGTGGGTTCTGAAGAAATAAAAATGCCTATTGTAGTTTGGACGATGAATGCCTCGTTCAGCTTTTTCAAGGTAAGTCCTTTTTGGCCCATGAAGAGCAGGTTATCTTTTAGTCTAGTCATCTTTGTTTTCACCGGCCTAACGAACCACTGAAGAACATAACGCGGTACTGTATCGGTAGGAAGATTGCAAGCTTTTTCCGGGAGCTACGAGAGCAAGCAATATGATAGCAATTGAAATAAAGAGACAAACGTGACTACCACAACTTTGCATTTATGCGTAGAGCTTGGAAGGTAAGTTCCTCCTGTTTCTGGGGGCACCGGGAACTTGTCAGGCTTGTATAAATCGCAGATGTGGTAACAAGAGAACCCTTCAACCTGATCGGGAACGAGCTTAACGCTGCAATAATTTCGCGTGGTGTTTTCCGATTTCAGACCGAGCAACTCTTGTTTCTACAAATAAATAAACGTTTGCATGTCAGCTTTCTTTATTGTGCGTGTGCAGTGTCAGGTGAGCAGATTACTTATATCTTTCGGCCGCCTTCCCGAATGAGCACTGCTTTTCGTAGATTTAAGAACGGCATGGCGCGGCTTATTACACGTATTTGTTTCGCGATTCGTTCTTCGAAGTGTTGGGAAGTACTTTAAGTACATTTTAGTTAAGGCAGGTACCTTTTCAAGGTAATATAGAATACTTGTACTTTACTTGAACTACATTCTCTGAGTATGTACTGTACTTGTACTTCACGCGAAGCATTTTGTTTTCCTAGTACTTTGACTCTGAAGTACACTCCCCAAATTTGGACTTTTTAAATCTGTATCACAAAATGATAGTTTGTCAATACTGAAGTGACTTGAATTTATCCAATATTCGCAACCATTTAAAAAAAAATAACTCATGTGCCCTCGATTACCCCTGGAGCACACTAAAAAAAGAAACAGTTTAGGGGAATGGAAGTGCATTATGAAATATTGTGTTAAAAAGTACCTGTACTTTACTTTGAAAGTACATTGTATTTATAGCACTTCACTTCAAGTACACTGTACTCCGAGCACTTATTATTTTAATTGAAGTACACAACCTATCATTTCTTTTGTACTTTACTTCAAGCACTTTTAGATGTACTTTACCCAACACTGCTTTTTCAACGTCCTTATTGGCGAACGCCGCAGTCTCGATTGGTAGGAAGCGTCAATAAGAAGCTGGGAACTCACCGCGTCCTGCGTTTTCAGTGACCATACTATAACACTGCGATTACTTTACGCAAAGACGGTCGTCTATACCGTTCCAGGTTGTACGGCTCGTACGAGGCACTCAAGTATGGCAGCAGCCTGGATGGGCTGGCGGACCTGACCGGCGGCGTCACCGAGACCCTGAGCATACGTCAGGACCCCAGCAGCTGCGCGCGCACCTTGGCGGGCTCCTTGCTGGCGCGGACAACCCTGGTCACTGCCCTGGTCCAGCAGCAGCACACGCAGGTATGTATTACAATTAGATACGTGAGAGGATATGGGATAGGATAAGACACAGTAAGGTATGTACAGTAAGATATGTGAGAGGGTACAGCCCCGCCATGCTTATTCGGGGCACGTACTGTCGAGACCAGTTATAACGAAGCCGGTTATAACGAAATAGCGGCTACAGCGAAGCGATCACGATTTCCCCTACCCTTTTGCACTTCATTATAACGAAGTCGGTTATAACGAAATGGCGGCTACAGCAAAGCGATAACGATTTCCCCTTCCCTTTTGCCCTTTGTTATAACCGAAGTCGGTTATAAAGAAATGCGGATATAGCGAAGTGATTTCCGATTTTCGTTGACTTCGTTATAGCCGGTCTCGACAGTATACCCGCCAGTCATTAAGGCCACGGTCCCACTGAATGTGGCAGTTTAGGTACTTTTTGGCAGGTCATTACTCATCTCCTTTTAAATACTGTTTTGTGGGATTGATATCATTCGAAAGGCAATGCAATCCTCTTTCATTTGACATTATGTATGTATCGGTTTATACTGTTCATGCGCATTTGTAGCGTTGCCAATATGATGGCGCGGACCCTCACTTGCTCCGCTGGTTCATGTTTTATGAACGATTCATTAAAGATAACACGGTTCCAATAGAGCAGTTTTGTTAAGGTGATGTCGGAGCAGAATGTAACGGTATACTTTTTTGGTATTTGCACTACTTTGTTTTTTTCAGCTCTCCAAATATTGCCCTAAAATTGACATTTTTCATCAAAAATATGTTTTTAATGACAAGCGCTAGGGAAATGAAATTAGCTACAGATGTACTGCTTATAATTGGTAATATGCAGAAAAAAATTTAATGTTGTGTAAAAGTTTTTTGTTTAGATATTCTATATCAAATGTAGCAGATTTTTGTGCTTCGAGTCATGGTAGTTCAAATGCCGCTGAGTAAATAATTAAACTATGGTGAAATCTTTTATAACATTTAGAACTACAATAGTTGCCCAAGAGGTGGACGGTGGCTTTTTTTTATTTTCAAAGTCATAACGCTCCGGGAGCCCTTCAAACTTACCTGTTTTTGACGCACATCTCTTTTGGACATCAAACAGATTTATTGGCATCTAATAACATTTATCTTATAAAATAGAAATACTTTGCGATGTATTAGATTTTCCCAATGATCTTGCTTTGGTTTCTTGATAGTTGTAGAGCTTAGCTAATTTTACAAACAATTAAAAACTGTTTGGGTGTTTTGTTGCGCTACCTGGCGGATGGCAGACAAAACTGCTGATTTCTAAGTTCAAAAAATTTTCGAGGGCGGCGTTGGCGTCTGTATCATCATCAATCTCCGTGTCGTTTTACCTTCACATTTAGAAAATATATTTGAAGATTCACTATCGATAAATGAACGGTTTAAGTACTGGGTCAGGTTAATAAATTTAAGACAAATAATTACACAAGCGTAGCGTGATATAAAGTGTTCATTATTCGATATAATTGAAATCAATAAACGATAAAGACGAAGAGGGAAAGAATACACCCGAGTTCACTTCATGCCTAGAGTCACTAAATGAGCTGCGCTTAAAGTATCGGCACTCCGTTCCTCAAAATTGTTTTGGGCACCGCCATTTTGGGTCTTGTGCAGAGCAAACGCAACTGCCGATCGTCATGATCCAAATGTGCGACTTCCTCTGCATTAGATGCGGTGCTAGGAAACTGTTGCTATGCTATATTGCTATGCTCTGTCGCGGGTTGTTTAAACATTCGTGGAGGACGCGGCGTTTCCTGTGATTTAGATAAAGCTTCAGATAACTGGCAACCATGATTTTAAGCCACATAATGGCCAAGTGTCGTTACTCTGAAGCGTAGCTAATTTACTGGCACTAGCGGGAACAATGAGGAAGAGGCAGGTGTCAAAATGTAGTGGCTTGTGGAATCTACGGGGCTCACGTCATGGCCCCTCCAGGTATTACAAGCTTCTTGAACAAGGGCATGAATAGTGTCATTAAATAAGCTATGCTTCAGAGTAGCGACACTTGGCCATATTGTGGCTTAAAATCATGGTTGCCAGTTGTTTGAAGCTGTATCTGAAACGATTTTCCGTCCTCCACTTCAAACAGTTTGCGACAAAGCAAAGCAATATTACATGAGCTTCCTAACACCGAATCTAATGCTGAGGAAGTCGCAATTTTGAATCATGACGATCGGCAGTTGCGCCTGCTTTGCAAAAGCACCAAAATGGCGGCGCCCACAACACTGTCGGGGAAGAGAGTACCGGTACTCTAAGCGCAGCTCATTTATTGGCCCTACTTCCCGCGAACCTCCTTTGCCCTGACTGAAACTGAAACTAAATATGAATAATACACCATTATTATAGCTTATTTAGTTTTAACCACCCACACATAATGAGAGAAGGAAGCGACCGGGTAGGAGAAACGCGGGTTTTATGTGAGACTGATCTAATCAACGTTAGTTCTAACCGTCTCAAAAGAGAGAACGCGCGAGCTTGCACTGGTTAAAAAAAAGACTGTCCAAAGAAAAGAGGCGGAACGCTGTGTACTTTGTGACTGTGCGTCTAATTGCAAATTGTTGTGTGTATGTTTATACAGCCGGAAGTTAGTCTGCCTTGTGGGCGTGTGTCTCAGGTGTAGATGAGCAATTTAGCCAGTGCGGTACAACCGCAAACCTGGGGTCTTTAACGTGCACCACGCAGTAGTGATACACGACCGCACGCCGGTATGATGCTCTTCCACATCGAAACGGGCAGGGGCGGGGTGGGTTCTGCAGCGCGAGCTTTCGCTCCACCTGCTCCGAGCTGGAGTGCGCTAGACATGCACTCGGCCACCGATCGCCCCCCCCCCCCCCCCCTTATATAAGTATTTGAAGATCGACGATGGACGTTGATCGTTATAAGTATTTGAAGATCGACGATGGACGTAGATCGTCTCGAGGTAATGTAACGTAATAACATTATATAAATAATAAACAGATTGAAGGATTGAAGGACTCAATTTTTCAATTCTTGGATTGTAATAGGGCGGTAGCCTATTGTACTTACTGTTGATGAAGAGCAATATGAGGTGACGAGGTAATGATTAAATTATGAGGCTCTATAAGGACTACGATATTAGTGGGCGTCGAACCACAACGTACAGTGCCAGACTTTTTTCAAGTATCGTGTACCCAAAGACCTTTCTTCACCCGCAACAGAATATGGTAGAATCAATGAGGATGCTGCTTTACAACTGTACGTGGAACAGCAAAACTGCAATGTGCAGAAGTGCGGATTATTCGTTAATATGAAGGACGGATTTCTAGCAGCATTCCCTGATTGACTACTTGGAACAAATGGCCTCATTGACGTAAACTTCCAAAAGATTCTTGAAGCCTACTGGAACCGCAAAGGAGTATGAGGCGAAAAATATGAAAAAGGAGCATGGCGTGAAAGGTCCAAATCACCACCATAGCCTCTACTACCAAATACAAGGGCAGTTACACAATACACAAAGAGAGTTTTGTGATTTCGTTATATTTACACTCAAGGGCATTGATATCCAACGTATACAGAGGGATGACACCTTCTTGTCAACCAACATAGAGCCTTTTCTGCTCAAGTTTCACATGGAAGGCCCGTCTTCCGCTAATTTCCTCACGTAGACGAGTTGTCCGACCGAATAATCTGCCATTACTCCCGATCTGGGCTCTCAAAACGACCGGAACCCACCAACTGCATCTACCCCGATGCCGTCTACTTACACCACACTCAAGAAGGTGCGACGGCCACAGCCGGCCCTACGAAGAATACAAAACGAAAATACCGCGAGGCCCCATCACCCACTAGCCTGGAAGTGCAAGCCATCGCGGAGGCCATTCAAGAAAACGCCCAGCTACAAAGCATCACAATCCGCTCTGGCAGTCAGGGCGCCCTGAGAACGTTCACAGAAAACAACGTATACCACCTCATATAAAGATTAACCTCTCCAAGATAATGAAAGACCACCCAGACCTCCGAGTCACACTGGAATGGGTTCCAGGCCACACAGGAATCGAAGGCAACGAGCTGGCCCATCAGCTCGCCCGTGAAGCAATTACTGAACCGGGACCTTCCACTCCTTGGCCACAAACATACGACCCTTACATACGCAGGAAGACACTTCACACCAACAGAACCAACACACTGTTGGAATGGAGAGAGAACAGGACCAGTCTCCCATCCCCCTCACAATTTCTGAACCGACTGCACTCTACACTGATACGAAGAGCCCAGACTGGCACCCTCCTTACACCGCACATTACGCATCATTTATTGGGACGCGAAGGTCAACCGAAGTGCGCAAACTGCCACCGATACCCTAACAATAAACACATCCTTTGGGACTGCCCTCACAACCAACAAGCTCTACAAGAAACTCTCAACACAATACCGAAAATACTTCACCCGAGCAGCTGGGAGGAATGGATCGCTCCCCCACCCGCACACAGCACTCTACTGTGGAGTTTGCTTGTAAAGCATATAAAAAAACGCCGGGAATTTATAGATGACGTCCTGGACTAGCAAGGACCACAATAAATGTTTATTCTCTTTCTCTCTCTCCCGATCTGGGAATCTCTCGATCTTCATTCATGGCCATATCATATGAGATCGAGGGGTGTGGCTCTTCGTCCGCCGAACATTGCTTCGGCGGGTGTTTTTACCGTGTAAGATGAGACCGTCGCGTGCTGCTGGAACAAGACCCTGGCGATTCTTCACTGAACTGCTTCTTCCGTAAGCTTCAAGAGGGCTTTTTTCGTTTCGCACACCATTTGTTCTGCTTGCCCGTTAGTTGCAGGATGGTATGGTGCACTAATGTGATGCCTGATACCGGTCTTTTTTTTTTTTTTTTTTTCTCAAAAACTTGTTTATTTCATTTGAAGCGAGATTTGTCGCGTTATCAGAGAAAAGTATTTTCGGTAGGGCAAAAGTAGGGAAAAAAGAGCGTAGAACGTCAATGACGCGTTTGTACGTCGTGGCAGGCATCGTGTAAACTTCCAACCACTTAGAGTACGCATCGACCATGACTCCGCAGATGCGGATATGTTTAGCCACCCACAGACTGAATAGTGGATCGTTTTCAGTTACAGTTCATGATGGCGCTGGACTCGAGGAAGCCTTCGACTCTTTCCACAAAGTTAGCCCAGGTGCCAGCACTTTTGTCGAAAGTGGTAAGTTTTCGAAACGTCGACAACGTCGGTAGCCACGTGCTGTGCTTGACACTGGACGCTTACCATTCCCTGAGAAGAAACTTGCTTGTTCGTCTGCCACGAGTCGTCCGATATCAGGTCATCACCGCTACTCCATTTCCCGACAAAACAGGTCGTCATTGTCCGCATGTCCATAGTTAGCAATCACGTGAACTTATAAATTCCCGAACGCTCATAACTTGCCGTCGCTAAACGCCGTTCATTCATAGCGTCTTCATTGCAAATAAACGTCTTCCTATTTATTCTGATGGTTTTCATCATACTCCTTCTAAGCTGTACTTATAACATTATATCGGTACTTCCGAAAATATTGCAACGGCGTTTGTCTTCTGGGAACTATAATGTAACAACCTTTACAAAATCTTCCGGATCCCATGAAACACAATATTTCGTTACGTCACTTTTCGGTCGTCATTATAATGGTGAAGTAAGTACCGTAAATTGCGAAGCAGTTTACTTGATGTCCGCTTCCACTGGTGTCTTGGAAGATTAACCGCCGAATTCAGAAACCTCACTCGAACTACACTCAAACTTAAGGGCCCCTCCACTTCCTCGAGGAAGGCGCGAGGGCCGGCGCTGGCCAATCGCGACGGCGGGTCCGTCGTCGCGATTGGCCAGCGCCGGCCCTCGCGCCTTCCTCGAGGAAGTGGAGGGGCCCTTAAGTTTGAGTGTAGTTCGAGTGAGGTTTCTGAATTCGGCGGTAAGTCTACAGAGCGTGCATTCCTGCAGAAGTTTTCATTGAAAGAATATTGACACGTCAATCAACAATTGATTCTTTCTTGGTAAGATTTATTGCGAAAGGCCGTGGCAAGCGCCGAACCGCATCTCCCTATATCAGAGAACAATTTATACCCACCCTGACATTCTCGCATACATGCGTTTGCTGGGCCACGCTATTGAGCCAGCTGAGCACAGCTGGCAGCGGCGCGAGCAAGGCCACGAGGGGAACGTGATGGTGCTCGAGCCACCCCACCGTGAACCAATATTTCGGACACCCCACGGGTGCGTGTCGCCATCTATTGGTTGAACTAACGCCTTGTTCAAGATGGCTGCCGTGGGACCGCAGCCTTAAGGACATTTTAGTCCAAACTAGGGCGGCAACTGGAACTTTAGGCGGCATTGACGCTGCACATACACCGTACAAAAGTCACGGAGCTCCTCTGCATACATGATGACAGAATTCTCTGCGGACACACCTCATGCATGTTCGAATTAAATGGGTTTGCTTCATACTTACATAGAACATGTCTGCGGGAACGTTACCAATGTGCCAGGACCGTCATACAAGAAAAATACACTCAAACAAAAACACATAAAAGAGAGTGTCCGCACACTGTCTTTTTTGTATGATGTATTAGCAGTGTAACCATGGCTTTAAAGGGGCCATGAAACGAATTTTGGGTTGGGATGAATGATTTTAAATTGGGACTTCACTAATCGCATATCGTTTAGTTGGCCAAAAGAAAGAGGCTAGAAAGTCAAAAGCCAGCTTTTCGGTACGAACATTTGAAAATATAGCGGACTATTTTGTACCTTCTTGCCTTCAAAAGCTCTCCGCCTTTTCACTATGATACATCCGCGGTTCCAAAAACGCGTCACCGGCGCCAAACTGACGTCAGCAGAGCCCAGCTCTCGCATTGGACACGAGAACTGCGTCACTCGGACGTATGCGCTCGTCAACAATCAATCCGTCGACGAATATTTGGATTCGCGTTCGTGGCCAATGAGTGCCTTGACGGAACTTATTGTCACTGGGGAATGACAAGCTCTATGGTGTGCATAAAAAGCACGGTGGAACCTAGGAGTCATCGCACCGGTGCCGAAGGAATGTCACGACCACGTGATTTCACAATTCGCATTTGAGTTGAGGATTAAAGCTAAGGAGGAAGAAGTAGGAAAATCGTTTCATGACCCCTTTAAGGACGTTATATATTTCAACCTAGGGCTGGAACTGTCACTTTAAGTTCCAGTTTCGTTACTCTGTAACAAAGCGAGAGGTAGTGGGGATAGTGGAGACAGCAGTCATAGTAAAAGAGCAAATGAAGTGTGGTTCACATTGTTCGCTTCTGTACGGGAAGCTACGGCCCTGTTAGGGTCTCTGATACGGAGTACGTGAACATGGCACTTCGCACGTGAGATTTTGGCGATGCGTAATAAAATGTTCTTTCATTTTATAGAACAATTTTTTTTAAAGTTATTTGAATGTGGGAATTTCGCGATAAAGAAAGTCTTAAGAGTTTTTAAAAACTCTTCTGGGAAGACTTCTTCCCATAAGAGTTCAAAAAAGTGGTCTTCTGAGAAGAAGACGTCCTCTCAGGAGACTTGTGAGAAGTCTGAGATGCAGTCCCATTTGTTCCCACGTTTCAGCGTTACCGGAGTAAAAAAGTTATTATCACTGACAATTGACAAGGAAATCACGTGATGTTCCCGTCACGGCGCTTTTCGATGATGAAATAAACGAATGCGGAGCGCAAGTTCGTCTGCGTCTTGCATAGGGGTGGTGATGATATCAGAACGCCGAACTCTTATTGCCTGACAGAAAAAAAAAAGTGGGTAGACCTCAAGGCATCTATCATTGAGGTCTACCCATTATCCTTTCAATCGAAGCCAATTGGAGCTCGGCGTCGTTCTTACGTCACCGCAACTCCTGCGCAAAAAGCAGACGACTTGCTCTCCGAATACTAGCCAAATTGGCGACGTGAGCGATCAAAAGCATCGCTGTGATCGGTCTTCAACGACAGGCCGAATGCTGACTATGACGTCAGCAAAGGATTTCCCATCGACGGAAATAAGAGGAATGGAAGAACTTCAATTCTGACGGTGTTGGCAGTGATGGTCTGAGAGTGCTATGATTTCAAGCTTCCACCATGCTCTTTACAAACACCTTCAAACTTGTTGTTCACAAGGTAATGACGTCAGGAAAGGTAACCATAGGAGGGCGCCACCAAAACATCTCGCCGCCAATATCAATCGTGGTCCACGGCGCGCGCCTGCCGCGTGGCCTACCGAGTCCGTTACAACTTTTCTTTCCGGTCCGTTTCTAAGCCTCCAGGGCCCGTTTGCTCGAAGCGCTAACCGCGGCTAAAGTCAGCCGCAGTACCTAGGACAGGGATTTTGAAATCTCGTGACTGGCTCGGTAGGGATGCGGGGAAACATGGCGGTGCCCCGGTGAGTGAGCGCCGCTCGCTTTGGAACTAATATGTCGTTGTAGCTGCAATATCGGGCGCCTTAGTCAGCAATGAATGGTGCAGGAGGTTTTCGCTTTGCCTTACCTTACTTAAAGGGCCTCTGACACGCCAAAAAAAATATTTTTTTTTCATGCTAAACGTTGCAATGGCATATCAGGACATTACAAAAAAAATTGTTTCACTATAGAGTTGCGTAGTTTTTTTTTATAAAAATAGAAATACGAGGCCCAATTCAAAGTTCCCGCCGTGCTTTGTGACGTAACAGTGTACCGCAAGGTGTCGGGGCGGTCAGAAGGGAGGCATCGCCGGAAGTCACGTGAGTTGTATCCCTCCTCGTGCTTGCCGCGAGCGCGTGTAATATTTTTTTTAATATTTTTGTTATTCTCCGCACCTCCGCGAGCGATCCAAGCAGACAAGGTTTCTTTTATTTGCTTTTCATCGCTTAATGTTGCTGTAAAGGTAGATGAAGCGGAGTCAGTGAATTGACGTGATCAACTACAATGCCTAGAAGGTGCTGTGTGAGGGACTGTCCCGGTATTTCAGCAACTGAAGAAGAGATCACACTGCATGCATTTCTGAGAGACATACATCGGCCGCATGAGCACCCAGTAAACAAGTTCTACTCATGCTCTTGACAAAATACGTACTTTGTGCTCGACGTTTACTTGTACTTGGTACACTCACCAGTTCGTATTCTTTAGAAGGCCTGGAGAGTATCCGATGATTCAACGACCTCGGTGTCTCAACCTTCAGCAATGCGATCGGGCGTGTCGTATGCTAGCAATCCTAATTTCTGCGAGCGTTCTAAATTTTTTTTTTTTCAAAACTTGATAGCTTGTTTTGCGCCCAGTATAGCCCTGTATTATCGGACTGACGGCATGCACTCGTACACTGGCTTGTACTCGCAACGCTTTCATCATTGACCTCCATCACGTCGATCCACTGACTCTTCGTCCTCAAATTTTACAGCACGCAAACTAGCCAACGGTGCAGGGATAAAGAGCTAGTGGAACTGAAACTTCGTTTTCTACGATCGCTCGTACGAAGAGCAGAATAATAAAAAGAAAAAAAGTCTTAGGCACGGTCGCGGAGAGCACGAGGAGTGAAACTCACGCGACTTCCGGTTAACCCACTTTTAGTGACGTAGCTCGATGCCTCCTTTCTGACCGCCCCGACACCTTGCGGTACACTGTTACGTCACAGTGCACGGCGGGAACTTTGAATTGGGCCTCGTATTTCTATTTTTTATAAAAAAACTACGCAACTCTATAGTGAAACAATTTTTTTGTAATGTCCTGATATGCCATTGCAACGTTTAGCGTGAAAAAAAAAAAATATTTTTTTTTGGCGTGTCAGAGGCCCTTTAAATCGCGAAGCATGAGCCATGACCTCGCCGCATTTTTTAGATAGTTTTTCAATTCTGGCCATTTCTAAGCCTAAATGAACGCGATAATTGTCGGCATGGCAACGTCTTTGGAAAGCGGATTGCCTTGACTCAATCGGCCGGGTATTGATAGCACACAAAAGCAGACAGCACCCCAATAGACTTTTTTTTTTAATTACCCAAGAATCGAGGATAACGCTGGAAGTGTAATTCTACGGCCCGCGCGCGCTGGCCTTCCTCTTATAAATGATTCGAAGTAAATAATCATAAGGCTTTGAGGAACGCGCGTGCAAGGCAAAATTTGTTATAGACTTTTTGCTTTAGAACAATTACTATACTTCGTTTCACTTTATCTACGAGCGAAGCCAAAGCTAGAAGCACGAGACCAGCGCTTTTTGCGTTTCTCCCTAGCTCGCGCGCTCGAGCAAAGCCTGAACGCACGAAGCTTTCGTGCTCGCGCTTCCAGCTTTGCCTTCGCTCGCACATAAGGTGAAACGAAGTATACTGCAGACGCCACCACGTGCAAGGCGTGTAACTACACCACCTTGAACTACACTCGTAGCGTGTACCTCGGTGCTTGGGAAATTAAAAAAAAAAAACGTCTATTGGGACGCTGTCTGCTTTTGTGTGCTACCAACACCCAGCCGATTGAGTAAAGGCAATCCACTTTCCAAAGAAGTTGCCATGCCGACAATTATCGCGTTCATTTAGGCTTAGGAATAACCAGAATCGAAAAGCTATCTAAAAAATGCGGCGAGGTCATTCCTCATGCTTTGCGATTTAAGTGAGGTAAGGCAAAGCGAAAGCCTCCTGCACCATTCCTTGCTGACTAACGCGCCCGATATTGCAGCTACAACAACATATTAGTTCCAAAGCGAGCGGCGCTCACTCACCGGGCACCGCCATGTTTCCCCGCATCCCTAACAAAGCCCTAACGAGCCAGTCACGTGATTTAAAAATCCCTCTCCTAGGTACTACGGCTAACTTTAGCCGCGGTTAGCGCTTCGAGCAAACGGGCCCTGGAGGTCACTCGATGCAGTCTATGGTCTATGACAAGTCTATGACAAGTTACAACTTGCCGTTTCTCATGCTGGTGTCATGTTTAATGACACATCACAGACTTTATTTCTACAGTTTAGATATATGTTTGGCACTGTCATTTGTCGAGTTCTCTTTATAGAGGGCAGCGATTAGCTTTTAAGTGTTGTGCAGAAACATTGACTCGCGCGAATTTTCTAGAATGAGGGTGCTTGGGAAATCTCGCGGACGAGAAAACGTTTCGACTTAGAAAATAAACTCTGCATGGGACATTGAGTACAGCATGCGAATTGGAGACGCCACTTCAATCTTCCGACTTCGAAACGTCGCCTAATTAAATGCCAGATATTTTCTTAATATGCCTAAGAACTGTACAATAATTGAAATCAATTTTTTTTTTTTTTATGCTACAAACATAATGACCTTGATGCTCAAATGTACAAACGAGACTTGAAGAAGTCCCGAATTTGAGCGCTTTTAATTCCCGCAATTCAAAACATGCGCTTTAAAAAGGTGCAATGTACTGAAGCGACCGAACGTACTGTGAAAATAGAGAAACGCAGAAACGTACAAACGTACAAAAAAATGTATTATAATACAAAACGTACGGTAAAAGTAAGGCATCACCAAACTCTCAAATTCCGCCCGAACGTAGAAAGCTAGCGCTCGGGATAAGATGCCAAAAGGTCAAAATGCGTCGTTACATTATTGAAAATACATTTTTTTTTTTTAGTGCTCAATGAGAGAATGGCGCCTGTTTTGGAAAACAGACGCTAATTCCTGCCCGCACATGTTGGTGGCGCCTCCGGAAGTCATTTTGATATCGAAAATATTTGAACGTGCGTTTCTCTTTTGATTAGAATAAAGCTAAGTTCCGAAACTCTCGCATTTAATCCCTTCCGCGAACGCTTCATTCCGGTGGTGCATGAACGTTCAACGATATGAGGTAAAAAAAAAAAAAAAAAAAAAAAACAACTTGCTTTTTACGTTCGACTTCCTGAAGTTTGCCAGGGGTTTCATGTTTTATACATGAGGACGCTTCCGCATCCGGATTAAGAAAGTAGTCGGGTTTTTTTAGAAGCGTTTCTGTCCGCTGCAATATAGACGATTGCAAACAGGGCATCTGGTGGCCGCCATGCTCTTCCTCGTGTGAGCAAGCACGTGGAATTCCAGGCCTGCCAAGGCTATCTTCACGTGCATGCTGCACGTGCTTGCACGGATGGGGCACCAGCCGGGACGCCATGCTTGCAAACGTCTATACACTCAGATTGTTTTGCTTTTTTTTTTTTTACCGCCAATAATTTTGCTACGCAAGCAGGACACACCACAGGGAGAATGAAAGATTCTCGACAAACATGGCAGGGTTTGATTTATTTTAAAGGGACCATGAAGGCAGTTTCGAAGTTTTATTCGACGATTGAAATGGATGTCAGGCACGTCTCAGATACTGTTGACCAAGTTCTAGCCCGAACAGAAGTTTGGGTGCCGCACCAATCGAGCAAACAGGCGCGGTAATAATAGCGCCGGGAACGATGCCTGAGACCCCACCGAGGCGGCGGCAGAAAGGTGAACTAAAGTGCGCCGTTGAAGCGTGACGACAACGGGCTCCTCGTCTGGCGATTGGTTCAAACGATAGACGCGCTCTTGGTTTCGATTTCGGTGGTGAGATGTGATGAAAAAAGTTCATTTGAACGTTGGATAATCTTTTAAAGTTGTAGTTCGGAATTAATAGGTTTCATACCGTGTATAAAAGCATAATCTGAAGCGAGCCCTCCGTTTGTCACTGGTTGAACGCATCCCGCACTGCTACCTCGGGCGCGTAACAAGCATCGAGCAACCATGGAAAAAAAAGAAAAAGGTACGAGCGCCGGGGGCGGCGGACTTTTGGTTCTGGTTTCGTGTGTCGTCTCGTGTTCGCTTTGCGAGCTGGTGTCTCACCAATCATGCCGCGTTTATGTGCAGTAGTAGGTTGCGCGAAAGGTCGGCTAAAGACGTGTGGTCGATCGGGCGACGTTAGTTTGCATAAACTGCCGACCGATGCAGCAATGCGCAGCATTTGGTCGCGCGCCGTCGTCTTGCGTAGAGCTGTGGACAGCGGTGTCAGGATTTGTTCGTTGCATTTCCGATCAGAAGACTTTGAGCAGCACCTTCACGTCAGCCGGAGTCGCTCTGAGGCGGCGACCGAGGAGCTGGTGGTAGGTCTGGGGCGCCTTCGTAAAGCGCCAATCCAGAGTTCTGCGTCCTTACCAGCATCTCCCGTTCAGTCGGCGTGAGGTCGCTGAACGGGAGCTCAAACTCGTTTGCGAGCGCGGCGTTGTCGCCCATTTCTTCCAGGTTTTCTTCACAGACCGCCGTGCACTATAGCGACCCACGGGAACCACACTGAGTGTGCACTAAATCCTACCGATGCCGACAGTGCTCCCTGACGTCACTTCTCTTTCCAGAGGCGAAAAAGGGAAGAAAGCTGAATGTTTGTTTCGGTTTCGCAGATTTATTTGCAGGTACAGAAATAAGAGTCACAAAGTTCTAGAAAAAATTGTGTGGCATGCCAGGACCCCAATGCTTCTGAAAATACCTTCTTTAAAAAAAAATTAAATTGCCTTCATGGTCCCTTTAAGGTCTTAGTTCTGATTGAATAGCAAAGTTTCTCTAAACCTGAACGAAATGTTACCTACCGATATGAGGCTTTATAATCTGAGCTTCTTTTTCAAAATATATTTTAGAAGTTCAATTTATTTCTTGATTAGTCCGAATTATTTTGTAACTAAACCCCAACAAAAACTTTAAAAAGTAGATAATTCCGATTTTTTTGTGTTTAAGCTGAAAGCGCCGTTGAACGCGATATATATATATATATATATATATATATATATATATATATATATATATATATATATATATATATATATATATATATATATATATATGCAGGGTGTTCTTTTTAAGCTTTGTATATTTGTTAAAAAAAAAAAAAGCCGTGATAGTTACACTTAGGAGGCTTGTGGAGGTGAGTTAAAGGGCAAGGGGGACATTATGTGGGTGGCTAATCTTTGCGATAAGTCGGATAGTTAATTAAAATTCGTTAATTGACTTTTTAATTGGTGAAAACCGACGTATGGTTCCTATTAGAAACTTATACTGAGCGTCATCGAAAACCACTAAATAACTCATTTTCAGAAAGACTTTGAACGCGTGAGAAGCGTGGTAGTGCACGAAAGTTACCACTCGTGGAGCAGGTACAAGGCTAGCGGTTGTAAAACACGATGATAATCTAATCATCCACTTAACGCAACCGCTAGCCTTGTACCTGCTCCACGAGTGGTAACAAATTTTAATCAATTAGCCGGCTGATCGTTACGATTAGCCCCCTATACTATGACCCCCTGGACGTATAACTCACCTGCACAAACCGCATAAGTGTAACTTTCACGGCTTTTTTGAACAAATCTGTAAAGCTTGCAAAAAAAAAAAAAAAACAACCGAAAAACACGTTGTATATGTTGTTTTAATTGTAAGATGACGAGCGGAGCTGTGAATTCAAACTTTGAATTGTTTGAACCTTGACATTTGAAAAAATACTTTCTGAAAAATTAATATTTCTCTTTCGTATCTTTATTTCAGTCGAGGACGTCGCCAGAGAAGATGGCTAACGGAATTTCACTAGGCACCAATTACAGGATATTGTCTTTCCAAAAGGTGGGTATCTCACTTGGCTACGACATTTCAATACCCTGACAATTAGTGGCCAACATAGTTTTTTTTCTAGGTTGGGCTACTAGCTGTATTTTATATTGAGATTCGGGAACAAGATTTGAACGGTGACTTTATATTTATCTACAAATGCTTTGATAATTGTTCAATTTTGTACCCATATAGTGTGTCTTAAAATACCGTTATTCGTGTGCTTTTGTCAACACTTGGTATTCATCGTTGCATACAGAAAGACTTAACACAAGAGGGACATAACAAATAATACAGACAACACAGGCCTGCGTCGAGTGTCACCAACACGCTCAACCGTCCAGACAGGTTCAGTTAGAAATTGTTCACCCCATTTGATTGCATAATAAACTGCCTGGCTTTTACATTTACGGGTAGAAACGAAGGTTTTCGTAAAGGAAACAGTTTTTACCCTTCTTGATGGGGGCACAAAATTAGTGTATACAATATGTGATTAAATATATCGAATATATGAATTAATCTAAGCCATCTCAATACCCAAATAAAAAAGAGGAAGCGCTATTTCTCCCATTAGCGTGACACACACGTAAGATTCTAGAAAGTGTAAGTTGAGGCTGTCATCTTTAGTCGATGACAGGTTAAGAACCCATGAGAGACTTCGCTTCGAGCACGAACTTTCTGCCTTTGGCAACACTTTACCGCACTCTGAGCCAAAGCACGGAGGAGGGCAATGAGCGCGTGATGGAGTTAACCTTTCCCCGACTATACCTGCTAGTAGAGCTCGTCACCGGGTCTCCCATTCGCGTGTCAGTAGCGCCCGCTAAAATTGATACAGTCCTAAATGTGATTACGCCTAATGCCGCATGCCTCACATGACATTTAGTATTGCGCAAGAGTGACGCTCATCTTTACTTATGATTAGGACGATAAGATAGCTTCAATAAAGCTATACATTGTTTCCGCTGAAGTCCAGACGCAGTCAACGCGACCGATCAAGTCGCGTCAAAAGCTCAAGTTACTCGGCCTTTTCTGATTATAATTAGTCCAGCAATTATAGAAAACATACATAAACATGACGAACACCATGATGGTGCGCTTTTAACGCTGTTTGATTGGTCCAATCAGTTGTAGCATCGGCTGCGTCTGGACTTAACCTGCAACGAAGTATATAGCGACGAGTAATAACAACAAAATGTTATGAAAGGAGGTAGCAGAAAAGGAAGGGAGGCTCTCAGAAGGGTTCAGAATTGTCTAGGAGCCACAGATAGGTGAAAGATTGGAATGTAGTGTCAATTTTTGCGAGAAAAAAAAAAACAAAAAAACACGCACACACACACACACACACCATGTAAATAAAAAGTACCGCTACATAGGTAATAAGAAACATAATACAGTAATATACGCCTTTTTAGCGCGGCGTCTAAAAGATTGCAAAAAACAGTCAATGCGCTTGCTCGGAACAAGCCCTGCAGCCCAGTAGTCAAAGACCCGCCGAAGGCGATTCTTGAAACGGTGTACACCAGGGGTGTCAAACTCATTCGGGCGTTGGGCCCAGATAACCCTCCCCGGAAAGGTCGAGGGCCGTCGCCGGTTAGGGAGGGAGGGGGGGGGGGGGGGCTATTTTGTTTTAAGACTATAAATAAAAGCAGCAGTGGTTATCACGTTGCAAAATAGCCGAGTTTCTCAGCGGCTCATTTTTAGCTTTGATTCCTTGACTACTTTGGGCCCACCTCTGATGTGATTACAAATATTTGAAATGACACCGCGCCGCTAACACGCTGGCATTAAAAAAGAAAAAAACAACCACAACAACAAGAGAGCAAGCACACTGTCGCTGGCATGTCGCACAATTCTCTCCTAAAATTATTGAAATGCAACATGTTTTGAAAAAAAAAGAATCATTATATATACCTTTATACGGCAGTTTTTGATTGCCTGAAAAGTTTTATGCGTATCAGCATTTTAAGAAGGGTTTCGTTTTTTTTTGCGTGTAAATGGTATTTGTTGACTGCCAGAAATCAGAGCTTATATCTTTATTTTTGGGTGTTGCTTCTTCTGAGCAAGAGTTCGTGCTGCCGAGGTGCGGCCTAAAGACCTCGCCCTTGTAGCATAGTAAATTGTCGTGCAGGTGAAAGTTACATGAGTAACATAGGAATGGGGATTAGCAGTAGCTGAATCTTGGGGGCCGCGTCCCAGCGAGTCGCGGGCCGCATGCGGCCTCTGGGCCGCGTGTTTGAGACCCCTGGTCTACACTATACTCGTTTTCACCTCAAGAAAAAAAGAAGTTTTGCGCATTGTTCATTCGCCGCGCGAAGTTTACAATCATTATTGTCAGTTATCTATGTAAAACTTTACTAATATAAAAAAGTTTTTTTTTTTTTTTTTGTAAATGTTTAAACGGTTTGCGATTAAGCAACACGATATCGCCCCAGTTCTCAGGGATCCACAGTTTCGAATCTTATAGCCATCTTCACTTGTGCCGCCTGTGCACCAAATACCAAAATAACGGCGCTAATAGACTGTGCTTACTCTTAGCGTAACTTATTTAATCACTGTATATCAGGCTGTTCTCAGCACTCGAACTAATCATGCCCGCGGTGAAATCTCTCGAAGGTGACCACCGCAGGAGGCGAGCAGGTGCAACTGCTGAAACTCCGAAACCCCGTCGGCGTCGGGTCAGACTACATCGGCAGCTGGTCGCTCGAGTAAGTTCAAACTCACTCGCGCACGTCGGCGTCCGTAGTTGCGTATCACTCTACGAAATATCGAACGTCTACTTTCCCGCACTTCAGAGAGCCCATCGTGGCTATCCACGGAGCCAGCTCGGCGAATGAGTTGAACGTATTCTTAGACTCCAAAAAGTCAGCCATTTGCGCGAGGACACCGAGCATGACGCATCAAATCCTCCTTTTTTTTTTGTAGGTCCTAACCATATTATCAGCCTTGTCGTTCCCCGAGCTCGCTTCGTTGGGTGCAGCGTATGGTTCTCTCACCTGCTTTGAGCGGAAACCAGCCATTCCAGATTTTATGGGATACGTTGGCTATGCGGACAGCAGGTCGTCTGCTTCCTGCGCAGGGGTATCGGTGACGTCAGAAGGAAGCCAAGTTCTGATCGGCTCTCAACGGAAGGATAGTGCTTGGGCCTCAATGCTAGATGCCTTGAGGTCTACCGACTATTTTTGTCAGTCAGCCAATAAGAGCTCGGTGTTCTGACATCATCGCGAACCCTGTGCAAGAAGCAGACGAACGTACACCCCTCATTGTCACGGACAGCTTAAGAAACACTGGGCGTGGCTTATTATTTTAATTGGCGCTTATCGCCTCCTGGTTGGTTCTCCGTCGTTCTTGTCGGCTAATCCAGCAATCTCATTGGCTGCGAAGCGATAATGAAATGCACGGAACTCGCCACGCACTGCGTTTCTTCAGCTGTCAGTGACTATGCGGAGCGCAAGTTCCTTTTCTTCTTGCGCAGGAGTTGCGTGACGTCAGAACGACAACGAGCTCTTATTGGCTGATACAAAAAAAAAAGAAATTGGGGGAAAGGCCTCAAGGCATTTAGCATTGAGGTCTACACACTATCCTTTCAGTCAAAGCCAACCAGAACTCGGCGTATTTATGACGTCACCGCAACTCCTGCGCAAGAAGCAGACGACTTGCTGTCCGCATAGACCAGCTCAACTCTCTGACGTCATACCATTGCGGCGGCGCTGCTGTCGGTACTGCGCGTGCGCCGACGCTTCCTCGATTCGGTTTCTGCGCGCGCGCAGTGCTGGTCTGGACAAGTGCGGGTTTGGTTGTTAAGCAGTGTGTTGGTGTATATCAGTGCTTAGACTTGCCAAGCGTTTGTTAGCATTTGAGCAGGTTACGATCTACTCGGGCGACATAGAGTTTTAGTAGATCGTTTTCAAAGTCCCGCTATCGCTACGGGCGCGCGCTTCAGAACATGCATCCTAGTGGCAGCGCGAGTTCACGCTACAAATAGCCTGGTCTGAAAACACGATCTACTAAAACTTTCCAATGACGAAGCGCTTACGATTGCTAACAATGCGTGGATGCTAAAACAAATTCTGTCACTGGCGTTACCATTAGTATAAACCACCCAGCCTGGTTTCACCCATGAACGTATTTGACTATCCTGGTGCTAATAGGGGCAGCGTCTTCATCATTGAAATCTTAATATTTGAAAACCTTAATATAAAAAAAAATATATTTTTTTTATTGTTGTTAGTGTGTCAATAAATGAAACTCCCTAATCCCAGATGCTGTAAATTGTCAAAATACCTGTAATTTTCTTGATAACCTATTTAACACTTAAGTGTGATTGAACTTTTAATATGTCTACCAACCTGCTTTGGCCTCGTGGCTGGCAGTGTGTTAAATATTAAAAAAAAAAAAGAGTTAAAGTCACAACTGATTGGCGATCGTGTGTTCGCCGTAACTGTGTCATATACGGACATTTTTTGTCTTTGTTTTTACTTTCCAGCTCTTTGGAATGGGACAAGGTGCCGCCCGAGGAACAAGAAAGGCTCAACTACAAGAGCACGTCAGAGGGAGAGTTTTGGTAAGTCGCACTGGCACGGTCACTAAACGCCATTTACGGTTATCGGGAGCACATGGATATTAACTTTTAGTGCACAACACTCTCAAGACTGATGCTGAAGTAAACTCCGTTTCAGTTTAAAGGCCCATTCATACAGGCGCGTTTGCTTACGTTTTTTTACGCTACGTCATGTATCACCGGAAAATCCGTCATATCGAATGTCCCGTGCAAAGTTGGTTCTTAAACTGTTTGTCATGCTTCGTACGAAGTACACATGCCCCAGTGACTTTCGTTGTAAACAAACGAAAGCTCACGTAACGCAACGTAACGTAACGAAGAAGCGCCATGACGATGCACTTTTGGTACTGCTTGATTAACTCCATCGGATTGTAGTGTAGCCTGCAGTTGAACCTAAAGTAAACAAAAGTGTATTGTAGAGACGTTTGTTGTAGTGACGCAATTTACACAACATAAATGAAAGACGTTTGCCATTCTCTGTATTGCCGAATTAGAGTGCAGATCTTCAGGAGGAGGAGGGGAGGGTACGCAGGGGAGGATCACGTGTGACGTCACAAGCGACGTTACATTTGACGTCACGAGGGTAAAATTTTACCGTTAAATTTGGCTGGAAAAGTTTTCCGCTAAATTTAGCGGGAACATTTTTACGCTAAATTTGGCAGGGAAATTTAGCGGAAAAGTTTTCCCGGGTTGAGTGGCGTCACGTGTGACGTCACGAGGGTAAACTCTTTCCGCCAAATTTAGCGGAAAAATTTCCCCGCTAAATTGAGCAGGAAAAGTTCCCGCGAAATTTAGAGGAAAATATTTGCACTCGGTGACATCAGACGTGACGTCACGTGTGTCATTATCGGAAACGTCATATAATGCAACGCGTGATTACGCCGACGGCGACGGCGACGCCGCTCAAGCCGGAAACGGGCGCCTAACGACTTGCGCTCTAAAACATTCGTTGTTGTTTGATTGTATGAGATGCATTATTAGCATTAGTTTCGGTATTTCAGAAAAGAAAACACGAAGTAAATGTAAGCAAGGACGTTTAGAGCGCCGCAGCTCGTAGGCACCCGTTTCTGGCTTGAGCAACGTTGCCGTCGCCGTCGGCGTAGCCGCGCGTTGCATTATGGGATGTTTCCCATAATAACGTCACACGTCACGTGTGACGTCACGAGGGTCACGAGTGACATCACGAAGGTCACTCGTGAAGGTCACGACCTGCATAGTGGCCTTCACGAGGCCTTCACGAGTGACCTTCGTGACGTCACTAGTGACGTTACTAAGGTCACTCGTGAAGGCCTTGACGAAAGTCACGAGTGACGTCACGAGAGTCACAAGAGATGTCACGAGGGAGGGGGAGGAGGAGGGGAGGAGGAGGAGGGGGAGGAGGAAGGAAGGAGGAGGGGAGGGGAAGGAGAAAGGAAGGGAGGAGGAGAGGATACCCTTTTCTCCGTACCCTCCCCTGCTCCCCCTCAAGAGCTGCGCTCTAATTCGGCATTACAGGGGATTTTAAACGTCTTTCATTTTTTAACATATCGGTGAGCGAATACTGAAAAAATAATTTGATCATTCTGATTTTATCTTTTGCATTTGCTATGTAATGCTGCAGGGTTTATATTAATGTAGATGCTCACGGTGGTAGTCTTCCCAGGATATCCGGCTAGAAGGTCTTAATTGATGAAACCAAATAGTTTACTCTAATGTTATATAGTGCAACGTTTTTGCCAGCCTTTGCTCTTCACAGCTGGTTTCGTTGCTTGACTTGTTCAGGGACTTTACACTGCTGTTGTGTCTGCTGCGATAATACCTTGAAAAGCCCTTATTTATTGCGTCTATTTCTGGAGCGGAAGCTCGCTTTGCAGAACCCTGGGATCCTGGGCTCGATACCCACTCCCGCCCGTTTCGATCTGGATGAGCATCGTGCCGGCATGCGCTCGTGTATCACTACTGAGAGATAAACATTAAAGACCCCAGGCTAGCGGTTTTACTGAACTAATTAAATTCCTCATTCACATCACAGACACCAGACGCCGATTGAGGCTGACCAGCTTCCCGCTGTCTAAACCAAAACACAACGGAATAGCTGTCACCCTAAACCATAACCGTAGCAAGAAGCAGACTTTCCGAAAAAGTTGTCTCCGAGACAGAATGAAACGTGCTCCTTCTGTCGGCGACTGCCCACAGGATGTCGTACCAGGACTTCATGAAGACCTTCACGTCCCTCGAAGTGGTCCATCTGGACAGCGAGACGAGTCGGGACGAAGTCACACTCAGGGAAAAGGTGCCATGGCAGATGAAAGTCTGGAAAGGAAACTGGCAACGAGGGGTCACGGCCGGAGGCTGTCGCAACCACACCGGTAAGGCCTTCAGCGGGAATGGCCGATGAATGGCACTATACTTGATAAGACTAACTCGATAAAGTTACTTGCACTCATTTGGCAACATAATTTGATCTAAGTTAAAAAGCAACCTCCTGGACGCTTCAGAGTGTCTGGATCACTTTCGCTAAGTTACTTGCCGTCTCCAGGGTGCTAGGCATCTAGGGAAGCGTTGGCTACCACTTTAAGGTTTCGAGAATAGTTCTTCTATAGACATTGAGAGCTTAAAAAAGGCAAGGCGTACTAATTTACGAGACCGTACGAATTGCGACATTAGAAGATAAGAACGCCGAAGTGCCCTGGTTCGACTATCTTCGTTGTTTGTTTGTGCTAGCCTTACCTAGCATGGCTTTCAAGAAATGGAGGGCGTGGTTTAATACTTTCACGCTCCTTGCTTTGGTGATTCGTTCTTCGACGTCCGTCTTGCCTTATGCCGCACTCTCGGTGACTGCGAAATGATGATAAGATTCTCAGAAATTGCCACGCTCTGCACTTTTTAAACTCTCAGTAACCAGAGCGCGCTCACACCTAACAAAAGTTGATCTCACCTTTCGGGAAATAAGTTTCGATTAGTGTGAACTCGGCAACGAGAGCTAAAGCTAGCCTTTTTTGCAGAGGTGAGTTCGATAGGCTTTACTGTAGTTTGGAGGGCAGCAAATGCTGCCAGTGCAAGGCCTTGAATGGCTCTGATTCGGCGCGACATGTGCGGTGGGAGGGGCACCAAGGGAAGAGCGTGCGCTGGTAGCGTTACTCGCGTGATAAGATCACACTGTAGAATCTTTGAAATTTACATGCTGCGTCTGCATGAGATAAACAACCGACCAACCGTAAGAAAATTATCATTAAAAAGGGGACATGCCCAATCTAATCTTCGCTGTGCACTCTAAAAAAAGCCCATGCGTCTGCTGTCCCGCACAGCACTCGAAGAGCCAATCGCCGCAACTTACGGTGGCAACTCAGCGAATGACGATGCCGAAACATATGTTTAGACCAAAAACTCCAATCTGAGTTGTGACATTAAGCAATGCAAGCGTGACGTTTTGCATTGCTTAATGTCACAACTCAGACTACGTTTTTTGGTCTAAACATATGTTTCGGCATCATCATTCGCTGAGCTGCCTTCGTAAGTTGCGGTGATTGGCTCTCTGAGTGTTGTGCGGGAAAGTGGACGCACGGGCTTCTTTTAGAGTGTGCTACTTGAGGTAAGGTAGCCACATCTGAGTTCAATACTGGCACAGTTTTAGTTTGGCGCGTGAAGCGACTTCTATCTGTTGACGTTGCAGGTTTTTTTCTTTCTTTTCAGATACGTTTCACATAAATCCGCAGTTCCAGCTGATACTGTCTGAAAGTGAGGAAGTTGTCATCTCTTTAAGTCAGGACGCAGTTATCGAGCCAAAAGTCATGGGTTTCACAATCTACCAGGTAATACTGCACGTACCAACCCCTGACAGTTTGCGTACATCTTCCGGTGCGTTTAGTCAAGAGAAATTGGTATTGCGTACAAACGTGTATGATAGTGTTTAAATTTATATTGTAAAATAAGAAATAAGAAAATAAAACATAACTGGAGCAGTCGAGCGCGGTATAGATGGGCTTTATTTAGATCGATTAAGTAACAGTGTTATCGTGAGAGAAAAGTATTGGCCATGTAACAATCTCTCAATCGCTGTAAACGAAATAAAATAAAATTTCATCAGTACACTTATGACAGTCGGAAATGCCAGTGTGCCTGCTATCCCGGCAAGAAACTCTTTGTGTCAGTTACTCCGCTACACTGAATGATAACGTGGTGAATCGCGAGGTCACAAAAACAATTACACAGGATAATTAACTTTTCTTTGCGACACTGAGAATGACGTTTCCCATATGACGACATATTGAGTATATGAGCGCAAGGTGCAGTTTTTAATTGGTACTATTTTCGCTTCGGTGTTTGCCGAGCACCGTCTGTAGTTCGTAGTTCTTGGCTGACCGAGTATTGTGCTAAAAATTAGGCGAACGTCCATCGATTAGTGTATTTGCCGACCTTATTATTTTATACTATGCATGTAAAACTTATAATGAGATAAATGTGTTTAGTATTGATCTCTACAACAAAAGCAAATAAGAAAATGACAAACCTAAGGAAACATCATGCTCACATTTATCATCCGAAACGTTAAATGACGTTTCAATTTCTAAGTGGCATCGTGAACTTGCCCAAACATTGGAATAATTTTTAAGTGAGTGTTATAGATCGATACTTGGGCATCTTAGGCCTTTAGTCGAAGACGAAGGCGACATAATCATGGACGTCGAAAATGCTTCTTTCAGATGGCAAAACCGCCCAACGAAGCACTTGGAAAAGCATTTTTCAAGAAAAACAAATCCCTCCTCAGTTCCCAGTACAGCAACTGCAAACAAGTGAGTTACCGTCATTGCAATTGTAGTCAAGTCACTTGGCTGCCAGTACCGTCGGTTAAGGATGGTACTTAAAGTAACATTAGGAACCCTTGAAGTTACCCCTTGAGTATGTTGTAGCCATTGACAGCTGAAGATCTCCAAGGAGTCTAGAGGCTTATCTAAGATTGCCAATTTTGGGGTCTGTTGCAAATTTCTGGGAGGGGCTCTGAAGGGAGGTTATATACCATAAGTTTGGGTTACTTTGTGTAGAAAATTCGGGGGGGGGGGGAGGAGGGGGGGAGGGGGGAGGGGGGGCTCAGCTTGGGGTGCATTAAGTGGGTGTGGGGGGGGGGTGAATAAATCACTGAACGAGTTCATTTCAGATAACTTAGCTTCTAGCGCCAGCTTTTCAACCTTACTGGAGTTCTAGAGCTCAGATACGTTCTCACTTTCTGATGGTTCAGTAGTCACTGTACGAAATGTTTTTTCCTACCTAATTTTCTGGTTTCATTCTTTAGACACATTGGTTTGTGAAGTTATTTGTGGTCTCGCGGTGTTTAGACTTAATATCCAATATAATTTTGCCCATCGTTATGGTGATCTGAAAGTTCTACCTGACTAATTGCGAAGCTGTAAAAAGAGGCACAGCCGTGCATTCATGACCTTATAAAAAAACTAATCACATTTAATGGCGCAAAATATCTAATGGCGATATTTTGCGGAATTTGTCTTTACAGCTATTATATTTGATTCCAACTTGAAGGGTGTAGTTCAGCGAAGTCTGCATTAAAAAAGGGATGGTCTGCAATGTGCCTCGGTTGCTCAAACGGATGCGTTTCACAGAAATTATATATGAAGTTCCCTTTGAGTTAATTTGAAACAGCATAATGTTGAACAATAACTAAGATACGTCAACATTCCAGATTAAAATTAGATGTTACTTAGTTTGTACATTGAAAGGATTCACGGACACCTTCATACCCGCAGGTCTCCGTGAGGTGCGTGCTGGAGCAAGGAGGCTACGTACTTTTACCAACCACCTTCGAACTTGGTCAAGAGGCGGCGTTCACATTACGGGTCTTCTCAGGAAAACCGACCAAGTTAAAGTAAGACTTATTAGCACGTTATTGTGTAACTCCCAACATATCACCTTAAACGCTTCAACTGATATAAAGTTGACCATTGATTGTCTGTCCCATTTTTTTTTCTCGCAAAGGCTCATAGACAGTGCACCCAGCACAGTCAAGCCTGCAATCATGAAGGTGAGTCGGTTTGTCGCTAAACATTTGCAGTCGGCTGTCGTCATCATTGTCATCAAAGCTCATTCATTTATAAGCATGCTAAATGTAGAAGATAAATCGGCAATCAACTATATTAGTGTCATGTATTTTGATGTCATCATATCGAATGTCCAGCTATTCATCAGCACAATAAATGCCAAAGATAAGTGACCTTAGTCATATCTCATTAACCCTACCTTTATTCCGTCGCAGTGCCTTACCCCTATGTCATGTGGAAGAAATAAATGAAGTAAACCCCAGTGAATTTAAGGCCCATGGAGCCTACACACTGAACAAGTGCACGCAGAGAAAATCTCGCGGATTCACCCTTCTGATTGTGAAGGCGGAGAACGGCAGTTTCGGTGCAGCTTCCTTAGCCTCTAGAAATTGCGGCTACCTCAAATGTGCTCGGGCTATCAAAGCATAAAAACCTATTGGTCTCAATTGTTAGACAATCAAGGAACACTGCTTAAACTCTTCTTATTTACATAACAATACCAACGTTTCGTTGACTTGATCAGTTTTGTACATGAATCACAACTATGTTTATGTAACACCAGTTGGTAACTCTCAAGCGTGTTGCTGTCAAAGGGTATTTGGTATGTCTCCAGACAGCGTTTGTCACGTTTTTGTCCCGTAGAGCTAGGTCATAGCAGTTCAATGGTTTAAAAATAGTCCAACAAGTCAGTACCAACTCTACCGACTTTGAACCCGCAGAGCTTGATGTGGTGGCGCTTACTCTTATAGTAATAGTTACAGGGTAGGCCCTGATATGTTGTATTCGCTCCAGCTGAACTATGTTCGCTTGACACTATGAGTGAGCAGCACACTGTAGTTAGTCGCTGTTCGTCACGAGGAACTAGAAATTGCTTTCACAGAAAACTAATCCGAGATGTGGCACAAGGCAGGGCGTTTCATATAACTGCGTTCTGCTCACTGCAAGAGCGGATTTAGGGATGGGGGCGGCGATCACCCCTTCCCAGTTTCCCAAATGCCACATTTTTTATTAAATGACCAGCGTGCACTAGCTTAAAAAAAAAAAGAACGAACAGATCTGGACAATGGTTTGCACGTAACGTCACATCCTTCCGTGACATAAGATCTCTTTACAGGAACCCCCCCCCCCCCCCCTCCCCATCCCCCAAGCCTGACACATATATCCGCCCCTGGTTCGCTCTCACATCGCAGACTTAATTTTAAGGCCAAACCTATTCTCATTTGTCTGCTCCAATTGCCAACTTAACTAGTAGACTGCAGTGAGTATAGCTCTCCAAGCACTGCGGGAAAGCAGACCGAGGACCCTCCTCTTACGGTCCAGAGTAGTATTCTCAAATAGCAGTACTGCAATATTCCAAGGAGTAAATTTCATTGCGAAGAACGTACTAAATAAGTAAAAGTGACGTGCCATTGTTTTGCAGGCCACGCCATCTTTCGACAGCAAGGTCAGCTCGTACGAGGCAGTTTTTCTTCAGGTCGCCGACGAGCACTCCTCGGTGAATTGTTTCGAACTGCAAGAGCTCCTCGAGGCTTGTTTGCCGAATGGTACTATCGCCTTGATATCATTAAAAGTCGGTAATTTACATTAGGCTCTCGGAATTGCGCAACCGTGTTCATAAGATGAAGTAAGGCTCCATTAAGTATACCGACATTTAACTAAGCTGCGCGGATGATCAAATGTTGGAGAAGAAATTACTAGCAACCTGTGCCGTGACGTCACAGCGTCAAGTCGTGGGGTAACGTACTACCGTGCCGTCACGTGGCATACATTTACCCGCTATATTTAGCGGGGTAATGAACGGAAGATGGAAGGAAGGTCACCTTCCTAGGATTACGCTAATCCGCAAAAACATACCATGCTTAAAAAAAAAAAAAAATCTTCGGAGGTTTTTGTGTAACTTTCGCAAAGAGGCTCCGTTTCTGTAAAGCTTATTTTCTCGGGGCACTGCAAAAGCTGGCAAAAGCTCTAAGTGAGACATTGCATACCCCTCTAAGGCTTTCTCGAAATGACATTTCAGTTTTTTTTTTCTTTTTCTGCAAGCTTTCAACTTTTCGTAATTCGTTATAAGTTATGTTTATAAGATGTAAGGAGCTTACCCGAGGAAGTGCGTAGCAGAAACTCAAACTAAAATTAATACGTACACTGAAACTCAGCATGAACAACCTCGGAGATTTGCCTGCGTTTATAATACACCGCGCCACCCCGGAACACCAGCCGTTCACCTTGTCTTAATCAGTTAAATTAGTTAAAAGGGCCAACGGTAGCACTCCAGTAGTCATGCTGCTGTAGTGGTGAAAGGGAGGGGAGACGTATTTTTTCCACTGAAACTGCATGACTGTAGGAGCGCTTGCATCGCCTTTTCTTCTCAGCGACTCGTCTGAATAAGTGGTTGGTGTTATGAAGCCACCTCGATGCACTATTTATTGTCACGAATGACAATTGATGAGGCGACGAATTAGTGAAAGAAACTAAATGTTTAATGGGGCGAA
The DNA here is from genome assembly GCA_013358835.2 of Ixodes persulcatus. Classification (NCBI taxonomy): domain Eukaryota; kingdom Metazoa; phylum Arthropoda; class Arachnida; order Ixodida; family Ixodidae; genus Ixodes; species Ixodes persulcatus. Next base: position 218,210 of record JABSTQ010009978.1, on the reverse strand, counting down.
CTTGTGCCCAAAACAAAATAGAAGAAGGCTCTAGCGTCGCAGGCGTTGGTGGCGGTGTAATAGCAGGATCGAGCGCTGCGGTGAGAATGACTCCGGCTCGCCAGGCGGAGCCCCTTATGTACACCTGTGGGCTTCTGGAACATTCAGCGTAGAATGTTCGGCACGTAGAACATGGCTAACTCGATTAGACGACAAGGTTATTGAACTTACAAAACCCTAAACTGAAAGAGTAAATTAAAACAAAAAAACGTTTGCTCCCAGAAATCGAACCTGGAGCCTCCGCGCGAAAGCCAAGTACGGTAACCATACAGTCAAGCACACGCTCGCTCGGAGACGTGCGTGGAAATATGCAATGTTTTTGACAGCTATTTTTGCTCTAGATGCATTGAAATATGATTTTTTTTTTGTTCGGTGATGTATTAGGGTGCGGCATATTTGTGGCTGTTCAAGCAGTCTTCGTCAATATAATATTTTGATTTCTTCTATAGCCAAGCCTGCAATCTTTAAAAAAAGCTTTTTAGAAAAGTAAGTACAGCGTGTTATCAAAAAAAAAAAAAAACAGTTTACACTGCTTTTTTTATTGCAAAATAAAATAACGCGTTGCCGAACGCTTACACCGCCCGATTGTAGTTCTAGTGGTCCAGACCAGATGCCGAAGTTTCAGAAGTTGCCGTTATTTAATTCAAAAGTTATAAGCAATTTTCTTAAACTTTAAATGGAGAAAATGGCTGGTGTTCTTGGTAGCTGGCGCCATTCATCTCCATGTGTCCGTGGGCTTCGTCGTCTGCCATGTTTCCATTGAACATTTTATAAAATCCCTTATAACTTTTGAATAAAATATTGGTTACTTCTGAAACTTCGGAATCTGGTCTGAGCTGCCAGCGCTACCAACATTTGGGCAGATACAGCGTTCGGCGATGCGTAATTTATTTTTGTGATCAAAAACAAAACAAAAACCGCGGTCATTTGTTTCGAGGACACGATCTAGAACTAGCGGTGAAACAGGCGAGTTGGTTAACGATTTATAAAATTAAAGGGGCTAACAATAGACAAGGACGATAAGGAAGACGAACAAAACGAGCGCACGTTCTGTTTACATTCCTGATTCTCTTTGTCTATTTTTAGCGCGTTTAACTTCGTAAGACACGCTGTAGACTTTACGCGTACGAGCACTCGAAAAGTTACCTGCCAAAACCTTTCATTGTAAAAATGTGTACAAAAAACTATTGTTTACGTTTAGTTCCAAAATATGATCTACTTGTCTTGCATTTTCGAAATTGCGAGTTATAATTTATATTTAATAGTACTTAAGGTTATAATGTGATACGTTCTTTTTCGTTTCTTCTTCTTAGGGTTCTTATTTCTCTTTGTTCTTACCATCCCCTAAATCCTCCGTTCTGTTTTCTCTTTCTTTGCGAAGTATTACATTCGTTCTCGGACAGGTTGAGCCTTTTGCTTTTGCAAATGACATTTCCTTCCTCTTTCTTTTTTTCAGATTACGTCAAGAGCTGCGCAACCTTGGAGGTATGCCGTCAGGTGGTGATGGCACTCGATGTATCCTTTTCAAAACAAAAACGAGAAATGTGACTGAGAACTTCAAACTTTCTTAGAATCTCATTTGATTAAGTCTTAACAGCGGAGGCAGTAGAAGCTCCTCGAATGCGGCATAGGAAATTGCTTTTTTTTTTTCTACGCGCGTTGTTGTCTTAGCAATACATTATTAATGTTTAAATTGAGCGAAGCCTTCCCTTTTGTTTCTAAAGATATTGGTCACATTTTCCTCCGCGCAAAGTCAACCACTGATACCAGCTACAGACGTTGGCAAGTACGTCCTCTGGGCGCACCACCTTGCTGGTGTTGGGGGTAGATCATCTGATGGTCAATCATTGCTGAGGCGAACCCAGGACCTCAACAATGCTATATCAGACTATCTACCCACACCAGCAGCAAGATGGCGTTACCCAGAGGCCGTACTTGCAAAGCTTTGTCTGCTTCTTTTGCAGGGGTTGTGGTGACGTCCGAACGCCGAGCTCTGATTGGCTCTGATGGAAGGATATTGGGTAGACCTCAAAGCAAGCTGCCTTGAGGTCTACCCACTATCCTTCAATCAGAGCCAATCAGAGCTCGGCGTTCGGACGTCACCACAACCCCTGCCAAAGAAGTCGACTAGGCTTGCGCCCCGCATAGGCACTGAGTGCCCAAAAAAGGCAAGGCATGGAGAGTCCTGTGCATCTCATTATATCTCCTCTACTAATCAGCTTGCGGCTTTAGCCGATCAAAATGCCGAAGAGAAGAGCCAATCATGAAGCAAGGGACGCGAACATAGCGTACCACGCTCTGGAGTTCTTAAGATGTCAGTGACCATATCAGTGACTAGAAGGACAGAGCTTAAAAAATTCAACCTTTTGCCACAATATCGTGGCAAAGGCAGTTGTAACCCGGAGTACATTGCTCATTTCTTTTACACGCATGTTATGCACATACGGCGCGAACATCGTGGTCGTGCGTAGCGTCTCTGAAAGAAACCCCTGGTTAAAGCTTAAGTGCCAGCGGTAAAGCAACGCCAAGTTCGGGTCTATTACGTTTGACCCTGCTATTTCTCACCCTCCCCCTCACCCCCCGTCGTTTGGTCTAAAGCATGTGCTTATTCTCTTTCCCCTCGCACCCCCCCCCCCCCTTTTCTCGTCATAAGCGCGTGATTGTCATTGCATCACCATTGGTACGCATCACCATTCGAGCGCAATTTCGCTGGCTATCTTGAATGGCCAAACAGATTAAAAAATACATTATCATTTTCGGTATTCTCAGCGCACCGTGGATTAGAATTGTTGCAGAGCGCATGCAGCAATTCATTTATGCCACTCGTATTGATAAACGTAAGCACAGCGAAGTTTAGTAAAGTGCACCACGTGTTTGTGACCACACCTCAGGTAGCGCAGTTCTTTAGAAAAAAATCTTTTTTGTTATGTGTGTGTGTGTTTGTTTCGTGGGGGGAATTCGGAGCCTTAAAAACTAGAAGAAGCCAAGTTAGAGCCAAACGTGACCTTTTTAAGGCACGAGTCTGTGTATCTTTGCCCCAATTCGCCAAACAAGCGGCAAACTTAGGACTTCACTGCTGGTAGTTGGCTGTCATCAGACAACTTTGGGCCTAAATCGCCAAACAGGCGCAAAACTTGGCCTTCACTTCAATCTTTTCGGCTCGTACGTGGCTCGTGTCTTGCCCGTTGGCAAATATGTGGAGAGCCGGAGAAAAGCCATAAAACGCCAAAGTAAAGTGTTTTGGCACTTACTAACGCCTCGAGCAAAACCATATTATGCACAAGGTATCCGCCTAGGATTGCCAAGCTCGTGCCAAGTTGTTTGTGAACCTTAACGCATATGACACAGACAACGGGAGTCGGACGGTTGAGGTTCCAGGAGTACAAGAACTTCATGTGCAGCCTCAAGTACTGGCAGGGCACCTTCAAAAAGCACACCAAGGGCACGTCGGGGATTTTGAGAGCCGAGAAGCTACGCGAAGCTTTGATCGACATCGGTATATGCAGATTCATCATTCTCGAATACAAAAGATGCTGGCACTAATGTTCCGCGTTGTCAACACCGTTTCATGTTTAGCTGAAGGGCCGCTGCGCTGAAGGTCGGAAAAAAAAAGAAGTCTGTGATATCTATTTTAAGCAGGAGTCACACTGCTTGTACATCACACAAAAGATTCGAATGCGAGTCACTGCGAGATCCTTGCCTCGAATTCCGCACGGCAACGACGCCAAGGAGAAACCTTGGGCAGGCGGCATTCGAACTCCTGATATTGCGGTGACTCGTGCCTGCAGACTGTCTTTCGTATGATGTGTGGGCAGTGTGATCCTGGCGTTTAGTGGCACCTACAATACGCATCACTACACATGACACGCCAAATAGACGCTGATGTCCTCGCTTAAACCACTATTGAAAATGATCTTCATGAGATCCTTGAGCCACATTCGCGTTGCTCGCACATCGTAAAAAAGACGCGGTGTTTCCTGCAGACATGGTGAGAAAATTATCCGCGGACACAATTATCTGCGGACTTGTGTGCAGACAGTTTCTGAACGACCAGTGCCACAGGACCTCCAGACAAAGAAGAAACTCGGTTCAGGCAGCGTCTGCTAACTGTATTTTGTGCGATGTGTTAGCACTGCCACCACGGCTTTACAGCGCCATCGGCGGGTGAGCTGTCAGACAAGATTTTGTAAATGTTCGTGCGCTTTGTGCACTTTCTCTGAAATCTCATCCGGCGACCGGGGTTGCTGTCTGCGTTTTTGGCGGACAACTGGAATTCCAAGTGCTAGTGAGATGCGAGGAGTTCAACTAGCGTCTGGACGTAGTTACTATAGGCTCTGAAAGCCAAGCAGCAATGAGGGACGAGGACCGTGTCCATGTCCGTCCTCGTTACATTATTGAGCTTAGCTTTCATAATCTTGGGTACTGATATTATTTAGAGCATTGGTTTTGTTCCAGTTTAGATAGTGGCTCAGCTCCAGACCGCGATGGCTGGGGCGTTCATACCACTGCTAATTTTATGCGTCATGGGCTGTAAGCAAATTTGACATCTAGGCAGCGCGTCGGGTTTCTTTTTTTTTTAAACTGTTAAGAACTCGCGTCATTTAGGTATCTAATTATACGAGCGCTTTGTTGACACAGCGTTTGCGTCAAATACTGTGTTGTGGGAGCGCTGTGCGCGGACTTCAAAGTATATAAAGCAGATGTAACGTGTCCACAAACTGGTTAGCTTTAACATGAGGAAAGAAAATTGTAGCCATGATCCGGCATAATTTTTTTTTCTTTTATCAAATTAGTTTTTTTACTGTTTAACACCTCTTCTAGTAGCTTAGGCTCGTGATCAGTTCTATTATAGAGGAACAATTTTATCGCGAAAATGTTTAAAACACATTGAAATGGCTACAAGTTGGTTCTAATATCTGGCATAAAGAATAGACGAAACCAAGGTTGACAACTTTGCGATTTTGCAGCACACTGTGTTTAATACGATGTTTTAAGGGAGCCGCTATTGTCTGAAGAATGTTCTCATAGCATGAATACATATAGAGAAGCCAGAAATGTGTGGTTTCGGTTGTCTTTGAGTTCTTGCGCTATGGCTGTGGACTATGTGCTAACAAATTCATCGAACGTCTAAAAACAAAATTGTGAAAAGAAAGTGTGGGACTTGCTTTAGAAGCTTGGACGTTTTCTTAGCTTGAAAACGGTGACAGCTGAGGCCATGAGAAAGGCGGGAGTGATCTGTTAACCACGCAGATTAAATGTCGCTGTACTCTTTTGATTAGAGTTTCAGCATACGTCCTATCATTTTGGTTTCAGGTTTTCAGCTGAACACGGAGATCCTTGCGATGTTAATGCTGAGGTACATGAGGAAAGACGGTACCTTGAGATTCGGCGATTTCGTCTCCTGCATTCTTCACCTCTCGGTTTCTTTCGGTAAGTATCGCACTGAAGATATCCTATGACTAAACTCTAATTAAAATGATTGGAAACCCCCTTTTTGAGGGTATCAGGAAGTAATACGTTTTCAGAGATAGGTTAAGATGGTGAGTGAAATAAAAAAAATTGCAATAAAAGTATAAGACTTAAAACTTATTTTGGAAAAGTTCAAAACGAAACATTTCAGCATTTTAGGTAAATTAATAAAACTTCAGATTGGGCGAGTTGGTTGTTCATGATGGTCGACGTTACAGCGTCTTTCACACGAAGGGAGGAGGATGAATAGTATTGTGTTAGTATGGCGTCTATAATACTGTCACAAAAAGAGATTGATTATTTAGTCGCAAGTTTGTCTAGGCGATAAAGTGGAATTTTTTCCCTTTTTCAGTTTTCGTCTTTTTTCTTCTTTTATAAGAAAATCGTCTTAAATAGAAGTAGAAGCAGAAGGAATTTATCACCTAATACAAAGTTGTCAGTGAGCGCTGTGTGAGTGTTCTTTTTGTGTTTTGAACCTTGAGCGACAGTTTTTCAAGGTAAAACTATTTGTTTATTATAGTGAAAGATTTTAACAATACCTACAGGACCAGCACATTTGGTACACCTTGCAGAATTGAATTCTAAACGTACGTATATAAAACTGGACACGTGAACGTCGTTTTGCGAGGAATATTTGTGTATATTTTGTTAAGAGCTCACCTCAATGGTGGTGAAATATAAAAATAAATAAATAACGGCGGTTCTGCATTTCATGTCTTATACCAGCCTATTTGTCGTCGGTTGACTAATTTGCGAGGTCGCTTCAGGGTGGCTTGCTGAACGCAAAGAACGCAAAAATCGCCATAGTAGAGGCTGGCGACGAGTAGGGATACTCGCGATAAGTAATCGTTGTAACGAAATATATAAACGATGACCACCTGAGGGCAAGCTCGCAAACCAAAGTGCGGACAACAAACATCCGGTGCAGGACAAAAAAAAAAAAAAAAATGCGCGGCCGGCGTTTTTGTTTTATTTTTAATATTCTACCACCTCCATGTTGAGCTCTAAAAATATACATAAAACTTTGTGCTAAACGACGTTCGTATGCCAAGTTTCAGGTATGTACGATTATAATTTTGAGTTATACGAGGCGTGCCCAAAATGCTGGTCCTTCAGGGGCGGATTTATGGGTCAGGCCTGGGGGGGGGGGGGGGGGCGGTAGGCCTTCGGCGGGGGGGGGGTGGGGGGGGGGAGTCGGGAGTTTGCTGAGATATGACACGGTCCAAACGTTGCCCGGGTCTATTTTGTTGACCACATATTTGCTATGTCGCCAAAAACTAAACTTCTGGCTGGTGTATATCAATGATTTTATTTTAAAAAAAGTTGACCTTGGGGAGCTCAGGGGAAGCGGTCGCCCCCCCCCCCCCCCCCCCCCCCTATATCCGCCCCTGTGGTCCTTGCGGCTTCACTTCTTACAATGACTTTTTTTACTACTTGTGGTCATACAAGCTCTGCGTCTCGTGAATTTCATTTTCTGTTTCAGATAGTCTGCATTTCGGCAGTCATTTATTAAACGATGGAAAAACAAAGTAGATCTGGTTGACCTCTTCGTCTTTCCAATAAACTAATTGTTCTCTTTCACAAACTAACCTGTTTTATTTAATAAAAAAAGACATTTACACGACCTACTTTTTGTTTTCTGTGTAGTCAGTTTTGAACGAAACAATTTTACATTATATTTGGTAGAACTCTATAAGCTGTGCCTGTTTGGTAATTTCGTTTTATTTGTGATTACAGCAACTTTCGAGAAAAAAGACCCATTACAGAATGGCTTCATCAAAATGACCCTCCCCGAGGTAAGTATAGCAACCATGATCCGAAGACATTTATGCGTCTTACCCGGTCCACTCAGTAAATACATTCAAAACACACGCGACGTCCTAAACCATTCACATTGACGATTTGTAGCTGCCACTGTCGTCAAGGCGTCGCCAACGTGACTACATTTCTCACTATGTGACGTCATATTAAAAGACCAAAACGAAAACGGAAGAACTCGGATAAAACTAACGTTAAAAAACAACATTTAGAATAATATATACGTTGTTGAAAAGATGCTCAAACCGTAGACGTAAAAAATAAGGGCGACGGATTGCATAGCATTTTTTGTAAAACGTCTAAAAATAAGGAACGAAGCTCAAATTTAATACACATAATGATTTGGTTTGGTATGAGGAAGTGTAGTTTTTTCTCAGCCAGACTTTGTTTCTAGATAAGCCATATGACCTACGCGAACTACATACTATAGCACACCCAATTCTGACCTCACTTATTGTCTCTGCTAAAACCACACAGTATGAACGTTTTTCTAGAGTGTGTGCCTTCTGTCGTTATTCACTCTTAAGTTAAACATTTGTCAACACTAACATGTCTTTAAAAGCCGGAACTAATAATAAATAAAATGCTGCCACAAATACGGATAATAACATAAAAGAGATGACACTATTTCACTCTATACACGAAATCATCATACAGTGTATAGCTCTGTGGTTTGCTAACAATTTGTGTTTCGTGTTTCAGCTCAGTAACACGGTCGCTATGGAAACTTAGTTTCTTGAGAATGGAGCGAACAGAGAGTGACGTCAGACAAAATATCTTTTTCAGTGGCTCAAGACATCCCTGCAGTGCTAAAGGTGGAGCTGCGTCAAGTCATCGTAATTCCAGAAAGAGACAAGGCTTGCTCAAATCTATAGATATTTAGAGTAAATGAAATCAAATGCAAGATCGAATCAAATTGTGTAAAGAAATAGCCCCGGAGTATTTTCGTTTTTTTCCCCTCTTCTTTCTTTTAGGAGTTGTAATTCGAATCACCGCGCAAGTTGTCGTCTGCCTTTGTTTAAACGGATGATGATCTTACACATGTTCATAAACAAGCCAACCTAAAAAAAAAGTTCATTAAACCCTAAACACTAAGTGCCATGAAATCAGCAATGTTCCTGCACTCCTAGAAAAAGCGGGGTAAACTAACATTGGGCTTAACGTCAAAAATGTCCGTTTTCATCGGATTCTATAATAAAGATGTAAACGTTCGAGGTTGCCTCTTTTGCCCAACTCCCATTCGAATGATTACAGTAGCGCCATTATCTACCCTTTACATAATACGTTCTAAGGTTCTGTGACAATAGATAGTTCTAGAATAAAAAAAAAACCCAAAGCGTTGCCCCCCCCCCCCCTTTCCCGTTCTAAAACTATCTACGTTTTGTCGAACGTTACTCAAAAGCGCGCAATAAAGCTGGAAATAACAATCTTCAAACACGAGTTGATTGTGTAACACGAAGCAGTATACTTACACTTACTCTTGTCTAAGGAGACTGCAACCCCTGTTCACCTTTAATGCAACCCTCTGAATATTATAACATCAAGAATTTCTCCAGTTAATGTGAAACATTACTTCCTCCTGAAATTGCGCGACCCGTGATTTTATGCACCGTTTCACACTAAGCCCAAACGCAGTCGGCTTTGGGATCCGATTTAGCCGATCAAACAGCACCAGAATTGCATCGTCAGGGTTCTCGTGGTCTTTGTGTGAATAATGTCCCCTGCTAAACCAATCACCCTAAAAAAAGTGCACGATCACTGCCCATTTGCTGTGCGTGGTTGGTTTAGCCGATGAGATCAAACACAGGAAGACGACAAGCGTCGTGACAATGCACTTTTGGCGCTGCCTGGTTGGCCCCATAAGACCGTGGTGCCGGCTACGCTCGAATTTAGAGCGAAACGGAGTATAGGTAAAGCTTTTACTACACTCTAAGAAATGCCTGCGCGTCTACTTACTCGCCAAACAATCGAAGAGCCAATCTCTGCGATCTAGGAAATCAGCTCAGCGAATGATGAGGCGGAACATCCGTTTAGACCTAAAAATGAAGTCTGCGCTGTGGCATTACGCAATACAAAGCGTCATGCTTGCATTGCGTAATGCCACAGCGCAGACTTAATTTTAAGGTCTAAACAGATGTTCTGCCTCATCATTTGCTGAGCTAATTTAGTAGATTGCAGAGATTGGCTCTTTGAGTGTTTTGCGGGTAAGTGTAGTACAGGACATGTCACCGTGAGAATCGAGAGGTAACTTTAATGACCCGTGGTAAGGAGCAAACATTTAATAAATCAATTCAGTAACGCAGCACACCAGTGCTGACGTTTTCTCTCTCTCTCTCTCTCTCTCTCTCTGTTTCTACGAGTGTATGATGCTAACAACGAACTGAATTCTTCGACTTTACTTTCAGCAGATTAACTCATTGGGGTTTACCGTGTACATTAATCCACTAAGCAGGACATAGTATATATGTACGTAGAGAACGTGTAAATGTTTTACGCTTTATTTACACTTTTCGAAAGAAGACGCAAATATGTCAATGTGGATATTTTTTCCCCGTTATTTTTGTGTACATCGGGCTGTGTTTGCTAATATTGTGTGTTGCAAAAGATATGCCGCCTCATCTTTGTAATATAAATCACAGTCACCGTTTTGTTTTGCAATATACGACGCTTCGATCGTTCCGCCACTAAATCCGAAGTCATAAATTACCAGGTGTATTTACCCGTGTCTCTTGGAGCCGCAATAAACACAAACGTTACGACAGTGAAGCACGTTTTGTCGCCTCTGCTTTTTGGCTTTGGGGGGATCCAAGAATAATATAATCGGAAACATACGTTGGCTTAACATAAAGGAGTTGCTGGCATAAGCAATCAGCCGGTCATTCGTAGAGAGGTATACATTTTTATTGTTGTTTCGATTGCCCGATCGAGACCGGCGCATCTTCGCGTTGTGCTTCTACGCGTGATGAATGTCACTGGCCGACACTTTTAGCGCTCCAAACTACGACCTTCGGTACTCCGTTTCATAGTTAGTGTAGGACGCTGTCAAAGCTGCTGAAGCGAGCATGAGGTTTGATTAGTTCGATTTCGCAAATCATTTGCTTGCGTTCTCGCGCTAACGAAACCAGAGATAATAGAGAGTTTTAGTAGATCGTTCCGATACCTCCGATAGCCCCGATAACGATACTATGCATGCGCAAGGGAGGCAGTGGCGGAGTATCGTGATCGGCAGTATCGGAGGTATCGGAACGATCTACTAAAACTCTCTAGTGTCACGCGCTCGCGCCAGTAGCTTTGGTAGCGCTGTATAGACAATTGCAAGCATCGTACACCGACTGGTGTCCCATGCGTGCAAGTTCGTGCCATAGAGTTATTATAATGCACGCTAGAGGCTCAACTGGCGCTAGTGTGCTGCTGCAAATCGAAGCAGACAGCAACCAGTCGGAAACTGACTCCCGGTAATGCATTTCTATGGGAAAAAGCGAGTGCATTTTCTCTCTGCGCTCGATTATAAGAGCAAATATCACGAATAATTCGTACGTACTAGGCACATTACAACATTTCTCAGTCACGCAGGCGAAAAATTTGTTCAGTTACGGCGTTTTTATTTTAAATTCGTGGCAGGAAAAATGGTGCTAAAACGGCTTCGTACATGTATTTATGTGCACTGTCGGACATACAGGGTGATACAAGGAGACGCCAGGCTCTTTAAATCGACCGGAAAATTCGGTTTCTTAACCTATCGCGCTACGACTTTGTGCAGCGTTGCCCACAGATGGTGCACTTTTTTTTTTTTTGTAAAATTTGCAAAGAGCAAACTTACCTGAGGAAAAAGCAAAGAAAGAAAAAGGCTTAGCTCCTATGGAAACGCAGCGACGCCACCGGTCTTCAAACAACACGGCGCCGTTTCGCACGGGAAACAAGAGATGGCGCAACGAACGCCGCCAACGAACGAGCATACGGCATCGAGAACCGGCGTCTTTTCTTTAGCAGACGATCTTTTCGACTCAAAAGCAGCGCGCGTTCCGAAGGGGGCGACAGTCGCAGAAACAAAAACAACAACTGATATGAAAAAAGCTCGCGCCGCTTTTGATTCGAAATGATTGTCTGCTAAAGAAAAGACGCCGGCTCTCGGCGTCGTATGCTCGTTCGTTGGCGGCAGTTAGCGTCGCGACCGCTTGCGCCATCTCTTGTCTCCCGTGCGAAACGGCGCCGTGTTGTTTGCAGACCGGTGGCGTCGCTGCGTTTCCATAGGAGCTAGAGTTCCTGTATAGGCTCCCTACGGGAGCCAGAGTTGCGCGTTTGATTCCACATGCCGCGTGCCGCCCTCGCCGCTATTCGCCGAGATCCGATCACGTGAGGAGCCGTATCAAGTGTCGTGCAGCAAAGTAGACGTTGCACGCGCCCCGGCGTACGTTCCCAGGCTTCTGAGCCCGCCGCGCGCCTCGAACGCGCGGCGCTGCTATTCGCCGAATTCAGTCACGTGAGGAGCTGGATCCACATGCCATGCGTGAACGCGCAACTCTGGCTCCCGTAGGGAGCCTATACAGGAACTCTAATAGGAGCTAAGCCTTTTTCTTTTTTTTTTACTTTTTCCTCAGGTAAGTTCGCTCTTTGCAAATTTTACAAAAAAAAAAAAAAAAAAATGCACCATCTGTGGGCAACGCTGCACAAAGTCGTAGCGCGATAGGTTAAGAAACCAAATTTTCCGGTCGATTTAAAGAGCCTGGCGTCTCCGTGTATCACCCTGTAGTTAGCGGGAACGCGGCGTCGGTGATTTCCAGCATGGTGAATGTACGTGCCAAACGAACGAAGGACATCTGGAAACCAAGAGAGACGGCAAGAACTACGCAGTAACACTGATCAGTAACTCTTTATCCCAGACAACACCCGACATCCTCAGGACGTCCTCAAAAAATACAAACGTCCTCAAGGTTTTCAAGACGTCCTCAGGACATCCTGAGAACGTCAATCGCTGGATCATCCTAGAAACGTCCTTCCAAGGACTTATTGAGGACGAAGGATACAAAGTTAGAGGTAAATATACGTCCTCAGTTTGATTGCGTTATTAAAAAAATTAATTAATGAAATGACGGTAGTATACACAGTTCATGTTTACTGCTAACCTAAATTTTACATACAAATTATTACATGTAGTTGTGTAAGTTTAGAACATCTTTTAACTATAGTTTTGATCAAACAATTATTTATTAAAACAAGGACGCACTACAATTATTATTAGTTTTGTATTTGCGCAGTATTTCGGAATTCAGTTCCATTGGCAACATTCAATCTAGGTGGCGCAAGCTACCGCCTACTACAAGACGTACCGTTATTGCAATTATCTACCCATCCGAGAGACCCAAGCAAGCTAAGCCAAGCCAGGACCGAAACAGAAATAGCCTCGAGGTTGATGATGGCTTGATAATGTGGAAGCTTGGGCTAGTTGGTCATTCATGCTTGGATGGAACAGCGCAGATACAGTCACAATCACAGGCACACAAGGAAAGACTTGCAGCGCTGACTAACAACTCAGTGATATATTTCTTCTTCCTCAAATCGTCATCTTCTTCTCCTTCGCCGTTAATGAGAACATTTTAAATTTTTAAGCACCAGAAACCAAATAACCAATAAACATTAAAAAATAAATCATAAATAAATAAATAAAACAATTTAAAAAAAACCTATCTTTTAAAAAAATTTAAAAATTCATTTTTTAAGTTTAATTTTTTAATTTTAGTTTATTTAAGAAAAATATTTCTTAATTTTATTTTTAATTTATTTTTATTTATTTTTTATTTATTTTTATTTGTCATTTATTTATTTATTTATTATTTACTTTTTAATATTGATTGTCTATTTGGTTTCTGGTGTCTAAAAATATAAAATGTTCTCATTAACGGCTAAGGAGAAGAAGATGACGATTTTAGGAAGAAGAAATATATCACTGAGTTAGCGCTGCGAATCTGTATTAGCCCCGTGCGCGACCGAAAGCGTCGCTGTGGTCGGCCTTCCACGATTGGCCGAACGCTGACTATGACGTCGGAAAGGGGATTTATCATCGACGGAATTAAGAGGAATGAAAGAACTTTAATTTTGACGGTGTTGGCAGTGTTCCTTTGAGAGCGCAATGATTTCAAGCTTCCACCATGCTAATAACAAACACCATCGAACTTGTTGTTTGCAAGGTAATGACGTCACAAGGGGGAACCACAGGAGGGCGCCACCAAAACATCTCGCCGCTAATATCCGCGCTGTTATATTGATATATATTGATATATTTATTTTAGCTCAGGAGAGCCGCGGCGCCTCAGAAAGGCAAATTGCCCATACCTTGAAGGCCTGGGGCGCCGCTTCTAACGACGATGAAATGGTATGGTACAAATGAATCGTGTGAATGATGACAATGATGATGGGATGATGAAGAGGGTGATGAAGAGCGTCAGGCCTAGCAGCGGTCTTCGCGACGGTGGACTTCGAGGTTCCGCCATGGGCTGCTGACTTCTAGCAGGATAGACTCGAGCGCCTGGCGAGGGCTCTCTGCTTGCCCAGAATGCAGACGATCTGGCCGAATTTCCCGTGACGCAGGGAGTCCAGCAGCCCCGTGGTAGAGCTCCGGTGGTTTACGCCGGTGTTGGCCGGGCGGCGGTCATCCCGAAAGCGGCCCTTGATGTCTTCCAGCTTGCGGTCGAGCTTGCAACCGAGCAGCTTGAGCACCCTCTCGATCGAAGGCATGGTGGGTGCCACTGGTCCGGTTGGCTCTCCGACGATGGAAAAAACACGTCTTACGCCCGTTCCATCCAAATTGATGATGGCAGCAATGCAAGGCAGTGACAAAGGTTAGTGTTTTTTTTTTTTTATATGTAGTACTTCTTCGAAATGGCGGAAAGCAGTGAACGGCAATTTCGGAGGGAAAGATGCCGGCGCGTAAACAAATACTTCGAGCCTATCAACTGTGCGAAAATAGACTCGGTAGCAAGGGCATCTTCCTCGCACGAAACGCAACCGCCACAAGCATCCTCGGCGGTGTGTTTTTTTCCTGACTTCGATAGAGATGTGTGTGCCGTACCAACGTTTTCTGCTGTGACTGTCATCACAAATCAATGTTTCAGGGGCAGCGAAAGTAAATGTTGGTGTGCAAACAAAGCTGACGTGGAGACCATTATCAAAGTGTGGCTGCGCCACGCTCGAGGGAAACTGAAAAAGCTGCAGTCAAAAGCCGGAGATGTTCGACATGATGGTAAGTTTCTCACATTACCGGTTTTTATTATGAATGCTTATGGAATTGATTTTTTTTCTAGATCCTGCTGACTATTCGGACTAGTGCTGGCCAAGATGAAAAGTCAGGCTGCATGTCTTGTGCAGACATTGAAAAAAGTCATGTATAACATTTGCTCTCCAATAAAGTATTTCTTGAACAGTTACCTCTGTTTGCAATAATGAATGGCATGATCATGCTCATAGTTACAGCCTAAGAATATAGGGCAAGAAAAGACGCAGAGGAGAAAGCAGACGGGATGCTGGAGGGGAGAGGTTTTCTTCTCTCCTCTTCGGCATTCCGTCAGCTTTCTTCCCTCTTTCCCTTGCCCTATGTTCTTCCTCTCACTGACTAGTATCTAGAATTAGTGTGTGAATTTCACAATAAAATAGTACACAACAATGATTTTCTTTCTGCAGGCATGTTCAGGTTCAAAATCCAGTTGGAGAAAACCTAGAAACAATAAAAAATAAAAGCATCCTAAAGGCCCGTTCACACTCTTGCAACCGAGTACGACCGAGAGAGACAAGACCTGTTTTTTAAGCCTCTTACGACGTCTTAGAACCAGCTCTGCAGCAGCGCATCCGGTCCTAAGACTTCGCAAGAGGCTTAAAACCCGGTCTGGTCTCTCTCGGTCTTACTCGGTTGCTTATGTGTGAACGGCGCTTAACAGCTCAGTGAACAGCTGCACCTGCGGTGCATTGTCCTAAAAATGTACTAGAAAAATCCTTGGCTGCCCTCCTGAGGACGTTCTGAGGATGTCCTGAGGCCAGACAATAGGACGTTTTTAGGATGCTTCCAGGATCATTTGAGGACATCCTGAGGACATCATAATGTTCTCAGAAGGTTGTCCTGAGGACATCCTGGGGATGTCCAAGTGTTGTCTGGGATGCATGCAGGCGATTAAAATTAATTGAAAGCCAAGTAATATAGTCCGATTTGTAATAAATAAGTACTGCATTATTCTTTCTGCTCATGAATATGAGCGAAGATGCTTGTTCTGGGCTAAAATTATCACCTGCACGCTCCAAATCTTTGCAAATAGGGAGAAGTCAGAGAAAAGGTGCCCGATAAAAACTGCCCGACATAGGAAATAATAAAAAGACACAGCTTTCGTAGCCCACGTACTTTATCTTTTTACATTAGAATGTTTTTTAACCGATCGCAAAGATGCACGATGCAGTCATTTTCATAGAGTGACAGAACGGGCATATTAGGTATATGTAAGCGCCTCCGGAATGCTAGCGAAGTTTGAACACACTCTAAATTCCTTTCGATCGTTAGTTTGCTTAGAATCGTCACTCGTTTTTACATACCTGCCATGGAACAGAGGTTTGGGCCTGAAATATTGCGAAGCTTAACATAATTCAGTGGTAAAGAAAATTGCTGTAATTAAAGCAATTACACTTCTACAATATTAAAGGGGCCATGAAACGAATTTTGGGCTGGGATGAATGATTTTAAATTGGGACTTTACTAATCGCATATCGTTTAGTTGGCCAAAAGAAAGAGGGTAGAAAGTCAAAAGCCAGCTTTTCGGTACGAACATTTGAAAATATAGCGGACTATTTTGTACCTTCTTTCCTTCGAAAGCTCTGCGTCTTTTCACTATGATACATCCGCGGTTCCCAAAGCGCGTCAGCGGTGCCAACCTGACGTCAGCCGAGCCCAGCTCACTCATTGGACACGAGAACTGCGTCACTCGGACGTATGCGCTCGTCAACAATCAATCCGTCGACGAATATTCGGATTCGCGTTCGTGGCCAATGAGTGCCCTGACGGAACTTATCGTCACTGGGGAATGACAAGTTCTATGGTGTGCATAAAAAGCACGGTGGAAGCTAGGAGTCATCGCACCGGTGCCGAAGAATGTCACGACGACGTGATTTCACAATTCGCGTTTGAGTTGAGGATTAAAGCTAAGGAGAAAGAAGTAGGAAAATCGTTCCATGACCCCCTTTAATAAAGGTACATACTATCTGGTAGAATTGCGGCGCCGACGACGCCGTCTAGCGGTTTAGAAAAAGAAAAACCGGCTAGTTCTGGCAGCACAGCTATCTGGGTAGGCAACGGTGTGGGTATGGGGGGAACTTGGCTAGACTTGGCTATGGTGGGCTGCAATAACTTGGTTGGAGCTTGTCCGGTTGAATCCAGCTGGCTACTCACAGGCCTTCACCTTGCCTCCTCGAGAGAACGACGACGAAGACGGTGGGGTGTTTTGATTGAGTTTCCACAGCGAAGTATATCTGAGCCGTTTAATTTAGTCTATGCAAGTAAGCTCTCGACATTTGATAGCTCCATCTTGAGTGGTGGCATGTAGACTTTTTCATGCCTTTCACATACCATGGGGCTTGCAGTGATAACCTAATTGGACCACCTGCACCGGGAATTAAAATCGGCCCTCTTGTCGTAGACGAAGTGGACGTGAGCTTAAACGTGACGTTGAGTGTGATACGAATTTCTCGCGATTCAAGCTCGCAATCGACTGACTTCATAAATAAGGATTCTTGGGGAAAATGCAAAGCTCGATAACATTGCAGCCCAACTCGCGCTGCAGCTTCTTGTGCTCATGGCACACTTTCTGCTGTTGTTCTTATGCTTTTTAAAACTATTTATCCATCCGACTACCACGCAGTGGTAGCCAGACAACCGTAGATCTTCGGAAATCGCAGCACGGTAAAAAGGAGCACTCGGAACTACCTCATGCACGACGTCCGTTTTTAAGCCTTTTCGCCCATACCCTTGGCGGTTGCATACCCTGTGTCAGCGGGCAATCCAAAAATGCACCAGGTCGAGGGTACGTCAGTTACTTCCTGGTTTGAGGTTCTGCGAAAAAGGTCTATACACCTTTTCCACAAGCGCGCAGCCATCTTGAATATCGTCACTTCTGGTATGCGGTAAAACATCTTTTTGATCTCTCCCCGCCGCTGGAAGGTGTTTACGATAAATGCGTGATTGTCACACATTCTTGATTTGCCTCACCTATATTTTCTCGCATATTCCAGGTTCATACGCTTTATTATATTTTCGCCCGCATACCAGATACGGAACCCACGTGACTGAGATGAGACAGGAAACAGAAAAGGTCTATACATGTTATTTTCCGGCGGAGAGACAAAATCCACGCGCGTTTTCTCATAGGAATCCACAGGATCATTGCAAAAGTAGACTGGTTTCTGTCTTCTTCAATTTGCCTCCCGGAAGTCGCATAGACACTAGCGCTAGTTGAACCTCTAGCGTACATTATAATAACTCTATGGTTCGTGCAGCTTGCGCTTGAACATAGATTTGACAAGCTCGTATTTGCACGTTCTTTCCCGCACGAAAAGAGACACGGCTGCGGCTAGTCACCACGCTTGCAATCGTCTATAGACTAAAGCAAGTAAATAAGCTGTATAGACCTTTCCACAAAAAGGGTTCCTGGCCGGTTCGATTTTCAGTGCTCGTGCGTATGGCGCGTGATTTTCTCGCTTTGGAAAGCGACGAACTTGCGCGTGATGGGCTGAGGAGATCGCACGCTGGGCGGAGGACTTGTAAATAATTAAATGGTTCATAGACGATTGCAAGAAGGGCATCTGCTACCGCCATGTTTATGCATGTGCAGCAGCAGATGCGATTTCAAGCCTGTCAAGGCCACGTTCACGCGCTCGCTTCACGTGCTGGCGCCCATGGGGCACCAGTCGGGGCGCAAAGCTTGCAACCACCCATTCACTCTTCCTCGCGCGAGTTGAAACGGGGTGGTGCCAGTGTGCAAACAGCCCCCGACCACTCCCGGTTCGGAACTAGAACGCCGTTTTCGCAGTATTCGCGCAATCAAATATGCACGCTATCTTCTGAAAATGGTCACGGTAGCTAGTCCAGCGCTCGAAAAAGCGAAAGATCCGGCTGGGCTTTGCAATGTCGGCGTGCTGGCTATAGGTGTCAAAGTACCCTAGAATGAAAGCGCTTGTACGATTCGTATTCACGCCTGCATGACGAGGGCCTGATTAATAGTGACCAGTTTTTATATTTAGGAATCCAAATAAGATCTTTCGACTCCTAGGTTTTGTCAATTGCATATAACGAGCGAAAACTATCATGATAAATATTATTGATAACTCCCCTGCCGCAAATGTTTAATTGGCTTTTATAAAACCAAAAGAGACGCTGACCTGCAATCAGAAAATTATTTATTTATTCAATATACCTCAAATTCCTTTCGGCAGTACATGAGGGGTTGCAATACAGTTGTATAAGAACATGAACAAAAAGTACGGCAGATACGGCACTGTACATTAACATCAGTGCAATATCACAGATATCAGTATAAGTATATAGTTATTACAGAAGTATGCATTATGCAAAACACGCAAACGTAGAAGCGAAACATACACATATACATTATTATCTCAAATGTTGCAAACACGAACGTACAATATTCAATTAATATTCAGTCAAAAACATAATGACCTGGTTTTCACCTACGAGAAATGAATGGATATAAGGATCTGACACTGGCATTTATGCTAAAATCATGGTTGTTATCTCTCACCAAAAAGTGTATGATCAGAAATAAACACCATGGCTTCGGGAAGATCGTTCCAAAGTTTTATGGCACGTGGTAAGGTAGAATTGTTGAATGCTAATGTTGTCCCAAAAATAGGCTTGAAGCTCTTAGCGTTAAAGGTTCGTGATTCTTTATTAAGTGGTTCTAGAAGAGAGCAGTAAGTTCCCCTGGGGCTATAGCATAGTCTGTGGATTAAGCATAGAAGAGAAGTTGTACGGCGCGTTTCCAGCGACGAGCAATTAATTTTATTTTTTAATGATATTCTTTCGAAACGCGAGTACGATGATGAAATGAAACGAGCAGCTCGGTTTTGAACAGATTCGATTTGATTAATACGATATGTTTGATGAGGGGCCAGATGGCGACAGCATATTCTAATTTTGTGCGGACATATGTTTCGTCAGATAATTCGCGAAGGTGAAGGGGTGCAGATTTTAGATTGCGCTTCCGGTAACCTAGTGTACAGGATGCTTCAGCGGTAATCGTGTTAATATCGGGTACCCAAGAAAGGTTCGAGGTTAGTTAAACACCGAGGTACTGGTAAGCAGAAAGTGCGGCTATGAGCAAATCGTTAACTGAACCGTGAAATGTTAGTTAGATCGTTTACGGGTGTTAAAGGTCACTTGGCCATTTAGAGCACCAGCGTACTAGTTGGTCAACATCGCTTTGAAGGCGCAGGTGATCGTCAGGATTTTGTATAGCACACAATCATCAGCAAATAGACGCACACCTGATGTTAGTGACTATGGGAGGTCGTTAATGTAGACTAGGAATAGAAGGGGCCAGCACCTTGCGGAACCCCAGACATCGGAAAGCTCAGAAGTGAAATTACTGGCCACGCTGGCCTGCTGTCTGAGGGGAAGGAAGTTCCGAATTCAGGAAATGGTTGGGTCGTCGATGCGGAGTGAGGAAAGTTTAGATATTAGACGGCAATGTGGCACGCAGTCGAACGTTTTGGGAAAGTCTAAAAAGAGGCATCTGTCTGGGTGTTTAGTTCGATGTTATTACGAATATCGTGCGTGAATTCAAGGAGCCGGCAGTCGCATGAGAAGCATCCCTTTGGGCTTATATCGCAAATCACAAACTAGTTCGATCGTTGACAGTGGTCCTGCTCTTCTGTCCGGATTCCTTAAGTTGAAGCAGAATCGAAGTATCCAGGCCGTTATGCGAAGTACCCTCTGGAGGCAGTTAAACTTGCCTAAGTCAAATAAGTCGGGCTTCATGCTTTGGGCAGTGTGGAGTACTTGGGTCTTCCTTTCTTCTACGTGGCTCTCCTCATTTTCTTTCGTTATTTCCTGAGGCCAAGCAGATACAGCTAAGCATAGCCATGCCGGCCCATTCCACCAGAGCGCATTCTGAACTAGATGTTGCGCCGTTATTCCTCGCGTGAGCAGGTCAGCCGGATTTGATTCACCTGGGTAGTGATGCCACTGGCTAGGCGAGGATAAAGATTGGATCTCTGAGAGTCTATTCGAAACGAACGGTTTCCACCTGCTTGCTACAGACTTGATCCAATAGAGGGTCACCGTGGAGTCTGACCAAAACCATATGTCTCCACTTGAGGACAGTTTCTTTCTCACGTTATTCATGAGGCGAGCCGCTGTAAGGGCTGCTAGTAGTTCCAATCTTGGCAACGATACATCTTTGATTGGGGCCACTCGTGACTTCGATATGACGAGTCTGACATCCAAATTTCCATTCCCATCTTGGGCCCTGGCGTAAACAGCAGCTCCGTAAGCCACCTTGCTGGCATCTGCAAAAACGTGGAAGGTCGTGCCATTATAAAGGGGTACAGCTCGGAGAATGCGAAGTTGTCCTAGTAAAGCGAGATTTCCACACCAGCCTTCCCATTCTTGCTGAATGTCTTCGGGTAGCGAGTCATCCCACTCTATACCGCGTTGCCAAATTCTTTGAAACAATATCTTGGCTTTGATCACAAATGGCGATATAAGCCCTGCGAAATTCGTACTGGTAGTCGTGAAAAAAGGAGTGGTTTTCAAGATGGCACATGACATTAAAATATATAACATGTTCTACTAGTTTTGAGACAACACTTGGTAATGAGATAGGACGGTAATTGTTAAGCGAGCTTTTGTCGCCACTTTAAAATCTGGAACGATCTTCCCAATCTTCCAATCAAGAGAAATATACCCAGTAAAAATGATTGTTTAAAAGGTAAGCATAGTATATTTGTTGACGTATTAGCAGTGTTTCGCAATATTTTAGAGTTAATACGAGGGGCGTTCATAAAGTTCGTATTATTGTCACAAAGGAATAGAGATTCAGCAATCAAACTCGAGTAGGAGTTGAGACTTTATCTACATGTGCGTCACCAAAAGTTACCCGCTTTTTTCAGCGATGCACCACATGCCGGAAGCCATTGTTATAGAACTCCTCGTTTTGAGTGTTCAGCAATCGCTCCACTTCAGCAATCACTTGGTCGCCGTCCTTGAAATGCTTTCCTCTTATTTGGCCACACTGGACGCGTCTGCGCCATTTAAACAAAGTGTCATAAACTGGGGCGTTGTCCCTGAACAACGCTCCCAGATTGGAATGAATATCCTTGGCATTGCTTCCCTTCAAATGAAAAAAAAACGCATCACTGCATGTGCTTGGCACCGACCATTTTTGTTTCGACTCCCTAGCGGCGTTGCGAGCTACTATAGCATGCGATGTTTATACTGTGCGGAAACTAGAGTGACGCGCGCTCATGTTGATGCCTGTTTTGCTCTGTTTTTTTAATTTTTTTTTGTACCGATAATACTAACTTTGTGAACGCCCCTCGTATTATCAGGGCCACTTGGTGTTAAAAGTTTGAGGTTATTGATTAGTTTTAGGATTCCGGCGGGCGACATTAAAATAGGTTCCATGAAACAGTGGTCTGCCTCTGGCAAATACGGAATCCTGCTTAGGTTCTTAGTTGTGAAAACGGAGGTCCTAAGCAAATATTGATTCAAATATGTCGATTTAAAACACCACCAATGGTCTCTCCAGTCCTATCATCTCAATATTGGGAGTTGTTAAAAATGAAGGGCTCCTGGAAGCACATCGCGAAGAATTTACTTAAATATTAGCACTTTTATGCCACTTTTTTCTTTCTACAAAATTGTGTAAATTGTATTGTAATGGTTAGCAAGGATTAATAATGCGCTCATTATTAAAACTAATGTAACGTAAAAAGAAGAAAACGTCTGCTGAAGAGTTTTTCTGTGGGAGACATTGAACGGGTTTGATTTATTCGTACTAAAGTGAGCCGCGAAAGTTGATTACTGAGACAAACAATAGTTTGCGTGGCCCTTCGATCACACTTGCGCCAGCACACACTTGATTGAGGTAGACAGTATGAACGCACAATAAAACTCCAACCAATGCTGCCTGCAGGTGCCCAGGGGTGTTAAAATATGTATGGCATATGAGCATTTGGTCTATATATGATATTCATCGGTGTCATTAGTATTCGCTTTCTAAATTTCGGAAGTTTCCTTTGAAATCAGGTTTTTGTGTCGACCCTCTGGCAGCTCGGAAAAGTTGCCGTGCGTTCGGCTGGTACACCGTTCCTCTAGCTCAGATTTGGAGACGCTTCGGGATCCTGAAGGTCCGATTCAGTGGATTAGAACGCTGGAAAACGACCAACGATATATGCTGTAAGTTATCGTACTGCGACAGCAGACGTAGAATCAGCAGTGCCGGATTAAGGCATTTGAGGGCCCTGGGCTGACGCTGTTATTAGGCCCCTACCTATGATAATAGTAATAATAACCATAGCGGTGGTGGTGGTGATGATGATGGTGGTGGTGGGGGAGGTAACGACGGAAAAATGTATATTTTTGAACTTGTTAAATCAAGACATATTTCATCGTGTGATTCTTGTCGAGCCTTGTTTAGATCCGTAGATTTAATGGAATTCACGGAATTCAAGTTTTCCTTGCTGGCATTGAGGCGGATGGGATTGTTGTTTAGAAGCTACTTCGCAAAAATCAACCGCTCTAGCACTTTACAATATAGTAATTTTGAGGTACAAAATTGAAATCATATGCACATTGCGGAAAATATGAGGATTTTTCGTTCACATCCAGCAATTTAACAAAAAACAACAACACCAACAACAACAACACTAAACCGCTTTTGTTTAAAATGTTGACTCCGTTCATAAATTTCTTTGACTAGAATTACAGCTAGATTTATAGAGTACATGCCCGGGCCAGTTTACACAAATTAATCATGATGTCGACTAGTAGCACAGGTCGACATGTCTAACATGTCTTGCTAACATGTCTAGTGGCATCATTAATCACACATGAAATGAGTTATGCAGCAACCGAAAAAATACCTGCAAATTTCCCATTATAATTTCACTTCCCATAAGTGGCACACCTCGCAAATCGACAACTGCCTCAAAAATCTAGTGCCCTTAATCTTGTAATTGTTCCAAATTATTGGAAGCGTTTTAACCTCTAACTAGCCCTCTGTTAATTAATTACTGCTGTGAACAGCGAAGGTAGTGACATAGGCAACAAAGAAATTTCGTTGGTTGAAGCAGTCTTTATGGGATCATACTACTTCGTAAACGCTCTTCTAATAACTGAACCCTCGTTTCGCAAACAAACACAGACTTCCACATTTAACCATTAGGCGAAACTCCGTGCGATTCAAAGACATCGACCACTGTCGTTCGAGCACATTTTCATTTAAAAAAATTATCATGAGAATCGAGAAGATATTTTCTTTTTGTATATACACGCTGTCTTTTTAAATGCAGTAATTTAGACCTCGGCGGCCATTTTGTTCTGTGACTCAAAGTTAAAAAAATAAGAGGTTATACCTCAGAGGTTGGTGAAACCATTGCAGTATTCGTATCAGTCGCTGGAAGGAAGAGAGTTCAATTTCACTGGCAGACCAGATATCGACTCTAGAGCACTGCTTGCAGTCATTACTCATCAACAACTGTTGAGGGGCGTCTCAAGAGCCGGCTCCTTGAAACGCCTGTTTGTTCGTGGTTTTAGAGACGATGTTCGGAAGATTTACGGGCACCTTTTCGCTTGTTCCAAACTTATCGTTTTGGAATAAACTCCATATGGAGTTTCGCGAAAAGGTTTGAAACAACATTTGTGAACCATCTCTGTTGCGTGCTTAACGCTTGCTTAACTTCCTGCCCACAATTTTCTGTAAAACACGCTAAGGGGGCTCCAATACAAAAGAAATCTCCATAAACGTTCTTCCATCAAGATTCAATTAGAAATAAAGAAATCTAAGGGGCATGAGAAGGCCGTGTTAAATTTTGTTGTTCTGGCACGCTCTTGTACAACGAGCTCACAAACGCCAGCTGATCTGGAGACGGGAACTTTATGGCTTCCTTGTTTCTCTGTTGAAGAAAAAGAACGAGAAAGCAATTGCGCCAGAGGCCCTTCGGAGTGTTTCTTCTGCTCTCTCTCTGAGCTTTCCTAAATAAAAAAAAAGGCTAACATTTTCGAGTTTTCAGGGGCCAGCATGGGGCCCCCTGACAGCCTGGGGCCCAGGGCTGTAGCCCCCTTAGCCCGTACCTTAATCCGGCCCTGAGAATCAGACACGGGGCCAAAAACGTTTTCATCGGCAGAATGGGATCTTATAAAATTGATACCACTGCGGCGAGCGCTATCGCAGTATTTTTAAGTTGTAAGGAAAAAAACCTTAGTTTAGCTGCGTGCATAGGCTTCTTTATTCTAGAAAGCCTGTCAACTCCACGACGGAACCATCGAGCGCTCGGCCGCCGGAAAAAGGCGAGGAGCAGCGCCAAACGGTTGCCCTTATGGTAGCGCAGAGCCACTTCCGGGGTAACCCTTCAGCCAGAGCCAACAATAGGGGGTATTCACTGGACGCCATATTTGAGGGCGATGTTTAGAGCGCATGTTCAGAACAAACTCACATTAATAGGCTGCTAAGACCGGCAATCTTGATGGTGCGAAAGGCACGTTGCAGAAGAACTGTAAAAGCTCAACGTCAGCACGCGCTCAGCAGTCGCGCACACAGCAACGGCCGCCAACGAACACTCCCTATAGACCTTTCCAATGTTTACAAAATCACAGTCCAGCGTGCGATCTTCACAGCCCAGCACGTGCGTGTTCGTCGCTTCGGAAAGCGAGCGAAGCACGCGCCATACGCACGAACGCTCACAATGGCACCGGCCACAAGCTCGTTTTTTGGAAAGGTCTATACGCGCCGTGGTCTCTCCCCGAAATAACAACAAGCCGCAACGAAGAGAAAAAAAAAGGTGGGCTACCGGCGCTTTGTGTTTCCAGATTGTACCGCTGGGGCATTGTTTGGCGCTTCCTGAGAGAGCTCCCGCGCGCCCTCTACACTGATCTCTTTTCCCCTTTGCAACGGCCACGTTCTTTCGCGATTAAACATACTTTCTAAAATAAACGAGGACATGCTCTGTGTTATCATTTTCTTTACAGGAGACCTCGAGCAAGGAAGGTGTACTTTAATTACACGCGTTCAGTTCTGCTCCTCACAAAGCCGCACCGAACTGTTTCATATAAAATATAGTTTCTAGCAACGTTCTTTCACTAGTGTAACTCCCGCGGAGGGAATACCCGCACCTCCCCCCCCCCCCCCTCCCCTTTTCCCTTCAAGGGTAGACTAACGCGCTGTCTACAAACATGCCCTCACGAGGTGTGGGCAAACGCGCAGTTTCCGCAAGAGGTGGGGCACTGCGCGTGCTCAGGAACCAGATACGCGTCAAGTGGAGCTTCTGCGCATGCGCCCCGCCAATAGCAGCGCACCCGCAGCGGCGTGACGTCAGCGCCTCGTGCTGGTCTTAGTCCGCCCCTTAGCTGATAGTGTGGTGGATGTTATGCGCTCGCCGGGGCAATCAAGCGCCTCTCTTTCATCCTTTAACCCCGTTTTCGTTTATTTTTAGTGAGTATGAGGGGGGGAGCGTGATCACGTGATGAGAGATAGGCGTATGACTGGTCCAACGAGCCCTTAGCTTCCACCCTACTGTTAGCGTATGGATCAAATGAGTATTCGCGGCGAAAACACGGTATTCGTGGTTAGAGTGTACTATACCTGTTTTCACCTTAAGAAAAAAGTACGTTTTGCGCATTGTTCCTACGCGGCGCGAAATAGTTCTCACGAGATTCGGTTGTCGGAGGAAAAAAGCGATGCCTTTGACGTTTGGAACGTGTACATAGTGAAAATATAACATATATCTAATCTAAAATTCACCTACATATGTCTTCATTATCCACGTAAGGGGGAAATTAGTAATGTTCCGCGAGGAGCCGGACTTGTTTTACTTCGGTTCTTAAGGTGAAAACAGGTATAGAAAGGACGAATGGGTCCACCGGAGTGCTATTTCTGCCCCTCCGCATGTGGAAAAAACGGTTAGTCCAAGCCACTACGCTCGTAGTGCCCTGTTGGGCGGTGCCAGCGAAAAGGTTCGGATTAGCCGTTTTTTATGAAAAACGCGTTGCGTTCCAACGCCAAGCTCGCCCGGCACACTGGTAAAGGTCATAGTAAAAGAAAGCTTGAGCGCCTCAGTAACAGTAAGAGTACTAATGAAAAAAATTAAAGCCGTTTACAACTCCCTGTAACGCCGAATTGGAGCGCAGCTCTTGAGGAGGAGGTGGGAACGGCACTGGGAGGGGGGTCAAGTGACCTTGGGAGGGGGGGGGGGTCACGTGACCTCGGGGGGGGGGGGGGGGCAATGACGTCATCAGTGACGTCACTGATGACGTTATCAGTGACGATCACGATGACGATACGGATGTGGATGACGTCATCAGTTACGTCACTGATGACGTCATCAGTGACGATGACGATGACGATACGGATGCCGATGACGTCATCAGTGACGTCACTGATGACGTCATCAGCGATGATGCCGATGACGATGCGGATGCCGATGACGTCATCAGTGACGTCACAGATGAAGTCATCGGTGACGATGACGATGCGGAGGACGTCATCAGTGACGTCACTGATGACGTCATCAGTGACGATGACGATGCGGATACCTCGGGGGGGGGGTCACGTGACCTCGGGGAAGGGGGGGTCACGTGACTTCGGGGGGTCACGTGACCCCCCTCCCCGAGGTCACCGAAGGTACCCGAGGTCCTCCCGAGGTCCTCCCGAAGGAACCCGAGGTCCTCCCGAGGTCCTCCCGAAGGAACCCGAGGTCCTCCCGAGGTCCTCCCGAAGGAACCTGAGGTCCTCCCGAGGTCCTCCCGAAGGAACCCGAGGTCCTCCCGAGGTCCTCCCGAAAGAACCCGAGGACCTCCCGAGGTCCTTCCGAAGGAACCCGAAGAAACCCGAGGTCCTCCCGAAGGAACCCGATGTCCTCCCGAAGGAACCCGAGGTCCTCCCGAAGGAACCCGAGGTCCTCTCGAGGTCCTTCCGAAGGACCGCGGGTTCCTTCGGGAGGACCTCGGGTTTCTTCGGGAAAATTTACCCATGATGCACCGCGCGGTTACGCCGACGGCGACGGCGACGCCGCTCAAGCCGGAAACAGGCGCCTAAGAGCTGCGCTCTAAAATATAACCCCGGGCTATTTTTACTTTGACCTTGACGTCTTTATCTTTATACAACCTATATGTCAGGCGTCACGTCAAAACATAACGTCACTGCGACCTGACTTGTCGTCACAATGTTATGCGACTTCACGACGACGCCTTGACGTCAGCGTCGTCATCGACGTCGACAACGCGCGTTACACGACATCAAGACTGAGTTGTGACGTCATATGGCGTTGACAACGACGTCGTTGTTAACGTTTACATTGACGACGACGACGACGACGTCACGCGACGTCATGATGACGGCGTCCTTGCCAATGCGACGTCATAAAGACGCTTGGTGTCAGGCCGTCGACGTCCTTGTCGACGTCCCGACAACTTCACGACGTCGACGTTGACATCATCGTCGATGACGACGATGTTACACGACGTCAAGACTTCGTCGTGACGGCGCGTTGACGTTGATTTTGGCGAAGACGACGACGTTATACACCGTCAAGGCTTCATCGTGACGTCGTTGTGACGTTGACGTCGACGACGAGTTCAGGACGATGTTAACGTGATGTCATAGCGATGTTTCACGTTTCGTGGGGCGTCAACGTCAACGTCGGTATCGACGACCACGTCCACGTCGTCCTCGACGCGGCGCGACGTCATGACCACGTTACAACGGCGACTTGACGTCGCGTGACGGCGTCGTCCTCAACGCGACGCGATGTCACGAACGCGTCACGACGGCGACTTGATGTCGCGAAATGGCGTCGTCCTCAACGCTATGCGATGTCACGACCGCGTTACAACGGCAACTTGATGTCGCGAAACGGTGTCGTCATCGACGCGACGCGATGTCGCGATGGCCTTACGACAGCATCTTGGTGTCGCGTAACGTCACGTCGTCGTGACGTGGTGTTTTGACGTTTCCTCTGACGTCAAAATCATAAAAAATACAATATAGCCCCTAAGGGGCTATATTTCCCATATGACCTCGACCTGCGTCGTCACTCGCTTCGATCGCAGCGAAGGTGGCGCTGCGATCGAAGTGGCTTGGTTCCATCCACGGTGGAAGAAACATTTAGGTGATGTCTCTCTGTCCGACGCGGCGACCACATTATGTTCGGCGCACCGAGCGTTTCACTCGCATGGGGATAGATGGCGCCCATGTATGGGATCCCTCCCAAATCGACCGCTCCTGTTGTTTTTCCCAGCGGTGGTCCCGCATTCCCTCGTTTACCGCTTCTAGTTGTACCCACGGTGGAAGAAACACATTTTGGTGATGACTCTCTGTCTGACGCGGTGGCCACATTATGCTCGGCGCACCGAGCGCGCTTCACGTGCACGGGGATTGATGGCGCCCAAGTATGGGATCCCTTCCGAACCGAGCACTCCGGTTGTTGTTCCCAGCGGTGGTCCCGTATTCCCTCGCTCAGTGAGTGAAAACGATGTTTATATATATTTTTTTTTGAAAAATCGACTGTTGCTTGTGCACTTGCTTGTGCACCGCACCCCCGCCACGCCGCCACCAAGTCGCCAGAGTCCGTGAATCTGTGTTCTCTTCCTTCTTCTCATTCTTCTTCGGGTAAAGGCTCACCTTCTTGCAGGATGGTGGCACCTGTGATCGACACAGCACCAAACCAAAATACGAGGCCAGCCACTGGCCGCACACCACCACCACACCACCACACAACTACACCGCCACACCATCACACCACCACAGCGCGAAAAAGGCGAGCACGTTACGCCTGCCGACACCGTGGCCGCCGAGGAGTGACCTCATACCTCAGCGCCATACCGCGGCGGCGCGGAACTAACTACTCCTGGTTCGAGGCTAGCTCCAAACACGATCTGGTCGGTCGCTCCCCGCGGGAAGAGCAGCCAGAGTCATCACTTGAATGTGTTTCTTCCACCATGGTTCCATCTGATCGCTTTCCACATTCTGAGGAGCTACTGAAAGCATGAGCGGAGCCTGTAGCTCGCCTAGTTCACTCTAACCTAGTGGAATTGTTTGACTACCCAGAGTGAGGATACTTCAACTTCCTCGGCTGGTGCACGCACGTGCAATGCCGGGCTTCTATGCACTATTAAAATTAAACCATTAACGCGGGGGGTAGCGCTTACACTACCCATAGTGAGGAAAACAGAAGCGCTCCTAGCGAGCTTCTCACCACGAATATTGTCTGCTTTTTGAATCTGCATTCTTCGGAGACGCTTAGGTGAAGCGCCATCTAGACCTCGGGCTTCAAAAAACTGTCACTGAAGTTACCATAGCAGACGTCCCCCCAAGAAACGGTGGCGCGTCAAACGACGGGAGGGAGAACTCAAGGGGAGAGGAGGTTACTGCCCGTGGAAGCATCTTCTATGGGCGGTCCGCAACCAAGATGATCTAATAACGTTGGTTTTCTAGGTCCGGTATGTTCAATCTGTCAACCTTGATGACAGTTTTCTCTCGGTTATGTTTATTTTTAATTTCAGGACGTTCTCTTTCAAATTAAAATATGCAAAGTGACTACATTAACATTTACTTAATTTGTAAAACACGTTCCAATCAAACATATATTTTTTGGTTCACTCAAGGATGGCGTTATTTCCTAGACACAGCAACCGCTACCGACATCATGCGGTGAAAGTGCGGGAACTCTGACGATCATGATCATCCCACATATTAAATATTTAACTATCTCTTTCTTGCTTTCTCTCTTTCTCTCTCTCTCTCTCTCTCTTGCTCTTTGCAGTAAATATGGGTGGTCTATAACGGAAGTTCACCAAACCTCTTGGAAGCAGTTAAAAAGAGTCGATCCCATCGCTTTAAATTATGCCTTGAAGTTTGGAGTTTGAAGTTTTTTTTGGTTTCTCCCGGGACAAGCCCGGTAGAGAGGTAGAGACAAAAGTCACTTCGGCCTGACTGCCTGACTAAGCCCAAAGTTCGCCACACAGTCAAAACGCGTGGACACTTAACTACACTCTAAAAAATGCCTGCGCATCTACTTACCCGCAAAACATTCGTAGAGCCAATCTCTGCGATCTACGAAATCAGCTCAGCGAGTGATGAGGCGGAACATCCGTTTAGACCTAAAAATTAAGTCTGCACTGGGACATTACGCAAAGCAAGCATGACGCTTTGCATTGTGCAATGTCACAGCGCAGACTTAATTTTTAGGTCTAAACGGATGTTCCGCCTCATCATTCGCTGGGCTGATTTCGTAGATAGCAGAGATTGGCTCTTAGAGTGTTTTTCGGGTAAGTAGACGCACAGGCCTTTTGTATAGTGTAGTCTTGATTCCAGAAAGTGAGAGCTGTTGCGAATTGCTTTTTTGTTTTTCACTTGGTGTGCTTTACTTTATCGATTCTACTCGCTGCAATCTGAACCCGGCTCCCATTGACTCTCGTGACTAGTGTCGTTGTGTTCTCTTCGACTGGCGTGTCCTCAACCTCAGTAAAAATGGACTTGACCAGTGGATTGAGAACCCCACACTGACCACTATAGTCATCATTGGATATGTCCCAGATCAGAACACCCCCAAGGTACTTCTTGTTCAAGAGAGACGCCACCTTTCGCACACTTGTCTCGTCTTCATAACCGATCCAGACATTGTTACGCACCGCGTACGGCTTCTCACTTTCTTTGTCGTACCCAATCGTCCAGTTGGGGCTTCGCACAATATTGCACACCTCCTTGTAGGACACCAAACGAACCGCCGTAGCGTCACTCCAGTTTGGTATGCTCTTGTTTTTCTCCATAAAGTTGGCGAGAGTACACATGTACCCCGTCAAGGAGATGGTCAGGATGACTTTGTTTCGTGGAAGGCCGCTGGAGATGACCGTTTCAAGAGCGTCTTCGATACTTTTACCTGTGTGGGTGTGGTGGCGAAAAGGCATGAGAATCCGATCCGATCTGTTCGCCGCTTTGACCAGGCCGTGCGTAATGACGGCGACGTAGTCGAGAAATTTACCCAGTTTTCCCGGCCTCGAGCCAGACTTGAATAGTCCAGCATCATAGGGCGCCGTGACGACAAAAAGAAGTCCGTGGCGGTGCAGGATCTGCTTGAGGTGCGACAGAAAGACGACCATGTGCTTCCGGTCCTGAGCCTTTACTGGAAACACCCTGTGGAGCACAAGTCCACCGAAGTGGTTCTCGATGACCCACTTGACGAGGTCTACGATGAAGATCATGTAGGCCGTGGTGTTGGTAGGTGCGGCGTCCGAGAAATGAAGCTTCCCACCGTGGGCTTCGTCCCCGACTGAAATTAGGTGCTTAAGATGGGGATACGCCTTCTTTATGGCCTCCCGGAGCTGTCCCATATGCTCCTTGGACTCCAGGAACGCCGAGGTCAGGTCGACGCTTTCATTGTCCCAGCCGAACAGAACGCGCAGCGGCAGTACCAGGTGTGAGCAGTAGTTTCCCGGTAAGTCAGTGGCTCGGTACGGGTTCTCCTTCTCGTACTTGAGACCAACGTTGAGATGGCAGAGGATTGGCACGGGACCGTTGCGCTGCGATCGTAACCATACCGGGAAGACTGGAGACGCCCGTATGTCGTCGGCGCTGCGGGCGTCACGCGTGACGACGCAGAGGAAGATGCCCAACAGGAGTACGGTTACGCCGACGCAGGAGGTAACAGTGTACGAGACGCATCTCCTTACGGAGGGGTCTCGGCGTGCCGAGAAGCTCCGCCCGCGGGACTGTTGCAGGAGCCACTGCTCGTCTTCTAGCGACAGCGACATTTGGGTGCCGCGCTGCGAGCGAGTGCATCTGCTTCCTCTTCGTCAAGGGTAGATGGAATGGTCGCCGAGGTACCGTGAACTAGACAATATGGGCAGTAAAAAAAGCGTCGGCGGCGCCCCCATCGGCCGTGTGAAGCCAGGAGTGTAGACTGCCGGGAGTGGTGCCGTTGTCGAAATCCGAAAGACATGGAACATGGGATGTGGCGTCGCGTACGTTCTCAGATGGTTTCTGTGGTGTCTATGGTCGTTGTTGCAATTTTTTTTCGTGAATTTCAAGTGCTTGGCATTGTGATTACATAGGTTCGAGACTTGTCGCTAGGCAATAAGAACGAAGAGAAAGAAGACAGACACGCACCGCTACGCGCCAGCATGCACGACTATACTTCGTTTCACCTTATGTTGTACCGCAGCGAAGGCTAGAAGCGCGAGCTCATAGCGTTGGCAGCCGCTCTTAAGTCACGAGAGCTTGTGCCGTCGAGATGTGCCCCAGAGCAAGGATCTCGCGCTTGTAGCCTTTCCTTCGGTACATCATAAGGTGAAACAGAGTATAGTTACTCCGGTTTTCACTACATTGCCCAAGTAAGCTTTAAGTCATAGACGTTGAGACACCCATAAAACATACATAGGCCACACTAATGAACCTTAACAAAAAAAACAGCTACGCTTGGCACGGACTTCGCTGGCAGGAGTGCTCCGGAATCGAACACCAGCGCTACCTGGTAGGTTCTACACGAAGCGCCTTACCTGGAGGCCGGCTATCATTTCCACTACTTCTATTCTAGTTCACTGTAGCCGAGGTTCACTTGATTCTCATCTTCGGCGTTTCTTTTTTAAAAGTAAACTAAAGCGGTTTTGTATTTAGAAAAACAATCAATAGCCTTCATTCGGCCTCCAGGATCACGAATATCGAGATTATTTCTCAATTTGGTGCACATGGGGCTGATGAGATTTAATTCTTAAAGTACCGCTGAAGCCCCTCCGTCCCGGGGCGTTACGTCATACTAGGTTTTTTTTGAAATTTCTGCTCTCGCGAATCTTCAGCCGTGCTGGCCGCTGCCAAAGCTTTGCACGCGCAATTTTGCTATTTTCAAAAAGGTCAAAAAGAGACGTCACGACTGGTGTTCCTATTGAAGAAAAACAGCACGAATATCAAGCGGGTCAAGCTGGCTTGGCTAGTTTCTAAACTGGTTCAAGCTGGTTCGAGCTGGTTTAGGTGGTAATCAAGCTGGTTCGAGCTGGTCAAGCTGGTTCAAGCTGGTTCGAGCTGGCACTGCAGCTGGGCAAGCTGGTACTTGAGCTGGTTCGAGCTGGTACTGAAGCTGGTTCCAGCTTGTCAAGCTGGATCCAGCTCGTGCTGAAGCTGGCCCAAGCTGGTTCAAGCTGATCAATTGACCAGCTTGAACCAGCTTGATTCACGACACACACAGCCGTCCCTTCAAAAATCTGCCCAATATAGCCAAACGTGTCTCAAATTCTCCGTTCCTACCACTCTCTATCTCTTTTCTCGCACACAAATGAAGTTCGTAGCGCGCCTGAAGCGCCCGGTCGTCTACCGAAAACGAGAGGACAAATAACAGGACGTGGCCTCGTCCCAGCCCAAGCCGACCTTGGCGCGCGCACTCCCAGCAATTCCAGTTCGACCAGCTCTAGCCGACCTTGCGTGCGCGCTCCCAGCAAAACCAGCGGGATTTGAGGAGACAGCGAGCGGCAGTCCGTTCAGCGCGGGAAGAAGTCGGACGCCTCGACTGAGGCGTCGTTTCATGTCTTTGAACATGTGTGTGTCGTGAATGACGGTGGTGCCGAGGAGTATCGCTAATATGCCATCTAAGCCACACGAATTTCCTCGCCTCTGCCGACTGCGCAAGAGGCCTCTTCGCCCCCTTACTGGCGGGACCCAGGTTCGCTTCTCTCATCCGTGTAGTATCTCTTACTGTTATTGCCTGTTTTTGGCGTGTGTCTAGTATTTTTCGTGTTGAGGCATGATCAATCTAGTTTTAATAGCATTGTTTGTTTTGTACTGAGAACCACCGACTGTGCGTCGGTTAGTCCTGTGTCCGCGAGAGGATGTGTAGCATCCGAGCTCATGTGAGCAAGCCGCGAGTACGAAAATAATAAAATGAATGTCGAGCTGGCCTTTCTGCAGAGTTTGGCTTGTTTAACCTGTGTATCAATTTACACAAGTTAAACTGATGGGGAAGCCCACCAGCTTAACCAGCATGACCAGTTCAGCCAGCATGACCGGCATGGCAAACTGGGCATGCTGGGGCAATTACCCGGTTTGAAGCTGGGACCAGATCAGCCAGCTTGACCAGCTTAACCAGCATGACCAGTTCAGCCACAATGACCGGCATGGCAAACTGGGCATGCTGGGGCAATTACCCGGTTTGAAGCTGGGACCAGATCAGCCAGCTTGACCAGCTTAACCAGCATGACCAGCATGCCAAACTGGGCATGCTGGAGCAATAACCCAGCATGAAGCTGGGATGCTCGGACCAGCTTGTGCTGGTTTTTTCAATAGGGGTCAATGCGAAAAAGTATACCTGGCAAGCTTGCAAATGCACGCACTGCCCACATGAGCGACACGCGCTTGGCGGCCCAAAGATCCTATACTCCGTTTCACCTTCAGTCCGAGTGCAGCGGACGCTAGGAGCCAATTCAGCCAATCCAGCGTTGAGAGAGTGCCATGTGACCTTGAGCTCCCTGCGTCGCTCTGCCCAACCGGCAGGTCACGCGGTTTTCTCCCTGCGCTGGATCGGCTGGGATAGATCGTGGCGTCCATTGCGCTCGGACTGAAGGTGGAACGGAGTATAGTATGGCGTCACGACTGGTCGGAGGTTTTCCGCATTTTCTCGCATTTAGTTACATCTTCTGAAAAAACGAACGTGATATTCAAATTCACGGTATAAAAATACTCCAGAATTCACCTTTAACTCGTTTGTTTCAAGAAGTGTTTCAGCTTACCTTTAACTTGGCTTTGGCTCTGACATCGGTCTTCGCTGACTCTAGTTTCCTTTATCCAAAATAACAAGTACGTTTGTGGCTGTGAGTTCTATTTGAATTAGTTTGTCTCGTGACCGCTTGTGTGACTTCATAAATTTCTTGGCAAAATCTGGTGAATTTTATTTGTAGCGATGTGTCTAAGATGTGTGTGTAACCTGACGTCAAAGCAAGGGTAAAGAAAAACCGGCGCTCACGTGCAATAAAAAAATTGCATCTCGTTATTTATGCGTGACCACAGAATTGCTTGATTGCGATTCATAGCGCAGTCGACAGAATTCTGAGCTATTAAAATTAATGATGATGATAATAATAATAATAATAATAATAGTAATAATAATAATAATAATCGTCATCTCCATCTTAATCTAAATTTTAATAGCTCAGTATAGAGCCACTAAATGAGCAACGCCAAGAGTATCGGCACTCTGTTCCTGATATTGTTGTGAGCGCAGCCATCTTGGTGCTTGTGAAGAGCAGACGCAACTGCCGATTGTCATTATTCAAAAGTGTGACTTCCTCAGCATTATATTCGGTGTTAGGAAGCTTATGCCATATAGCTTTGCTCAGTCGCGAACTGTTTAAACATTCGGGGAGGATGGAAAAGCGTTTCCTGTCATTTCAGATAAAGCTTCAGATAACTGGCAACCGTGATTTTAAGCCACAAGATGGGTAAGTGTCGTTACTCTGAAGCGGAGCTTATTTAGTGGCACTAGCTCAGGAGAGCCGCGGCACCGCAAAAAGGTGGCAGCCCGTACCAAGTATGCCTAAAATCCCTTGATAAAATTCATATTTTCAAGTACCGCCAAACAATGTTGTGGAAACGCGCAAGATGCGTGACATGAGCAAATGCAACACCGCTATTTGCTTCCTAAAAAGAAAAAAATTGAAGTATGGGTATGTTTATACAAGAACAAAGACGAAGCTGTCGTAGTGATCAGACGTTTTTATTGTGCTTTTGAAATGACGAGCAATGAGCTACCTAATTCAGGCTCAATATTCAGCTTTCCTGGAGGAGCTTTCCCATCGGAAGGACTAGAGGGAAAGCCCATGACTTTAAGCACGTCCCAGCTACCAATAAAAACGGTCGGCTCGAAGCCATGAACACGAAGCCTGAGAGCAACGCCGAACCCAGCACTAACCCCACGAGACCAGGAAGCTACGCAGCTTCAACATAAAAAAACCCAACGCTGGAGGGCCACACCGTGGTTCGCCTCTGTGAGCCCTCTACAATTTCAAGCACATTTTTTTTTCAGCTGAACGTACCTTAAGAACTCTCGTTTCAAATATCCCAAAAGAAAGCCATATTGGCATACTTAAGAGTATTCTTGGAGAATCCCACTAAATAGAGCCGAACAAGGCGAAAAAGAGAAATCAGCATCCAAGAAAGCTCCGTTAGAGTCCCCTGCAACTGAACAAGCACAAGAGGCACCGGCTTCAGCAGGCGCTACGCCTACACCAAACAGAGCACCACACGCAAGGGAGAGCCGGCAAGCTGGCTCAAAGCTAGTTACGTCACTGATGCTCTAAAAAAACAAAGTTGCTAATATGCCAGCTGCTGCACAAGAGGAACGCCAGAACATGACAGGCTAGGATACAATGACATATAAAATGAAAAGGCAACGAGCCCGGATTGATACGACACAACAAACCGCCAAGAAGGCCAAACCCACCCGGAAACGACAATACGAGTACAAGATCAGACTAACGTGATCTCAAACCTCGATCAAGCCACTACTCCCAAGACTCAAAATGCACCTCTTGGACACACTCCGCAACTTTTACCATGCATCTCATAAAAAAGGCAAACACAATTTTGAATCTCACGGAGTCGAAACATTATGCTGAATCCCTTAAGAAGATCACTGAGGTCAGCATTGAAGAGCACGACAAGATACGCTTAAAAGTCTTCAGGCCCAACGGGACTAGACACTGAAAGGATGCGATTTATGACATCTAATACAGGAAAGAGGACCCACAAGACGACTACCTTGAACTGGAAATCGAATCCGAAAAGAGTCACGTGGTGGCCGCTCGAAGAATGGGCAAATCGAACACTGCGGTCCTCACGTTCGATGAAGAGAAGATACCCCGATCCGTCCTATGCGGCAAGAGGAACATGCAGGTATTTCCGTTCAAACGAAAAGCAGTCACCTGCTGGAGCTTCCATCGCTTAGGCCACGAACTCGACATTTGCCCGAATACGCATGTGTGACTTACGTGCGGAACTGACCCTCTGAAACCAGCGGACCCTGCTCAGCAACTAGGCTGTCCCGACACTACACCCTACTGGAATGGATGTAAGAACAATGGCCACCTCGGAATCGACCGCAAATGCTCCAAATGGCAGGTAACTAACAAACACACGCGAGAACACGTCAAGGGCTCAAGAGAACGACACAAACTGCAACAGCAACAAAATGGGATAGCACACAGAGACATCAAGACTCCGGCTCCTCTTAGAGGGAACACGTAGGCCGACAAGGGCAAGCAGGGCCTCTCGCCACCACCACCTCCACCGCTAACGGTAGAAGTACAAGCATTGCACAACACTTGCAATTGCCTCAAGGCAGAGCTAGACAAGCTCAACACCATTGTCCAGTCTCTCCAGGAGGAAAACAAACAGTAAGAGAATACGCCAGCCAACAGCGGGCTCTCGCCACAAACGTCTTTAATAGAAAAGGTACTTCAGTGGAACTGTCAGAGGCTTCGCAAGCCAGCAGCAGAACTCCGGATACGACTCCTGGACAAACAAATGAGCGTCTTGACGTAATGCTACTTAAGGAAACTAACACGTTAAGCTTCAGTTTTCACGACTGCACAGCTTACTCCATCGACCACATCTCAGCGCCCAGGTCAGGCAGCTTCCCCGCCAGGAGGAGCTATGGTTTACGCAAGGAGCTACTAGCACCACCACCAGATCGACCGGACTTAATACAGTGACATGCAAACAGTAGACAGCAAACAGTTTGTCCAGCGGACAAACCACATATATGTTCTTATCTACTACAGACCGCTCAAGGGCAAGATTAAAACACGATACCACTCAGGGATTGCGCACCTGCACGATCTACACCCGCAAGAACAGAAACACTACGGAGGAAACTTCAACCTCCAACACTCAACGTGGGCTTACTCACGTGCTTCAACAAGCGCGGAAGATCTAATAAGCGATATGCACCCGTTCCGCATGCAACTGGCAAACGACAAAGCAACCAAGACGAGACTAGGTGGAGCCGGGCAGAAGGACAGAGCACCGAACCTGTCATGGAAGACAAATCAGTACATACAACATAAAAAATGGAAGTGCCTCTCGGACCGATGGGGCACCAACCACTTCCCTATCCTTTTTGAATTTTTGCCCACAAAGAAGATAAAAGACAAGACAAAAAAAACAAAAAAAAAAACGAGTGGCCAAAATCGTTCACTGGAACAAGTCCAGGGACGCCCTTAAGGAAGACTACTTTGACGACTCCACTTTCGGAAACCTCTTCAACAGCGCCCTGGAAGCAGCCACAATAAAAACAAACGTCGCAGAAGACGCTTGTAACCTTGGCCTTCTCCTTTTTTAAACACTGGGTCAAACGATTGCAGGCAAAGCAAAAGTACCTCAAGGGGCACGAAACCCCGCAAAGCAGCTAGGTGGTGTGTCATAGCAAGAACCGCGGTGGGAGCCAAGGTGCACGCCAAACAACTAGAGTTACGCCGCTGGCTAGACCAGAGCATGTCCCTCTCCGACAAAATCCTCGATCACGAAACCTTGGGTTGCGAGTCAAGCCATGCCCAGAAAGAAAAAAAAAAAACCAAAGGCGCCACACAGCTCTCAAACTAGACAAATTTGAGAAACAACTGGCCAGAATGGCGAGAAATTTCTTCTTCCCTCAACCAGATCTAGCCGGCAGCACCACTCCTTAGATCAAGAAATCGTAGCCTCGGACAATGGGATGAACCGTCTCTTCACCCGCGGAGAGCTGGAATGCGCCTTACATCTAGGAAAATCGCACACGGCGACGGGATCAGATAAAGTTACCATGAATATGCTAAGAAACCTTCCCGACAACACAAAAACAAACTTTTCAACTGAATCAAACAGATCTGGGAAACTGGCAAACTTCCCGAGCAGTGAAAACGCTCCCTTGTTACCCCGATCCCCCAGCCGGGCAGAAACAAGGGTTGAACCTCCAACTAGAGGCCGATTTCTCTAACGTCATGCACGTGCAAGCTGATAGAGCGAATGGTACTAGCAAGAATCGTGTGGCATCTGGAATCTTCCGATGCCTTTCATCCCGCCCAGACAGGGTTTCGACCCTGCCTTGGAACGCAAGAAAGCCTCGCCCTCATCTCGGCAGACGTAATTCGGAGCATCAACCCCAACAGAGCCATCATCAAAACAGTCGTGGCAATTGACGTCAAAAAAGCTTTAGACACAGTACCACACGCCTCAGTCACCAGCGAAGCTCGGAGGCTCGGCATAGTGGGAAGGCCTCTGAACTTCACCAAGAACTTCGTGGAAGGAAGAACGTTCTCAAGACGTTGTGGCTTGCACGACAGCAAACCAAGATTGAACCACGTGGGCGTCCCACAAGGCTCCGTCCTATCACTGACACTCTCCAACCTTTCAATGGCAGCCCTGCCCCCCGAACTTACCGAGATCCACAACTTGGACTTCACCGTGTACGCGGATGAAGAATCAATTTGGACAAAAAATGGCGACATTGCAACGCAGCAACACTCTCTCTAAGCGGGGCTATATATATTTGGAGTCCAACTAAGTAAAGTAAAAATGCAGGCCTCTCCGGAGAAGACCAACTACACAGTAATTTCCTTGTACTAGCAGGCACAAGAATCCAACCCTCCCCGTCAATCACGATCTTGGGGTTCACGACTAAAGAAACGGGAAAGGCAGACATCTGGCTTCAGGATTCACAAAAACATTGTAACTTCGTCTTTAATGTCATCCAGCGTATTTGAAGCACCAAGGGCGGAGATATCATAGAAATTGGCAAATGAATGGTCAAAGCCCTAGTACTATCGCGCATCTACTACGGGGCTCGGCACTACTGGCTCACTGAGGCATAATGGCAGAGGCTCGAGGCCCTAAACAACCAAGCTCGAAGAATAATTATCTACCCATGTTCTGCCCCCCCCCCCCGGGCTAACTAAAAGAATACGCTCAGATTAACTCGTTACACGAAGTCGTCGTGGCCTTCATGGTCGCGCACGGGGAAAGACTCCACTGAACGCAGCAAAGAAGAGGGATCTTGAAACTCTTATGGAAATCTACAGATCCTCCCAAGCTACAGGAGCAACTCCCACTCAGTGTTGCGTCCATTACCAAAATAAGTAACGCAATAGCGTTACTGGTTAGCTTGGAAAAAGCTAACACGTTACAGAGCTCCGTTACCCTTTTGCAAATGTAACAAAATACCAGTGTCGTTACTTGCCATGGCTAACGGACGTTACTTTTATGTTAGTTTGTCGTTACTTTTGTGTTTCACTGCTAGTATATGACAACTGTTTATAATAAACCGCCTCTATAAACTTCGGCAACAATACACTTGTTCAGAGTGGTTATTTATTCTTTATTTATTTGTACTCTGCAGCGCCGAAGTATTACAGCAGAGAAGTGGGGTACAGATCACATTTATACGTTGAAAACGCACACAAACAGCACAAGCCAGCAACCAAAAATATAAATAAACAATTCAAAACAACACACAATAATAAAATTTCAAAATTTCAATAACGTCAAAAATACTAGCAAAGAAATTCACATTGCATTGATCAAGTTACACATTCTCTGTCGGCAGAATGTGTAATGTCTATATAATCTCGAACACGTGACGCTTAGCCCAGCTTGTATGTCTGGCCTCGGCAGGATGTGTAATGTACATCCTCGAACACGTGACGCTTCGCGCGCGCGATTCGGAGAACTGGACCTTTACCATAGCACCTGCGTAGGAAGAAGAAACCGCTCTGAGAAGAACGACCGGATGCACGCCACGTAACGGACGCAAAATAGATCTCTTCACGTAATCAAATTGTTATTACAGTAAAATAAACGTTATTTTATTCCTTCACAAACCAACGTCGCATTTTTAATTAACGACACGTCAGCACCCGGCCACTGCTGACACACTTTTTTTGGTTCAAATCCTGGGAACGCCAGGATTTCCAAACTTAAGCCTGGTTCAGGCAGTTGCGTTTGACTGCGTTTGACTGCGTTGCGGCTGCGAGAAACCAGGACATCCCTGCTGCTGATATCGCGTGCCAAGATGAGTCCTTGAATTGGATTCCACGCTTCATACGAAACACAGATGTGCCGGTGACTGGCTTTCGGTTCTCGACGCAACGCAGTCAAACGCACTCAACTGCAAGTGTCTGAACCGGCCTTGCTGTTGTTGACAGAACGATAATTTATTTGTTGTGAAGAGAAGGATTTGACCTTCTGGAGAAGCTAGGGACGCAGAGGCAAAATCCTTCAAGCGGCGGCAGACTTGCCTTCTGAACGAATGTCTCTTTCCAGCGAGACGACTTCTCAGGGGGGTGGCACTTAATTGGTCGAGCGACGTTTTAGCGAACGCCGACTTCTTATCGAAAGACACTTTAGTGAATAGTCAGCCGCCGCGAAGCGGCGTTTATGGGTGAGTCGATTGTTGTTGTTTATTTCGGTGTGAAGAGAAAGGGGGGAGCCAGGTGGGTTACCATTATGGTAATTAGCCACCGCAGACTGCCGCCGCGAACGTAAGTGCAGCGCGGGAGGGGGGCGGGGGGGTTAACAAGCACCGGCGATCTTCGCAGCTTCTATACAAAGACAGCACCAAGGACGCTTAGGGATTCCGCGCAGCGATAATCTCGCGCCCTTTGGGCCCGGTCGTAAGAACGTTAAAAGTGTCTCCCGAAGGAGTTTGAAATGCCGCCGCTTATGCATAGCTTTGTTAGGGTTTCTTTTCCACTTTTACGTAGTGTACAGAATAAAACTTATTTTGTTTTGAAACAATCATGCGGCCACTTTTATTCAATAATAACGAGTAATGGGTAACGTGATTTGATAGGAGATACCGTAAAATAATAACGACATTACTTTACTTGTTAGTCATTCGGGATTCTAACGAGTACGTTAGTACGTTAGTAAGAAAACCAACACGTTAGCAGTAACGTCATTAATCGTAACGCGTTAGTTTCAATACTGCTCCCACCATGGGAAGATCACGTCGAAATTATTGAAAATAGGTCCAGCGACCTTAAGGGCTACAAAAAACAAACAAACAAGAGCATCTCGTCAAAACACACATCAAGATGACGGAAGCGTGGAAAGAAGAAGGAGCGGAATTGGGGTTGCCTACACAGACACCGCCTAGTTAGATAAACCGACCAATCGCAAAACTGCGGCGGTCATCTTTCTAACCCTAAGCATAAACGCAACCAAGAACCTCCCTGCTCGCACCTCGGTGAAAGGTGAGAACTCGCAGCAGTCCGCCTCGCCCTCGAGACGGCCCTTGCTCTACCAGAGACCACAACCTGTACATCTGCGGGTCTTCACGAATTCACAGGAAGTGGTCAAATAATGCAGGAAATCAAGAAGCCCCAGTGTAGAAGTACACAACATTAAAAAACAAAACTCGTCTCTCAGCTACTAGCATGAGGCACAACTACAGAAATAGCATGGGTTCTGGCGCATGCAGGAATCCCCGGCAACGACAACGTATATCGACAGGACCACGCGTC
This sequence comes from Ixodes persulcatus, assembly GCA_013358835.2. Classification (NCBI taxonomy): domain Eukaryota; kingdom Metazoa; phylum Arthropoda; class Arachnida; order Ixodida; family Ixodidae; genus Ixodes; species Ixodes persulcatus. Next base: position 175,147 of record JABSTQ010009978.1, on the reverse strand, counting down.
CCTTCTTCCCTCTGAAAACGATGATACACCTTCACTTCAAGACCACGACAACGGCTATACTCACGTTTGCGATCGGACACCGGCTCTCCGAGCACGAGAAGAAAACTGCAGCGATGATGGCTTCGATCTAGGAAAGGAACGTGCCCAAATCACGCAAGACTACCACTATGGGAAAAAGTTCTCCCAATACCGAACCCCCTGTACCCAACATTTGACAAAACGTCACGCTCCACCCCTTGCATGTTGTTTTTTTTCTTTTGCCCACCACTAGTTGGTTTGCCCGAATCACCAAATTAATATTGCTACGTTTCTGAAACTTTGTGATAGCTACCCATAAAAAATAATGATGGCTCGGCTGCAGTCATTTTACCTGTCCAAGCTGCACTCAGTGCACGCTAAAAGTAATTTTGATAATTGGTGTAATTCTTTAACATTGGCATCACTCTTGTTATGTTGTAAGCATAATACTTTTGTGACAGTTCTAGTTCGTGTTTACCAAACTGAATATCTAGAACAGCTAAGGCTAATTTTTTGTTTGTTTTGAAGTCTCACGGTTGCAATAAAAATCGCAGTGACCTAAAATGAGAAACCTGAACAAAAGAAAATAGTTTATTTGTTTTTACTTCTTGAAGTATTTAATTCATCAAGCTATAAATCCGGAAACCCATGTCTATTACGTCATCATATTTTGTTGAAATTTATAAAACGCCGAACACGTGCACGACTAAACGGTCGACCCGTCGTACGAGTCTGACCACGTAGAAAGACGCGTAATTGGCCTCCGAAATCCCCGTGCTGATGAATTCGCACCGCCAGTCTCGATTTTTTGACGCGTCGGTTCTATTATCGTGCATGTGTCTCGTAATTATCTCAGGACGATTTCATGTTTTGTTCTGACCACATTTGCTGGAGACGCGAGCTCATAGCGTAGGCACCTGCTCCCTCTGCACAAGAACAGGTGCAGTCGGGCTGCGTTCCACTGAAAGCTCGAGCATGGTGAAACAAGTGAACGACCAGGGATGTCAATTTCAGCAGAAAGAAAAATACCACACTGTATCGAAGCGCCACGATTGATTGCATGCATGCAAAGGTCTGGATGGATGGATGGATGATGGATGGATGAATACGGCTGAGCCCTTTGGATCGGGCGGTAGCTTACGCCACCTAGCCATTTTGTCTTACCCTTTAAGCTTAGAATATTTAAATGTGACAACTTTATTCACTCCGTACTAAAAAAAAAAAAAAAGGTGCGGCTATAAATCCCCCTTGCCATCAGTTAATAATAAAATGCCTAGTTTTCTCTCGCTTTCTGCCACCATTCACTTAATCTTTGCTTGGTAATCTCTACTGTCTTGAAATCCACTTTTCCTTCGCTGTCTCTAAAACCCAATGACCTTATTAAATCAATGTTGTCTTCAGTATGCATAGGGTGAAGCCCTTTACAGTAGAGTATCAAGTGCTCAGCCGTCTCGTCCTCCTCTCCACAAGCAGCGCACACTGTGTCCATTTCCTGGTACTTCGCTCTGTATGTTCTGGTTCGCAAAACACCTGTCCTTGCCTCAAACAACAATGAGCTTCCCCTAGAATTGTCATAAATGCTTTCTTTGGCAATAACTGTTTTGTTTAATCTATAGCCTTCCAGAGCCTTCTTCGCCTGCATTCCCTCTAGCCACCGATCTCTTTCTGTGGCCTTAACTTTCTTCTTAACTGAGACCTGCTCTTCCGTAACCCCACTATAGCCTAAAAACTTTCCTCTTAATTTCCTAGTGCGCTGTCTCCATTTTGTGTCTATACTCCTCATGTATAAATAGCTGAAAACCTTTCGTGCCCATTGCTCCCCACCCATTTGCCTCAGCCGATCCTCAAATTCTATCTTGCTCACAGCTTCCCTGCCCTCAAATGACGCCCATCCCATGTCTCCTTGTACTCCCTGGTTTGGTGTTTTGCAATGTGCCCCCAAAGCCAGCCTACCTACTCCACGCTGTTATATTTCTAGTCTTGCATGCACTTCGGATTTCATGCATAGCACTGCGTTTCCAAAAGTCAAGCCAGGCACCATGACCCCTTTCCAAATCTCTCTCACCACCTCATACCTGTTGTAATTCCAAAGTGCTCTCTTTTTCATTACAGCCGCATTTCTGTTGCCCTTACCTATTATATACTTTTCATGCTCACTGAGATATTCTGCACCACCACATATCCATACTCCTAGATACTTGTATTTACTAGCTCTCTCAACTGTAATATTCTGTATCTTCAGTCTCTCAACATCATCATTGTTAAAAATCATGACTGCTGATTTTTCACTACTGAATTCTAAACCCAATTCCTCTCCTTCCCTACCACAGATGCTCAATAATTCCTGCAAATCTATCCTGTTGTTAGCCATTAGTACGATATCATCCGCATATATCAGTCCCGGTAAGGATTGCTGAATTGTTTGGCCTAGCTTACTGTACGAAAGGTCAAATCCAAGCCCACTCTTCTCTAGTCTATCCTCCAATCCTCTCAGATACAACATAAACAGCAAAGGCGATAACGGGCACCCCTGCCTAAGGCCTCGTCCTATCTCTATTTTCCCTGTTGCCTTTCCTTCCCATGTTATAATCACCTTATTATCCGTGTAAATGTTCCTTAATATTGCTGTTATTCCTTCATCTAGGTTTAAGCTCTCCACTATGTCCCACAGAGTTTTTTGGTTCACATTGTCATAGGCACCCTTGATATCCAGAAATGCCAGCCAGAGCTGTCTGTTTTCTTTTTGCGCTATTTCTATACACTGTGTTAGAGAAAATATATTGTCTTCCAACCTTCTTTGTTTCCGAAACCCGTTCTGTAACTCGCCCAGTATGCCCTCGCAATCTACCCATTCCTCCAGTCTGTTCTTTATAATCTGCATTACCAACCTGTAAATAACTGGTGTCACGGTTATGGGACGATAATTCCTAATGTCAGACTTATCTCCCTTTCCCTTATATATCATACTCATCCTACTAAGCCTCCATTCATCTGGAATATTTCCTTTTGTTACCATAGTGCTCACTACCTCCCTTAGTTTTGCCTTAGATTTAGGACCCAAATTCTTCACCAGCTTGATTGGGATACCATCTGTGCCTGTCGACGTGCCACTAGGGACTCTTCGTTCCGCCTTTTCCCATTCTTTTTGTCCAAAATCCGCGATGTCAAAAGCTGGACTGATACTGCCTTCGGTTCTCCTATCTTCTACATGTACCCGTTCCCGAAATTTCTCCTCCATCACTGCTCCTATATATCGTATCGCATCATCTCCCTCTAACTGATCTCCCTGATGCGAGAGTATGAACCTCTGTCTAGCTTGCGTCGTTTCACCGAGTGAGTTCAAGTGCTCCCAAAACTTCTTGGCTGCGTTTCTATCTTTCTTGCTTACATTACGCATCCATTCTTCACCCTTTCTCTGAATTTTCGCATTGATCACACTGGATGCCTCTCGGCGACATGTTATAAAAGTGTCCCATCTTCTTTTTACTTCCGTTTCCGACTCCCCACTACGCTTGGAATGCCTGTGTTTTCTAGAGGCTTCCTGACGTTTTTGTATCGCTTGCTTCACTTCTTTGTCCCACCAGCTTTTTGGTCTATGTCTTCGCTTCCCCTTTCGTTTACTCTGAACTTTGTCTAGTTCCAGAACAAAAAGCCCAGTCAGGCTCTCATAGGTCCAATCTGTATACCGTTGCCCTGAAACTGCTTCCTCTATTCTTTCAGCAACTATTTCCAACTCTTTGTCGCTGCAGAAAGTCTTTGGAGTCTGGAAGGCGATCTCAACGCCACCTGTTGGTTCAGACTCACACTAATCAAGAGTGGGGTTTCACCCCACTCTTGGTTACTGGATGTGTTCGCCAGCCCCATAGCCATGTATAAAGATAGTTTAGGCAATGGGAGGCACGGGCAGGGTCAGGGCGTGCATTAGACGCAGAAAGAGGGCTTGACATGTTCTCTTGGCCAACCAGAAGCCGAAAAGAATCCTCTAGCGGTGGTAGCAAGAAACAGTTTTAGTCATAGTATATGGTTTTAATAAGCGCGTAATAGTCAAATGAAGTAACCCTTCATGGTTTAAAATAGGGTGCACGTGATGGTTCGATCATGATCATGCAGAAAGATGTAAGAAACGAATATGCCGATCAACTCTGTTTTGCTCGGACAGAGTGTGACCGCACGGAGGGCAGATTCCCGGCCCTCGGCGTCTGGCGTACGGATTATGTCGATCGTTCCGCTAGTCGCGCTCTTCCATCATGATTTTGGATTACCGTGATTGAAACATCATGTGCACCATATTGTTCAATCACCCACAGTTACTCAGACGCACTTATTAAGTTTGTTTCTTGCGACCACCGCGGCTCTTGGTTGGCCACATTCGATTTTGTGAAGCGCCCTGGAACACGCCCAGCACGCTTTCGGCCAATGGCGTCTCCTCATTTGCGTCCTATACTTCCCAATGAATGGTCAAACTCTCTGTATATACGGCTCTGGCTAGCCCACTCGGCCACCGATCCCCCTCATTCTCTTCCAAAGGATGCTAATTTCAGTGCTGTGCCGCCATTAGCTTTTAAGGCCCGCTCGAGACACGGGCCTCGTGCACTGGCACGTTTGACGCTACTCGCAAGACAAACGCAAACATATCGAGGGGATTCAACCCCGATTAATTGATATCCTCTTATGGCGCATATTTTTCCCGGAACAAACGAGTTGCAAGCTCTAAGCTGCGCATGCGGGTCGGGCGCTCGGTGTGGGCTCAGGCCACAGGATGTTCGCCGCCGGTATTTTTTTAATGCGAAAGCATTAACTGTTTCGTGGAGCAAGCCGACGTCATCAGTTTGATGCGCGAAAACGGTTCCTAGTTTCCCTGATCCCAAAGGTCCCATTGGTTGGCGCGCGGCGACGAGGCTCCCATGGGCCACCGCGCGCGTAAGTTTCAACGACCGCCGCCAGATGGCGCTGCGTGTCCGTGCCGCCAGCGCGCCGATAAAACGAACCGCCGCGCCGTCGACCAACATGCCGTCGCCTCCATCATCCACGTCGTCGCCGGTGCTTCTGGTCGTCTCGACGCCGACGAACACGGCGCCGCCTCTAGCATCCACATCGTCGGAGGGGCTTCTATGCTTTCGCATTCACAACTCAGAAGAACTGCTTAGGTTTTTTTTTATTTTTTATTATTGGTTAAGCTAGCTTTGCCCGGCGTTCCTCACCACAGGCAGGGGCTACCAGCCGGTGCGGGGCACTAAACGGGGCACAAGCAATATAGTCAAAGCATGGTCTCCGAGATTTTTCGCGCGCTCTGTTCCTACCTGTCCAAACGCTCCGCTGCTTAGCAGAAAAAAGCGAACCGAGTCAGTTCTCTAGATCGCCGCATGCGGCATTTTTATCCAAACCAGAAACGGAAACAGAATCGCCTCAAAGCACGCTGTCAAGTGTGAAGACGCGGCATGAAGCTTGTATTTTCATTGTGGTCACCATCAGAATAGACACATGTAAGTCGATCTCTGTAGATTCGTAATTCTTAGGGGTATCGGTGGACGAGTGGGCTAGCCCATACCAGCTCGTAGCACGCAGAGCGATAAGGTGATAAGAATGAGTTGGGGAACTACAGGCCCATTTCTATACTGCCCGTTTTTTCTAAAGCGCTAGAAAAAATAATTCATCGCCGTCTGGTGGACTTTTCAAATAAACATGACCTTGTTACTTCTTCGCAGTTTGGTTTTAGAAATAATTGCTCAACTGAAACAGCCTTACTTAGTCAAAAAGAATTTATATTAAAAAAACTTTGAAAAGAAAAACTTGGTTCTCGGAGTGTTTTTAGACTTTACCAAGGCTTTCGACTGTATTAGTCATAAGGTCCTATTTAAAAAACTTGAAGTTTACGGTATCCGTGGGCAGGCGCTATTACTTCTGCAATCTTATCTAGAGCATCGACAGCAATATGTATCCATCAATGGTAATTCCTCCACTATTAAGCCTATTACGTCAGGCGTTCCACAGGGTAGTGTGCTAGGGCCATTCCTTTTTAACATGTACATAAATGATATAATTAACGTCAATAAGGAGGCAAAATTTGTAATGTATGCTGATGATGCAAGCATATTTTTTTCCTCCGAAACCGCTGATGAGCTAATCGATATGGCTAACTTAACTTTGTCTAGAATTAAATCTTGGGGTGATAGTAACTCGTTGACAGTAAATAGTAGTAAAACAAAAGCTGTTATTTTTCGTCCAAAAAATAAACCTGTGGTGGTGTCTAAGCTTCTCTGTTTTAATTCGTCTCGAATTGAAATAGTCAGTTGTTTTAAAACTCTCGGAGTATTTTTTAGTGAAAATATGTCCTGGGATAGCCATATAAACTATATTATTCCAAAATTAGCTCGCGTGGTAGGAATTGTGAATCGCTACCGTTACATATTGCCAACGAATGTGAAACTCTTGGTCTATAACTCCTTGTTTTACTCCCACTTAGCCTACTGCTACCTCGTTTGGGGTACATCAACATTAACTAATATTGAAAAATTGTTCATACTACAAAAGAAAATACTCAGAGGTATAGGTAATGTACCTTTTGATTTTCACACTGCTGAATTATTTAAAACCTATAGGATAATTGATGTTCACAAATTGTATTCATATCGACTTTGTATCAGTTTTAAGAGTGAAAGAATAAAGGGCACACGTTTCTTAGAAAATCTTGCATTGTTGGAGGAAAATTCACCAGTGTATTCTACTCGTCACGCGGAGAAGTGGAGGATGGTTACTCAGCGAACGAACTATGGCTCTCAGATGCTCCAATTTACTCTTCCAAATTTGTTAAATACTTTTTGCGCTAGTAATGTTTTCCTCGAAAACTTGACTTTCAAAGACTTGCGTGGATATTTTTGTACATGATGCATTCTTTTCATAGCACGTTATTTGTTTTCTTTTCTTTTTCTGTTAACAATACCTTCAGCTGCATGATGTGATTTTCATCTTTGTTTCTTTGATGCTTGCCGTTGACCACTGTAAGGGGACCGAGGATCCAGTCAAGCTGCATATCGCAGCTTTCTTCTTCGGGCTCCCCCATCAAGATTGATGGAAATAAAGATATTATTATTATTATTATTAATCCCCTGCCCGTTTCGATCTGGATCAGCATAGTACCGGCGAGCGGTCGTGTATCGCTACTGCGTGGTGCACGTTAAAGACCCCAGGATAGCAGTCGTACTGCACTGTCTAAATTGCTCATCTACAGTGGGTAACAATGTCGCCATGTTTTGGCAAACTAAACTCCTGCTGTATGTACAACGAACGACCAATTTTTGTTTTTATTTGTTGCTCCGGGTTTTGCGTTCTTTCGCTGGATGATACCTCAGTATGCAAGATTTAGTGAAAATCTATATTTGTCATTTGCTGAAATTTGCTGCGGATACTGTCTGGGCCGGCGGGACAGGCATACAAATATTTTGTTTTCGTCATCATGCATAAAAACAGCTTTTTGAACTTCACTTACGTGTACGGACATTTGTTTTACACCTTTCGCGCTTTGAAATGATGAACCTTAAAATTTTCTTCTTTGCCATAGGTATGTGTTGCGTCGATTGGCGGGGAGCACATTTCGCGCTGCTCCGAAGTTTCGTAGACCGACGATAGTGGTGATGATGATAGTTTGCGGCTATTCCTTTACAGTGTTTGGTTTAGTTTGGTTTGGTTGCGAGTGCCACCAAGTGCCACGCCGTAACAGTCTCTACCGCCGAATGCAATGGACTGAGGAGCGCAGCCAGCGCGAGAAAAATCTCGGAGGTCATGGTCAAATAAATAGTTTTGATTTCCGACTAGCTCCGAAGTTGTAACCAAGTTCCAACTTTAGAGCTTTATTAAATATCATTTAATGATTAATATTTAATAATTAACATTTCGTACGTAATATTTACATTAATTATATTGTAAACATAAATCCACGTAGCAAAATCGTAGTGTAAGCGCATGACACAAGCCTCTTTTTTTCCTGACGATACTCGATACGACCTTATCAACTGTCCAAATGTAACCCTAACAGCATTGCAAAAATGGACTTTAGATAACGCGCTAAAAATCAATACGAGTAAAGGGCTGTTTATACTCCGACGTTGAGCGCACTGAACGCAGCGTAGCGCAGAACGCGCGCCTTTTATTGGCCGGCAACCAGGAACTCGATATCTGCAACCAATAAGTACCAGCGCGCGCTGCGCTACGCGGCGCCCGACGACGTTACGTTGGAGTATAAAGGGCTGTTTATACACCTTTTCCACAAGCGCGCAGCCATCTTGAATATCGTCACTTCTGGTATGCGGTAAAACATCTTTTTGATCTCTCCCCGCAGCTGGAAGGTGTTTACGAAAAATGCGTGATTGTCACACATTCTTGATTTGCCTCACCTATATTTTCTCGCAAATTCCAGGTTCAAACGTTTTATTATTTTTTCGCCCCGCATACCAGATACGGAACCCACGTGACTGAGAACGACAGGAAACAGAAAAGGTCTATACTCCGACGTTGAGCGCACTGAACGCAGCGTAGCGCAGAACACGCGCCTTTTATTGGCCGGCAACCAGGAACTCGATATCTGCAACCAATAAGTACCTGCGCGCGCTGCGCTACGCGGCGCCCGACGACGTTACGTTGGAGTATAAATGTACCTTAAATGTACCTTAAAGCCCGGTTCACACAGTTGCGTTTGACTGCGTTTGACTGCGTTGCGGCAGCGAGACACCAGGACATCCCTGCTGCTTATATCGCGTGCCAAGAAGATTCCTTGAATTGGATTCCACGCTTCATACGAAGCACAGATGTGCCGGTGACTCGCTTTCGGTTCTCGCCGCAACGCAGTCAAACGCACTCAAACGCAAGTGTCTGAACCGGCCTGAACACTAAGGCAGTCATATTTCGGGGAATGCCGATACTGTAAGTGTAGCTTCTTTAGTAGAGAGTTTTAGTAGATCGTTCCGATACCTCCGATACTGCCGATCACGATACTCCGCCACTGCCTCTCTTGCGCATGCATAGTATCGTTATCGGGGCTATCGGAGGTATCGGAACGATCTACTAAAACTCTCTAATGTCTCCAGGCTGGCATAGCTCATCGCATCGGCTGCGGTCTATTTAAAACTGAAAGCACTGCGCGCGGCCCTAGATAAACGCTTCCTACAAGTAGCGACATTTTTTGAAGCGCCGACGGCGTGACAGTGCAGGTTTTAAGAAGCGAATGGTGGCGCACAGCAGAGTGTTGAACTGAATGCCGTAATTTTGTTTCAGCGGAGCGTGCTTTGTCATTTGTGTTGGTTGTCGTTTCTCGCAAAAGAGGTATCAAGGGACTTTACGGTGAGACAATGCAATTCGCACGTTGCCATGGAATCACCACGTCATGCATCCGTTGCCTTTCATTGGTCACATTTCTTGTGCGATGCAGCCGACATAAATCACACACAGATCATTGTCTCGACGGCGGAGAAATCTTGTCGACGAGCAAAACCGATATTCGCGGCAAACGTGTGCCGCGAGCCGCCGTTCGTGCGATCTCGTGAAAGGGGAACAACTATAGTCTGATACAAGTTAAGAACGACAAGACGTAGCTCCTCCCACAAAACCTTATCACCACTTCCAGGACTATACCTCCGCACAACAAACTTGTTCGAGCGAAATTTTATGAGCGTGCTTGCTGTTCTTTCTTCGCGTCATAATATTCCGATTTAAGATATACTCTATAATAAATTCAAACATTGGGACTTGCCCAAGCCCAAGATACGAGTGTCCCGTCTTAGCTCGTCGTCGTTCTCCTCTTCTAATAGTCGTAGTAAATGCTTCAGTAAAAGCGTTGTCTTGCATTTAGACGACGATAAACAGACCTATTGGCGGAAAGTTAAAGGAAAAATAAACAGGGAAAACTGGAATTTGTGACAACCTAGTACGTACGAATTATTCGGGATATTTGCTCTTATAATCGAGCACAAGGAGCAAATGCACTAACTTTTCCCCATATAAATGGGGAAAAGTGAGTTGGGTTGGTGCACGTCACCGCCGTTCACGCAATGACGCAAGCCCGTCTGTTTGTTCACTTGCTCATGGGACTGGGGCGCTCGTCGACTATCGGGGCAAGCTTGTTCGTCGTCAGCAGCTACGAGAGCGGGACCAGTTTTCTGAACAATGACTCGGCACCCGTGCCGACACCGTCACCTCCGCTGGAACTGGACGCATCCGCCTACTTGACCTGGCAACCCGGAACGCGCCTCGAGGGATGTCTACAAAAGCGCCGTCCGTCGTCGAGCCAGTTGAAGCACGTCACCGCCGTTCACGCAATGACGCAAGCCCGTCTGTTTATTCAGGTTCGTTACTTCATCAATGTTCGGTGCTTTCGCAGTAGCCATCTCTGTTTGTTAACGATGTCGTGCCCGAACGACGAAGTGCACTCTTGCTTGCTCTTGCTTGCTTGTTTTAAATTTTACAACGTTGCATGCCCCTCTCAACTGTTTTTGGCAGTGTCGGGGGACGTTGAATCGAACCCGGGCCCCCTCACCGACAGCCAGCAGATAGCCAACATTCTAGCCGTTGTTCAACGGACCGAGGCATCGCGAAGGAGCATGCTGGCCAAAATCAGTGCCCTTGAAAGTTAACAAAAAATCACGAATGCATCAGTGGGCCAACTCTCCGCAAGATTAAGCGCCGTCGAGATGGAGTGGACTGCTTCACACGTCGTATCTAGTCCCCCCTCTTCGAACAGTATGTCCATTCAGTTGGCTGATGTTCGTAAACAATGTGCAGACCAGCAAAATAAACTTCGACGGTCTAACTTGTTGTTCTTTGGCTGTCCTGATTCCCCCTCCGAAAGCTGGAGTCGATCAGAGGGAAAGGTCGTTGCCTTCTGCTCGGAAAAATGGGAATTTTCTTTGAATCCGGCAAATCTTGAACGGTCGCATCGACTTGGTAGATTTCAAGTGGGCAAAAGCAAACATATTATTGTCAAATATTTCTCGTTTCAAGGACAAGGAAAGCGTATTGGCCTGCGGAGTAAAGTTGAAAGGTACTGTTTTTGCTATCCGAGAGGACTTCTCCGCTACGGTACGGCTGGCTCGCGGCAGACTCTTTGAGTATGGTTGGGCCTTAAACGTTCCTTTCAAAATACGCTTCGACAAATTGCTTGTTGGTAACAAACGCTACTTTTTTAACGAAGAATCTCAATCAGCAGACGAGCTTTATTCCCTCCAACCGAATTCGTAGCAAACAAAACTAAACGTGTCTTTTACTTCTTGTCGACTCGAACATCACGACAAAAACAAGATACATTCAGTACTATTAACTAACATACGAAGCGTCATCTCGAAACGCGACGAACTTCATGGTATCATAGAGGACAGCTCATAAAATATCGTTATCTTAATGGATATATGGCTTAATCCCGGTATAGATGATAACAAGAATTTTACCTGTCATACCCAATGGAATATTTTTCGTCATGATAGAAATGTGTGAAGAGGGGGTGGTGTGCTTATCGCCATAAAAAAGAACATTCCCTGCTTTGATGTCAAAATCATAGATAGTAGCATTGAAATTTCCGCAGTACGTGTCTCTACCCCTTCAAACAAGATTATTCTTGCTGCGTGTTACAGGCCACCTGACTGTGAGGACCTGTTTTCTGCCAAGCTGTCCTCCATTTTGGTTGACATTAAAACTCGCTTTACCAAGACAGATTTTTTACTGTTTGGGGATTTTGATTTCCCCCAGATTGACTGGGAAAGTTTATCATCCGAAGGGTCTCGCGCATCTGCAAATTTTTTTTATATCTGCCTCACGCTTAACCTGACGCAGGTTGTAAACGAGCCCACACGCTCGTCTAACATTCTTGACCTCATATTAACTAGATCTTCTGACCTCGTAAAGTCTATCCAACTCTCTGAAGGTTTCAGTGACCACAAAATGCTGCACGTTATTTTTTCATTCCCTGCTTTTGTGAAGAGTCATATTTGCAAAACTATTCACAACTACAATAAAGCCAACCATGAAGAAATAATTAACGAATAAACAATTTATTATGACACCTTCTAATCTGAGTTTTTGCTAAGAACTATCGAAGAAACTTGGAATCTTTTCAAAAATAAAGCTTTTACCTTGGTGCAAAAATATGTGCCCACTATACAAATTTACACAAACTCATCTAACCCATGGTATAATAAAACATTAAGGTCATTATGTAACAAGAAAAAACGACTCTTCACTAAAGCTAAGCGAACTAACCTATCATGTGCTTGACACTCTTACTACGCTGCTCTCAGAAACTACACGAAAAGCCTTAGAGCATCGAAAACAAACGTTTTTTCTCAAGATTTACAGACAATTTTGCGCAATAACCCGACAAACGTTTGGAAGCTTTTGTCACCAAAAAGCAGTTCCAGGACCATAAATCTCACCGACCTCAACGAAGAACTAGTCAGAGAGAGTGACTGTCCCGAAGTGTTAAATGATTACTTCTCTTCAATATTTACAAATGAACAGCCATTAAATATTCCAACCCTACCTGACGAGTGTCACTAACGATCACGAATCAAGACTAACAAGCGTTACGTCAGGGGTTCCACAAGGTTCCGTTCTTTTCCCCTGCTTTTTTTAATCTTCATTAGCAATCTTCCGTGTACCATCTCCTCAAAAATTCGGCTTTTTTGCAGATGATTGTGTCATATATAACAAGATTTCATCAGTAACAGACAACTTCCAACTTCAAAATGATCTAGAGAAAATTGGCCACTGGTGCAGAAAATGGTTGATGTCGGTCAATAAATCCAAGTGCAAATTAATCCAATTCACCAGAAAGCAGTGCCTGTTAGATTATGAGTATACTATAAACAACGAAGTTATCGAACCCGCTTCCATGTACAAATATCTTGGCATCAGATTAACTACTAACCTTTCTTGGACAACCCACATTGAAACCATTTCTGCAGAAGAATCGAAGACTCTTGAATTCATCAGACGAAACTTTCGAGGCCCCTCCACACGTTCGACAAATGGCTGATGAAACGTACATTAGACCTAAACTAGAGTATGCAGCATCGATTTGGAACCCCCATCAATCATACCTTGTCAATACCTTAGAAGCAGTGCGAAACCGGGTGACTCGTTTCATCTTATCATCATATGATCGTGTCACCAGTGTCTCTATGTTAAAAAATAAACTTGGTCTAACCCCCTTTGCACTGCCGGAGGAAACTCTCCCGACTCTGCCTCCTTCACAAAATGTATTATCACTGCTCAGACATCAAGGACTCACTGCTGTCCCCCCAGAAAGAATATCATCTCGCCTCAATAACTCCTGTGCTATCAAACGAATTTTCGGTAAGACCAATGCTTTTAATGAATCCTTTCTTCCTCTCGCCATTTCCGAATGGAACCAGTTGCCATCATCTATAGTTACCATTAACGACTCTACTGCGTTCCTAGGTGCCCTTCAAATTCATCTTATGTGAGTGTGCTATTTTGCTGTTTTATATTTTGTATAAATTTTACTACACTTGTTTTTTCTTTCTTTGTATTATTCTTTATTGGAGCGTTTTTCTGTTTTTTCATGTTAATAAACTGCCCCCCCCCCCCCCGTGTAATGCCCTAACTGGGCCTTTAAGGTGAAACAAATGAATTAAATGAAATGAAACGTTGGAAAGGAGGAGCTGTTACGCCTGCACCTGGGCGATCGTGGTAGAGTACCTTATGTGAGCGCTGCCATCTTGAAAAAAAGTTCGTTATGACGTCACAAAAAAGACGCTCTCGCATTGGCTCGCGTGGTGATACCACTTCCTTTGAGCGGAATTTGCCGCTGTCTTTCTTAAGATGTATCAGACTTCAATGCTCTTGCTTGGGGCCCTTCATGGTGGTGTCGCCGTATCGTAGAACGTATTGAAAATAGATCTGTCCTGTCAAATTTACTTACACAAATAAGCAGATACCACAGTGGCCTTCTAATATTAAGATTGGGCAAACCTCTAGTACGTACTATCATACGTCTTGCTAGTTTTTTTTTCTTCTAATGTAAATTTTATGATTGTCAGAAAATGCGCTCGAAAAAGTAGAAACGGTCATAATTCTGGATTTTATTAAAAATTTACAGTGCTTTCAGGGGAAACTCCAAGGGCCATACAACCCTCATTAAGTCTTCATAATGAAGCTCACCAAGAATCAACACTGTCGGGCACCCCCTGAGCTCAGGCTTGTGTAGCGAATTTTGTCAGTTAAGTGACAAGCGAGTGAATCCCCACTAAGGCAGTACTTGAGCGCCCGTGTTCCCATATAGCTTTGACTCCATAGCAACATAAAGCTGTCCACGAGTACAAAATTAAGGGAAAAACGGACCTGCAAATATATTTAGACCTATAAAAGCAGTCTTCGCTATGGCCAATGTTGCTAGATTACCTCAGTTGTGGAACTCCAGCGGAAGGGGGTACACCCCCTCCCCCCCCTCCCTCACTCACTTCAGTCCTCCTCCCGTCGTTCGAGGCGCCATCTACATTTTCGTTTACGAACTGTGTTTTCCATAGAGTACGGTGGAACGCCATCTAGACGCCGGGTTTCGAAACGTACGTACCTCATAGAATACACTGCAGTTACCAAAGCAGCCGTCCGGCGCGTCGAACGACGGGAGGCGAGTCGTGGTCAGTGAGGGGGGGAGGGAGTACTGCTGGTGCATGCAGCGTCTATGAGCAGTTCCGTAACTGAGCTAATCCAATAACGTCGGCTATGACACTGGGAATGACGTTTTACCATGCTCAGTGTTAGAGCACAAAACATTTTAAGGTCTAAACATATTTCAAATTTCGTTATTCGTCAAGCTCCCTCCGTACATAGCAGCGATTGGCTCTGCCATGTGCTTTGCGGGTAAGTAGACGCTCCGAATTGTTTTTAGAGTGCGGTAAGCCCTATGCTTGTGCAAAAAAACAATTAATGCAAATTGGCGTACAATACGAGAAGTTTGGACAGCACGAAATGAATAAGAGCGTCCCGACCATTCGGGTGTGGTTAGTGAGATTTCATATTTTTACTATCCACACGAATATTCCCCCGGCAGGCACAGGTGCAGTAGGCGTATCTCAGAAGAATAGACATTTTTTAGAAACACTTTCGCACGGACACGACTTTCTAAATCAACGCACTTGCGCCTGTATAGATAACGTATACAAGAATATCTCCTGCACAATTTTTATAGCCATGGATAGCTTTATCTTATACTTGGAATGAAGAGCGTGCTGGTAGGGGTAAAATATGAATAAGGGAAGGACATAAAAGACGAGGACGGACACGACGTTTCCGTCCTCGTCTTTTATGTCCTTCCCTTATTTATACTTTATTTTATCTTTTCGCTGATGTCTAGCAACACTTTACGCCTTCGAACAAATGCAAAAAAAAAAAAGCTGGGCTGCCAGCCTATTGTCAGTAATTAAGCAGTGTCAATGCTCCGTCAGCTACTTCAAAGCTTGGTAAAACAGGTATTATTGGTGAAGAGAAGGGCGGCACAGGGACAATGCAATCTCCCGACTCTATAGGCTGCAATCAGCAATCCACATATTTTAACATCCCAGTCCTGTGACCAGTAATGCAGTTAGCACTGTCTCTCAGTGACATTCCATAATGTGTGAGTGAACAAGGTAGATTATGAGTTCTTTCAGTAGCTACGAACTAGGGTAGTTGGTAGTCCGTTCTACATTCACCATGCTGTCGCTATGGTCAATTCAACCGCGTTTCGCACAAGCCTTTTCTGTTAGTAGTTGCGGTCGCAATATCTGAATCTATCTCCGAATCCCAAGAAGAAATCGATGTGAATATCTGGGCCCTGCTCGTGGCGGGTTCTAAGGGATACGACAACTATCGTCACCAGGCAGACGTCTGCCACGCTTACCACATCCTGAGGCGCAACGAAATTCCAGACGAACGCATTGTGGTTATGATGTACGACGACATCGCCCATAACGAGTCGAATCCAACGCCCGGGATCATTCTCAACCACCCGAAAGGCTCCGACGTCTATGCTGGAGTTCCCAAGGACTACACAGGGGACCTGGTTTCGCTGGAGAACTTCCTGAGCATCCTACAGGGAGAGCAAATCGAAGGAGGCAGCGCGAAAGTAATTGCGAGCGGTCCGAACGACCACGTGTTCGTCTACTTTTCGGATCATGGTGCTCCTGGACTAATTGCTTTCCCGAACGACGACCTTCGTGCGAGGGACCTCAACGTTGTTTTAAGAATAATGCACGAGCAGAAGAAATATGGAAAGCTGGTCTTCTATCTTGAGTCCTGTGATTCCGGGTCGATATTTCAGCACCTTCTGCCTGACGACATCAACGTGTATGCAACGACGGCAACGAATGGCGAGGAAGAGTCATCTGCGTGTTACTACGATGACTTCAGGGACACGTATCTGGGAGATGTGTACAGCGTCAACTGGATGGAGGACTCGAATAGCGAGAACCCGGGCCTTGAGACACTTCTGGACCAGTTCAGAATCGTCAAGTCTAAGACCACCACGAGCCACGTCAGGATGTGGGGTGACTTGAAGATGGCTAACATGAAGCTCAGTGAGTTTCAAGGAAGGGGAATCGCTCTTCCTAGAGTTTTGCACGAGGCTCCTATGAACCTAGTCGCCAGCAGAGATGTGCCTGTGGCCATCGTCCGCAGGAAACTCGAAAAGGCGACGGACTCCCGTGTCAAGCTTTCGCTGAAGCATCAGTTGAACCAGATGCTACAAAACCGTGCTTTCTTAAAGGAAAAGATGGCGGAGCTCGTGTCGTTTGTGACGCGCGGTAACGCTGAAAAAACCGAGCAGTTCCTGAAGGCGAAGAGTCCTCTCAAGGATCATAACTGTTACGAGCAAGCCGTGCGCTATTTCGACGGCCATTGTTTCGGTATTTCCGATAACCCGCATTCTCTCGCCTATTTCCGCTTGCTTGTAAACTTGTGTGAAGAAAACATTTCTGTTCACGACATTCGTGAGCGATCAACTCTGTCTGCACCCACCAGGCAGTCGTTGGTATAGTCTAGCTTTAGAAAACCAGATTGATGGAGCCTTATCTTTCTTTGAAGTTTTGTGAAACAGTAATAAAACAAAGTATTCGACACATGGAATCTAGTATTTGATATGTGCGCTTTACTTTGGGAAAGACAAGTAGAGAAACATATTCGTGAAAACAGAGAGACTCGTGTTGGTGTAAACCACAAAGGGTTTTTGGAAGAACTACATGTCACAAGTATGCGAAGTGCTAGCAAAGAAACTACAACCTGATTAATATAATGCGAGTTTTCTTGCGATTTTGCAATTGTGACGTCCCTCGTGTGGCCAAAAAGGTATGGTAGAAGCTGCGGTGCACGATCTCCCAACTGCGAACTCGCAAGCGAGATTGTACAATCAAGCTTTAAGCAAGCATGAGGCTTTTGGAAAGTGTCACTCACTCCTGTGTGCTCATGTAAACAAAGCATTCTGAAAAGCTACGTCCGCGCCCCCATTCGTTCGATATCAGAGCACACCTTTCATACACACGCTGAAAATCCAGAAAGAAAATCACATTGTATATCGTTTTTACACGATCGCTCAAGTTCTGGATCCAATTGCTGTTGCCAGCGTACCTGATGAAAACAGTTGAGTTTATGAAATAGATCGGAAGCCCTTTCCATATGACTTATTGATGCCTTCTACATAATCTGGTGCCTGGATGGTGTTTCTCAATATGCCTACCTCCGCTGAAACAAATGCCTTTTTTTTAAGGCGAAAGTTTTATTTGTTTTATTACGCGAAAAAGCGGCGGCTTTGTCCCCGAAAGATGGCCATAAAAATAGGTCATCAAGCACGCGCCTCAGAAATAAAACACAAAGAAAAGCGCAGCAACGCAGATGCTTTGTCACGGAAGCCGTCGTGAGACCGGCGAAGTTCGCCGCGCCTGCGCAGGGGGGGGGGGGGGGGGGGGAGGGGGAGGGGCGGGCGCTACAATATCAACGCCGGAGCGCCGTGTGCGATAGGAAGACGTGGCACGCAGCTTGTAGGAATGCGCTGCGTGTATGAATGCTTTCGCCTTTCTACACGAAAGCATTCCTAAATGTTTCTGCCGAATTTCACGAATCAGATACCATCCACACGAGGCAATGTAACGATTGAAATGCACATTGGCAGCGAAAACTCCACCAAACTACTTTAGACCTTACCAAGAATCGCTTTCTGCGAGCTGCTATCTTTGTCTGCTGGGCTGGAGAAGGCCTTCAGAGCATGCGCACTAATCCACGCCAATCAGAGCTCGGTGTCGTTGTGACGTCACTGCAACTCGTGCGCTAGAAGCAGACGATTTGCACTCCGCATAGCCCAAGTTATACGTTCGAAAAAGAACATTTAAAACTTCAAACGTGTACCTGTTTTTTTTTTTTTTCACGTTTCCAGAGACATAACTAACCACATTTATGCTTTCTTAAGGTAATCTGTACGAAAGTGTCCACACGGGAGACACTCGACCTCATGTTCGTTTTTGAATTATCAGCACATGCGGCAATGATTGCAAATCTGGAGAGCCGCAGCACCGTAAAACGCTCCGAGCGATCGATTGTGCGGCCGGAGTGATAATAGAGTTCGTCTTTCACCTGTTGTGAACTAACTAGACTTTGAGCCTGATAAGCTGAAATAGACATCGTCAACGTAAGTCACGTTTAGTATCACATACCTTTTCGTCTGGTTATATATACGTCTAGACTTGTGATGTTTTTCCTTTTGGTTCGATCGAATTCCTACGTTTGTGATGTTTCGGGTTTGAATTGTCAAGAATCGGACAGTTGCCTTAAACCGTCGATTGGAGCTGGCGTATCTGCCGTCTCACTACGAAAAGGAAACGGTGCAAACGTATCAAAAGAATGCTGAAGTAAAACATAATCACACTACAAAACATTCGGGCAGGACCAGCTACGTTGTTTTCTAAATAAGACATTAGCTGCATCCATAACTGAAAGAGCCGCGGCGGGTCACGTGTTAATTTTCCCGCTAAAGCGGGTAAAACGAATTGGTGTTGTAATCACGCGACATCTAGTCATCTGACGTCAATCAGTCATATGACGTCAACTAGTCATGTGACGTCTACTGAATTTGTGTATCCACAAACTCAACTCCGTTACGTCACGCCGCGGTGGTGGCGCTTCGGGCGCTCT
This sequence comes from Ixodes persulcatus, assembly GCA_013358835.2. Classification (NCBI taxonomy): domain Eukaryota; kingdom Metazoa; phylum Arthropoda; class Arachnida; order Ixodida; family Ixodidae; genus Ixodes; species Ixodes persulcatus. The sequence continues at coordinate 155,968 of JABSTQ010009978.1, read as the reverse complement.
TCCGGTTTGGGGCTGGGCTGAAATCACCATGCCCGACGGGCATTCCTCTGTTGTTTTGGAAGAAACCAGACTAAAACCTGCCTTCTCGTCAAAACGCCGAGCAGCGCCACGTAAAAATCAAAAGGGCAGGGAAAGGTCTGAATATCAGTTTTCATGTGTTTTTTGCCTGCTCAGTTCGTCCAAGAACGCGGTAAGGGCCGTGAAAAGGGAAACTAGACATAGTCGGATCACAATTGCGTGTGCGGAGAGCACTTTGGGTTGTTTTCACGGATACTTGTGACCCTCAATTTTTTTTTTTTTCACATAAATGCGAAAAAATTGTTAGGTTTTCCGGATTACCCGCGGACAACGTTCAGTGAGTCTTCATGTTCAAACGGCCGTCTGTTCGTTCCAGCTGTCGTCTGCTTTTTCAAACTCGTTCATGCTGTCGTCTGCTCGTTCCAACGACAGCGGCCAGTAGACCAAACGTTGCGATAAGAAGTGCAGGCCTCGATATACTTATAAGTTGAAAGGTTGTTTGGGGTAAGAAGGCTCGGTGTAAAGAGTAGATACAAGATATCGATCATTGTTACCAGTGGCCATTACTGACTTGTTATGCCTCATTCACTTGGTCAGATTCTGCTTGAGATTTTAGTATCGACCTCAAGCATCGCAGCTATCGTCTACGCTTTTGTAGCCCAAGCAACGTCGCAACTGAAAATGGCGAGAAAAATCTCACCATGTAAATCATGCTTTAGCGTCCATGCTGCGACGTCCACGCGTAATGAATCGCCGAGCGTCACATTATTTACAAAAAGCTTCGTGGTATTACGAGCCTTGTGAATTCGCTCAGGCCACTAAAACGGTAAGACAATGCTAGGAAGACGTATAATAAACAAATCCATCGCGACAAAGAACACGGGGACTCACACCGACGCCGACATCAGATTTCAATGGTCTTTCGATGCGTGACGCGGTGCTTCTGGCCCACACCTCAGATCCGATTGCGCATTTGCGCCGCTTTGGCGTGCTGCTAGGGGCGCTCCGGTTTGTTTGTAAACGTACTGGTGAATAGACGTTTGCAAGTGCGTCCTTTGGGAGCCACCATCTTGCTGCTAGGGCCATAGGTACGCCTCAATAAAGCTTGACTATCAGACGATCTATCCACACCAGGAGCAAGATGGCGGCGCCTAGGGGCTGTACTTGCAGACGTGTATATAGGTCACGTGACATCGTGTCACGTGACGTAAACCTTTCTGCTAAATTTGGCGGGGACACGGATACGTTTATGTATAGGTCACGTGACATTAAGGCATGTTACGTCTTTTTTCCTGCTAAATTTAGCAGGGAAACTGAATTGGTGTTGAGGCAACGTGACATCAAATTATGACATCATTTTCTCGCTAAATTTACCGTGGAAAATAAAAGGCCAGTAAAACACTTCAAAGTGTCCTGAAGATACTAAGAAACTTATAGCTTTAAAACCTGATCTAGACTGTTATGTTGTCAGTGGAACTGCCTGAATGAGCTCTTATACAATCTTGTGCGCAGCAAGGACGAGGACAAAAGGAGAGAACAGGACACAACAAGGGGCAACTTTCAACTAAATTTTATTGAAAAAGAGTTCCGGTATTTGTAGTCTCAACCATCGTCAGCGTCGATTGCATTATCGGAGAAGGAATTGTTTTTCCTGCGAACGAGATAGTGTTATTTTCCAATTATGCTCTGTGATGGTCGTTTTTCTTTTGCTTTTGTCGTTTTGTGTGGTGTCTGTGTGACGATGGTTGAGACTACAAATACCGGAACACTTTTTCAATAAAATTTAGTTGAAAGTTGCGCCTTGTTGTGTCCTGTTCTCTCCTTTTGTCCTCGTCCTTGCTGCGCACAAGATTGTATAAGATGTCAAACCAACTCGCCCAAACAACCACTCTTCTTGCCTGAATGTGCGCAGCCTTGCGTCTTTCTCCGGTCAGCTTAAAGGGAAACTGAAGCGGTTTTGTATTTAAGAAGAAAGACATCAATGGCTTTCATTCGGCCTCCAGGATCACGAATATCAAGATTATTTTTCAACTCGGTGCACGGAGGCGGCATAAATTAATTTTTAAAGTACCGCCGAAGCCCCTCCATTCTGGGGCGTGACGTCACACTAGGAGTTTTCGGAATCTCTGCTCTCGCGCATCTTCAGCGCCTGTCAAAGCTATGCACGCGCACCCTTGCTATTTTCAAAAAGGTCAGAAACAGACGTCACGGCTGGGGTCAGTGCGGAAAAATAGACCTGTCAAGATTGCAATTGCACGCGCTGCCCACACGTGCGGCACGCGCTTGGCGGCCCAAAGATCCTAGTATGACGTCACGACTGGTCGGAGGTTTTTCGTGTTTCCTCGCGTTTAGTTACATGTTCGAGGAAAACGAACGTGATATTAAGATTCACGGGATAAAAATACGCCAGAATTCACCTCTAACTCGTTTTTTTCAAGAAGTGTTTCAGCTTCCCTTTAAAGCATCGACTCCCTCCGAGAGTCGTCAGTCGAGCGTGTTTTACGCGAGTATTATGGTCCGTATGTTTGAATCACCGATGTTTATTGTATACGCCTCGCAAGTGGGCTCATTTTCGTCTTCTGCGCATGAGAAAGGAAGTAGCGGTGACGTCAGAACGCCGAGCCCTGATTGGCTGATCGCGACCACCCTATCTGAGCGTCGTCTGCTCCTTTGCAACGTCGTCTGCTCGCAACGTCGTCTGCGTCTGTCTTACCTTTCCTGCGACTTTCGGAAGTGAAGGTCTTTACGAGCGAGCTCGACTTCGCCTTTCAGAGAGGGCAGACGAAATAAATCGAGCGGTACGTTGTTTTTAACAACTAGCAGACGCGCATCAAGGAGAGAGGTCAAAGGACTCACTGGTGAGGTGTCCCGAGGCGCCGAAGTTTGTTTGCTAAGAGCCGAGAGTGAGCGTGTTAGTGTCCGCAAGTTCCCTCCCAAATACTTTTTCCCTCCTTTCGTGTGTGGCGAGACTCCTCACTCTTTAACGGCGTCGGCGGGTCGGCGCAGTTAACATCGTCTGCTTTACGTCTGCTAGTCAAAGCGATGGCTGCTTTACCTTTCCTGCGTCTGTCGGAGATTCACCGCTTTTTCACCGGCGAGAGTCACCGCTGCCGCGGAAAACAGGGAGATGACAAGAGGAAGAGATTGAAGGGTTCACAAGGGTCGCGCGGGGATATTCCATTCAGCACGCCAGCCGGTCGTGGGCACACGGTCTTGGCCAAATACCGTCGGAGCACCGCTGTGCCTGCTAGGCCTATATGCCGAGCTCGCTTGCTCGGGGTCGGTGGAATCGTGGCCGTTGGGGCATTTCCCGGGTGTTTGTGGATCCAGCGTTCTTGTTCGTAGTGGTTTATTTCAAGCACTTTTTACTTTTTTTCTTGCTGCTTGTAGTCAGGACGCGTGAGAAGAGCACGTACAAAAATAAACGTCCGTTGATCGTCGCGACCAAGTAACTGAGCGACGCTGTCGGCCATGCTGAGTTGATCGTCGTAGGATTCCGTCGTAACCTGAGCAAAACTTACGATAATTTCGTTTCGTGAATACGAATTTGTTCTCACGTTTTGTCTTACGCACTCTTTTGGCGTAAGATGGTTTTGTGAATCTGGCCTCTGGACTTCCGAAAGTCGCAGGAAAGGTAAGACAGACGCAGACGACGTTGCGAGCAGACGACGTTGCAAAGGAGCAGACGACGCTCAGATAGGCGGTCGCGATCAGCCAATCAGGGCTCGGCGTTTTGACGTCACCGCTACCCCCTGCGCAAGAAGCAGACGAACTTGCCCTCCGCATAGGGATTCCAATTTCGAACGTCGTCGAAAGCGCACGCGGAATCATGAGCTCCGTTGGAGCTGAGCAAGCGTCCCTGCTTCGACGCGGTGATAGGGCTTTGGATCTTCCTGCTGATTATCGGTTTATTTTGCCGACGCTACCGGCGAATGACTCTTCGAAATGCACGGCATTTCTGCACGCTGACATTGGAGTGCGGCCATACCGCATTGAAGATTTCAGGAAACCTTTGCGGAAACTTGGTGTCCTGAGCGACGTGACCGGTATGGGGGTGTTCTAGGTGGGGCACGTTTGGATTGTCCGCCTCAAGTCGACTGCTGCCAAGGAGAAACTGATGATGTCTGGCAAGTTCAATGTGAAAGGAGGTTGGTGTGTGCCGATGGACCCTGATCGACGAGAGGTCCGACTCAAGCTTCACTGGGTGCCTTTCGACGTGCCCAACGACGCCCTGAAAAGGGCACTGGAACAGTTTGGCGTGGTGAGAGAGATAACCGGGCTTGATGGCGTCGAGTCGTCGACTCGGGTGCACGGCTGTCACTGAAGGAAGGCATGACGCTGGAAAGCCTGCCTCACCAGCTTTGGTTCGCCGGAGGCCCTGTACTTGTGGTTGTTCCAGGACGTGCACCACTGTGCCTGCGGTGCAAACGGTCTGGACACATTCGCCGTGATTGTAGGGCGCCTCGTTGTAGTGAGTGCCGTGGATATGGTCACGAACTCCAAGACTGCGTTCGATCCTACGCTCGTGTCGTAGGAGGACACCAGGCCGAGGAAGACACGAACGAGCTTGTGATGGACGAACAAGAGGCGGAACAGGCGGCGGCGCCCTCGACGCAAGCGTCTGTAGCGTCGGCGTCCTCGAAGGCAACAGTAACCACTAGCAAGGAATGCGAAGGGAAACTTGACGGAGAAAAGGAGCCTGTTGAGGTCACAGCGCCAGCCGAGACGCGGACCGCGAAGCTCCAGGACACCACGGGGGATTTCGAACACTCAGCCTGTTCGGATGCAGCTACAGTAGAGGCAGCAGCGGAGAAAACGGCTACGTGTAAGGAAAAGGAAGTGGCGCCGGAGTACAGCCCCAGCGAGGAAATGTCCCTGGACGCGATTACTTCGAAGCGGCGACTAGACGACCTGGGTGCAAGCAGTGCTGCCGCCAGCGAGCAGGCACTGCGACGTCGAGAATATCAGTGGAAGTTCGCCGGGAAAAAAGGACGCTATACTACACGCAGCCGCTCGCCTTCGAGGGCTCGTGAAGACCGGCTGTCACAGTAAGCTGGTTCCCCGCTACCTCCCTGATTGGCAAGTGTCTGATAGTTGGCGCAAGGTCATAAGCTCCTAATTTTTTTGAGGCCATGAAACAGCTCGAGGTCGCACTACGTATTAGCGGCGAGATGTTTTGGTGGCGCCCTCCTGTGGTTCCCCCTTGTGACGTCATTACCTTGCAAACAACAAGTTCGATGGTGTTTGTTTTTAGCATGGTGGGAGCTTGAAATCATTGCGCTCTGAAAGGAACACTGCCAACACCGTCAAAATTAAAGTTCTTTCATTCCTCTTATTTCCGTCGATAATAAAGCCCCTTTCCGACGTCATAGTCAGCGTTCGGCCAATCGTGGAAGGCCGACCACAGCGACGCTTTCAGTGGCGCACGGGGCTAATAGCTACCCTGAACTACCCTGAACGTAAGAGGACTGTCTGCAAGGCGAAGGCAATGCCAGCTCAGAAGGTTGTTCTTGGAAAACGACCTCGACGTGATAGCGGTCCAGGAAACCAAGACTGAGAGCGAGGAGCAGACCGAGCAGAAGGTGCGCCAATTTGATTCGCGATATGATGTATGCGTACGCCATGTAGTATTGAGGTCGGGAGGTGTATGCACCTTTTTGAAACATTCTTTAGGTATTATTGTTGAGAATTTTGCTTCGCGTGAAGATAGGAGAGTCGTGTATTGTGATATTTGCTTTTCAGATCAAAAGTTTCGTATAATCTGTATCTACGCACCGACCGTAAAGACGGAACGATGTCAATTTTTTGAAAGTATAGCGGAATATTTAAAGTGCAAACGGCTGCTTGTGGTGGTGGGGGATTTTAACAGTACATGTGCTCCAGAAGACAGGACAACTCATGGTCGCCGGAGGGATAGCAGTGGCGATGTCTGGAATGAACTGGTAAATGAGCATTACTTGGAGGACGTGGCACATTGCGGAAAGGGCACGAAGGGCGTGCAGTTCACACATTTCCAAGGAAGCAGCCACGCACGGCTACTTCGTCTCATCCTAGCATGGACTAACCGCGAAGGCTGTGCTAGCGCGAGCGGCCACCCTTGACTGCCTTGACTATACTTCGTTTCACCTTATGTGCGAGCGAAGGCAAAACTGGAAGCGCGAGCACGGAAGCTCCGTGCGTTCAGGCTTTGCTCGAGCGCGCGAGCTGGGGAGAAATGCAAAAGGCGCTGGTCTCGCGCTTCTAGCTTTGGCTTCGCTCGCAGATAATGTGAAACGAAGTATAGAGCACTTGCTGCACGAGCGCTCGTGCAGCCGCCTCGGCTTCATTCAAAGCGACTAGCTCGCGCTTTTAGCACGCGCGGCTAACAATAGTCCATACTAAGGTGAGACGAAGTATGGACAGAGCATACGTGTCAGTTGAGCTAGTTCCGCTGTGTGAACACTATAGTGTCGAGCAGGTGTGCTTTAGCGACCACTGCCTCGTGACTTTCGGGTTAGGATCAAAAAGAAAAGACCGACATTGATTTGATTGGCACAACTGGAAAATGAACTACAAGCTCCTTGACGACGAGGTGTTTAACGACAAGATAAATACAAGGATTGAAAATTTATGGAACATCTGCAGGAGCGAGATGACCGGAGAATGGGAAGAATTTAAACGAGCAGTTAAAATGGACGCCATAGAAAGATCAACCACTCTTAAGTACGAGAAAGAAAAAGAGGAAAAGCAGCTGCGCTCAACTTTAAAGGAGCTTTTTCTAGAAGAGTGTAAATCCCCAGGGTGATTTATAGATGACATTAATAAAATAAAAGGCAAGCTACAGCTCATAGATACTGAGCACTACAGAGGTGCGATAATACGTGCCCGGGCAGAAAAGTTTCTCGCGGGTGAAGCACCAACAAAACGAGCGTTAGCCACAGAAAAGAGATACGCACGCGCCAACGAAATAACTGAAATTGATTATCAGGGTACCACGACGCGTGACTCTAGCATAATTGAGCGAGCATTTCTTGAATTCTACGAAAGCTTACTGAGCCACAAAGCTCCAAAAGAAGAAGGTTTCACAGAAAAGTTTTAGCCCCTTCTGCCAAAGATAGGTAGTGAAATAAAAGAATGGTTAGAACAGCCGATAGGCGTGTCCGAAGTAGAAAGAGCCATTGATGATTTGCAAAGCGGAAAATCACCGGGCCCTGATGGATTGGGTGCTGCCTTTTATAAAAAGTATAAAAAGATTTAGCTTGCATTTTGTTACAAGTGTATCGCGAATGTTATGAAAACCAAGTTTTTCCGCCTTCCTTTTTATTTACCCACACAGTCCTTATCCCCAAAAGTGAAGACACTATTAAACTCCGTAATGTAGCAAATTACCGGCCAATTACACTAGCCAATACGGACTATAAGATTCTAATGAAAATCCTTGCGAGAAGAATTCAATCGGTGATTGGAGATGTGGTGGGAGAACATCAAACGTGCGGTATCAAGGGACGTACGATTATGAGTAACATTCATGTTACGCGTAGTGTGTTGGAACTATATGATGCTGATTTCCGGAAAGTTGCTCCGTTGCAAGTCGATCTTGAAAAAGCTTTTGATCGAGTGCCCCACGATGTTCTTTTTTGCATTCTAAACCTTGTTGGCGTGGGTAAAATTATTTTTGTTGGAGTATAGATGGCCTATAGTAACTGCATGACTAGTCTTGTAATTAACAAACAAGTAACTAAACGCATTTCTGTGTTATCCTCTGTTCGGCAAGGGTGCCCACTTTCCCCGTTGTTGTTCGCAATATTTCTTGAGCCCTACTGCCTAAGTGTCATAAAGAGTTTGAACATACGTGGTTTTTCTTTAAAGGCGTTTGATGTTAAAATATTAGCGTACGCAGATGATGTTGCGATTTTTTGTAGTAATAGAGAGAGCGTCTCAGCGGCTGTTCAACTCACGAGATCATATTGCGCCCAAACAGCCTGTGCTGTGAACTGGGCGAAATGCTTGGGGATCTGGCACGGCCACTGGGACGTGACTCTGCGTGTGTTTGAATCTATTCAGTGGTCTACAGAGCCCGGTGTATACTTGGGAGTGCCTTTGAACAATTACCGTGAAAGCAACGAGCTCTGGCGTAGCAAAACAGAGGAGATGAGTCTTAAAGCCGCGAAGTGGGGTGGCAAGGAATTTTCTATCTTCGCACGGGCAACGGTGTGTAATTTATTTTTTGTTGCAAAGATTTGGTACCTGTTACAGGTTCTTCACTGCTCTCGTGTGCTTTTGCAACGCATGCACCGTGTGATGGCCGTGTACATATGGAAGTCTACCTGGGAAAGAACTAGACGAGATAACCTTTTTCGCCGCGTGAAGTCGGGTGGACTTAGTTTGTCGCATTTGCTCATAAGACAGATGGTTTCGCGGTTTTTCTTTTTGCGAGACCAGGCTGACCCATTCCTGAGAACTGTCATCCAAGTACGGTTGTTCAGAGAGCTACCCGAGTTCATTGTTGTTTCGACGTGTGACACATGTGAAGGCAAAGTAACGGGCTTCCTTAGAGAGGTTGTTTGTGCATACCAATTTCTTAGTGTGCGATTTTCAAGAGAGTACTTCAACTCTGTCACACGAAAGCGTCTGAAGCGAGATCTTGTTGAATGTCTGTTCCCCGTCCCATTGTATCGCTCTTTGTTCTCCGACAGTACTGACCGTGATGTGCTTTCCCGCGTGAAAAGAATGCTAGTTCCCGGATCTGTGAAAACCTTTTATTTTAAACTACATACCAACACGCTGCCAGTAAAGACATGGTTAGCAAATAAGGGCATGTTTGTACCATGGGGCGAGGATTGTTTTTTGTGCAAGAAACCGGAGACCGCGGAGCACGTGTTCCTGGACTGCTGGGATGCTATCCTGTTCTGGGACGTGCTCCAACGCACTCTCAAAAAAGACCTACCGCTCACGGCTCGTGGAATACGTTTCTTGTCTGTGGAAGGGACGCCTTTCCCATATGACCTCGTATTTTTACTGGGCCTGCGTGCTATTTGGAGATGTAGGATGGCAGTTCGTCATGCGGATCTGGATGCCCGTCCCGTACGGCATTATTTCATTGAAAATGTAAACTTGATAGCAGCTGTGTACGAGAAAGTATGTCTCGAACTGGAGTGGTTGCTTGCCTTTTTGAAGCTGTCGATGATCAGAGAATTTTAACAATGGACCTTTTGTAGAAATACGCGGTGCGCATGCGCGGAGTATTTCATGCGCCTGGGTTCGAGAGTATCTAGTTCCAAACAATCCGCCATCTTGCATTTCTCGCCTTTGAGCGGTTTCGTTGGGTCGACCTCGGGGCGGAAGATTAAGCACGATAGGGACAAAGGTGAGCTTGGGGGAGCCGTATCTAGGTCAAATCGCCTCAATGGGTGAACAGGATGTAGCTGACGTTTTGGGTGTGGAACGGGTGGGAGAGGCCTTGAGCGCGCGTTGTTTTTCAGTCACCTGGTCTCGAACCGATTCGCGTGTCTAGGTGGCAGCACATATTCGCCAAGAGGTCCATTCTCACCGCCTCTCCAAACCTTACAGGCGACGTTTTATCTTCGTCTTCACTAACGTCGTCAATATATTATTGTACATGTTCAAGTGAAATGTATCGTGCACTGTGAATCTTTGTTAACTGTCGAAATCTTGCAATAAAGAAAAAAAAATTGTATAGGCTGGATCGCGGACCGGGGTGCCCCGGGGGGATCGGTGACCGAGTGGTCTAGCGCACACCAGCTCGGAGCACGTGGAGCGAAAGCTCGCGCTGCAGAACCCAGGGATCCAGAGTTCGAACCCTACCCCTGCCCGTTTTGATCTGGATGAGCACCGTGCCGGCGTGCGGTCGTGTATCGCTACTGCGTGATGCACGTTAAAGACCCTAGGCTAGCGGTTGTACCACACTGGCTAAATTGCTCATCTACAGCTGGAAGACTCGTCGCCCGTTGAGGAAGACCAAGTTCTAGGCTGTATAAACAAACACACAACCCAATTATTACTGGGGTGCCCGTCGGTGGCACAACCGGCAGCCATTGCTTGACACCATTCAATACACTCCCCACAAAAGTGGGAATTTCGAAGCTTGTACTTGGTGCTTGAATGCGAGTATTTTATGATGTACAGCGATCACTACATCGGGTGCTTGGAGGCCGAATCGGTATTTGCCAAGGATTTGAACACCAATTAAAAAAAAAAAAAAAAGCAAATGGGCCAGGTCACCCAAGGCAGCGCGAGCGCGCCGCATTTGCTTTTGCTAGTTTAGTACTTTCTCCAGTTAGCTGAACCGGCACCGCGTTTTTGGGCTCTGTAGCTCACCACACTAGCAGACGCTTTCGCGTGTGTATATGTGTGTGTCCGCTCCACGACCGGCGACGTTTTGAAGATAATCGGCTGTATTTTAAGGACTTTTCTCATCGTTATTGCGATCGTACGTTCTTTAAAAAGCTACAAGCTGATCTATATCGCAATCTTCTCTGGTCAATTAAACGATAACAAACTTCCCCTAAACTAAACCAAATGCGCTACCATGCACATCACTGCCTCGCGCCAACCTTCGACCCCTCCAACACTTTTCCTGAACCAAGTGGAGATCCCAAGAAAAACGCATATCCACCTCCTAGATGTCATCATCGACCAGCACTTCGATTTTCATCGCTATGTCCAAAACGCCGTGTCCGGGGAAAGGTGACTCCTTGGCTTCGTCGTTCGGTCCACAAGAAGAGCCAATCCCGATGTGCCCAGATTGCTGTTCACAGCACTGGTGTTGCCCATCCTGGACGTTTGCTGCTCGGTGGGGGACCGGCAACCAGGCAACTTGTAGCCTCCCTCGAGTTGGCGCAACGTCGCGCTTCGTACCTCATTATGAAGCGCCAACTTGACCTCCGAACACCATCCTATCGAGCACTGCACCTCCTTCGTTCAGTCGGCTGGAAGCCGCTTCAACACCGACGTCAAATAGCGACCACGCGGCTCCTAGCCACTTTTCTGATACCGGACTTCTCGCTTCCTTTTGCCTCCTCCCTGCGGCGTACTTTTAACCCGTACGCTTCGTCACTAGAACTCCTTCGCAAACCGTGCAGTGCAACTTTAAAGGTCCCCCCTTCCCACCAGTCACCAGTTCACTACCAATCAACAGTGTCTCACTTCGAACATTCACCAAGAGCGTCATGGCCCACCTGCGGAGCATCTAACTCGATTTTTTATTCCGATCACGGAGTGGGCTCCAGCAGGCGGCCTGGATGGAGCATCTTCGTACACCCTACTGATGCTTAGCTCACAATACTAACTATTCTGCTCAAGAAAACTATAATATAGTGACTCATTTTAACCTATTTTATTCACACTAAGTGCTAGCACTAGCGTCTGCCTATTAAATGCGACAGAAATCATCTGAAACCGACGTTATTTCCACACGTTCCCATTGCCTTCCATAACGGCCGCCGCGCTTTTGGTGTTGAGCTAGGGCGGCGCCTAGCAGAACACTCGGTCCCTCCAAGCCGTTCACGTGATATTTCTTGGCCCGCGCGCTCTCATAGAGAAACGCGGAGTGACCTGGTCGCCCCTATAAAGCCGGTCGTGTTACCGACAACGCCGGCGACGCTTCCTTAAGTTACTAAATAAATTACACGTTCAACAGATGAACGGCACGCTCCGAGTTTTAGTTCGTCACTGCAGTTCAGAGCAAAAGCACGAGAAGTACTCTGTACAAGCGCTTGTAACGAAGCAAATGTCACCAATAAAGTCCTTCTAACTTATCGTCTGCTAAGCACTGACGACTTTGAGATCCCGAACGACTCCACATTGATTCTCGGCAACCCTTGTTTTATTGAATCGCATCACAGTTCATGCCCAACAGTGTCACAACCCTCGACCGTCAACCACAAAACATTTATTTAAAAAAGATTGGTATCCTATATTTTCGCCCAGAATAGTAACTGCCATTCCTGGAAAACGCAATAAAAGTTCTATTGTCGAGCACTATGTAACAAATTGCATTCATTCCCGTTTCTCCCATAGAGTCCCATGCATTAGCTCATGTCAAGCGATGGCTGCCAGTGGTGGCGCTCGACTCCAACAAGATAAGCCTCGGTCCGCGATCTAGCCCAACGTCTAGCCTGATACCATGGAGATCAATGATATAAATAGACTGATCTCACTAACCGTTCCACACATGCGCTCCGCCGCCATAACAGTAGTCCACAGGAGGCCGGCTTTAGTTCACAAGACAGCTCGTGCTGCTTCGTGTTCTCCTCGTGCAAGCCCTCAGCGAGGTTATCGCTTGTGCAAAAAAAAAAAAAAAAAAAAAACTACATTTCCCACGATGCATGGCCACCAACGAGCTTGAGTGAACTTCGAGTGATAAACCAGCGGCCGAAAATGGCACACCCCCCGGTTGCCGCCATCTTGCCTGTTTGCCACATTAGTGATCACGTGAGGTTAAGATGGCTGCGCCTAGAGGTGGGTGAGATCAGATTGGCAAGGTCATGGTCAGCAGATGGGCACTCTGGGGCCGTGTTCTAAATTTACTTGATCTTACTCCAGGCTAAGAGTTTTGTACCTTGGCGTTCGAAAACCTACCCGCGTCCAGCGTTCTTCAATCTGTGTTGTCACGTGACACGACCCACCGGAGTAATTCGGGTTTATTTGGGTAAGATTTGGAACACAGCCTGGGGCGGATCAAGTCACATGACGAGACAGATACAGAAATGCTGGACGCGGGTAGGTTTTCGAACGCAACGGGTCCTTTACCCAAGAGTGAGATAGAGGAGGAGGAGGAAAGAACATTTATTGTCCGACAGAATTGGCATTCTCCCTCCACCCTCGGCACCAGGCCGGGGAGGCAGGAGTAAATTTTGGAACACGGACGCCTGGATGGGGACCGAATTCACCGAACCGAGCGAGCAGGTGCGAGCTGTCCGAGCGGGGCTGGCGCGGCGACGGCGGTGCGAGCATTGAATCGCGATGATCGTGCTGTGGGGGAATGGTAAATTTCCATGTGTGCCAAGTTTGGCTTGGCAGACGATGAACAAATAGGACCGGGTATGCACATACCGCACAAGGTCTGCAGGTATGAGCGCCGACGCGCATTCCTTGTCGGCTTCCACTTGCAGATACTCTATACATGGCTTGCACTGACTTCACAACAGCGGCCATCGTGGTGGTATAAACCTTTCCAATGTTTACAAAACCAGAGTCCAGCGTGCGATCTTCACAGCCCAACACGTGCATGTTTGTCGCTTCGGAAAGCGAGCAAAGCACGCGCCATTCGCACGAACACTCAAAATGGCACCGGCCACACGCTCTTCTTTGGAAAGGTCTATTGCTGCCGAGCGCGCACTTTCGACAGCATACACTTCGCACCATCAAACTTGTTATTCTCGGCAAGAACAAATAGAAATGACCACCAGCACGAGGCGATGACGTCACGAGCAAGCCATGTATATGCCCTGCGTACCTTTCTTTAAAGGGACACTGACACCCCCCAAACAATTTTTTTCATTTTTTGCCAGGCGCTTTATTATGGTGTCGGAGGACTACCCAATTAATATTTTGCAACAGAGTAGCGTATTTTTTTAATAAAGCCAAAAAACGCAACTGCGCGAAACCGAAACCGAAACGGAGAAGTGGAGAGGATAGCGGGAGTGGCGGAAGTCACGTGGCTACACCCGACCGCGCTTTTTTTTTTTTTTCCTCCTTTTTTTTTTTTTCTCCTGCCGCGCAGCAGACGACGACGAATCCTAATTGTTTTGTTCTATCCAAGATTTCTCTTTCGAAGGAAGAAAGATTCGCCGGTACCGCGAACGAAGTAGAGGTCCCACGCCCGTCGTCCCCTGCCATCGCCGTCCAGCACGCTAGTCCCAGTCCCACGATACGCGATACGACGCTGACGACGCCATGTTGAGAACTATCTACGCAGTGAACGCACAGAGGCTTCCGGTTGTGTGTGCACCTTTTTTTTTAATCAACGTTATTGCAGCTTTTTAGAAGCCAGAAAAAATGGGTTTCATATTTATTTCTATTTTTAATATTGACTGTGTGCCTTCAATGACCCACGACTTCGATTAAATTTGGTAATCGCATCGATACCTTAGGAAAAGAGAGTGAGCGAGACTCGAACCGGCTAGTTCTTGATCGGCGGTTTTCGGGCGGAAAGAAACCGAATTTCGAGCCGCAAATTTTGTTCTGGGTAGTTGGGCCCTCATATGTCATGTACGACTAAAAATCTCGGCGAGCATAAATGCCCTGTCAGTGTCCCTTTAAGAGCCATGAACATTCCGCTGGTCGAGTGCAGCGAGAATGCAAAACTTTCATGCGAGATATCCACGCGATGTTTGACACATACGATCGATTCTCTTGGAGCGGTGCCCATACCTGGTCAGATCTTGTGCGATGCGTCCATACCTGGTCCTATTTGTTCATCGTCTGCCTAGCCAAACACGGCGCACATGGAGAAATACCATTCTCCCACAGCACCATCATCGCGGAGAAATCCGACTCGCACCGCCGTCGCAGCGCCAGCCGCGCTCGGCCAGCTCGGACTTGCTCGCTCGGCTCTTTCGCTCGGTCAACTCGGTCGGCTCGGTCCCCTTCCAGGTGGCCGTGATCCAAAATTTAGTCTATCTCACTCTCGAATAAAGGTCTTGCACCTGTGGCGTTCGAAAACCTACCCGCGTCCAGCGTTGCTGTATCTGTCTTGTCACGTGACTTGATCCGCCGGAATAACTCGGATCCATTTGAGTAAGATTGGAACAAAACCCCAGATGTCCCGTCTGCTGACCGTGATCTGACCAATCTGGTCCGGCCCACCTCTGGGCGCAACCACCTTAACGTCACGTGATCACTAATGTGGCAAACAGGCAAGATGGCGGCAACCGGGGGGGGGGGGGGGGTGCCATTTCCGCTGCAGGCCGTGGGTTCCGGTTTACCGCTCTGAGGTAATACTCAAGCTCATTGATGGCCACGACGGCGACCAGCTCACTCCGCGTTTCCCTATGGGAGCGCGGGGCCAAGAAATATCACGTGCACGGCTTGGAGAGACCGAGTGTTCCGCTCGGCGCCGCCTTAGCTCAACACCAAAATCGCGGCGGCTTCTACGGAAGACAATGGGAGCGTGTGGAAATAACGTTGGCTTCAGATACTTTTTGTTGCCATTTAATAGACAGGCGCTAATGCTTGCACATGGTGTGTATAGAATAGGTTAAAATGAGTAACTATATTATAGTTTTCTCGAGCAGAATAGTTAGTATTGTGAGCTAAGCATCAGTAGGGTGTAGGAGTGTACAGGATGGTGCATCCAGTCCGCCTGCTGGAGCCCACTCCTGTGGTCGGAATAAAAAACTCGAGTTAGATGCTCCGCAGGTGCGCATGACGCTCTTGGTGAATGTTCGAAGCGAGATCGACACTGTCGAGTGGTAGTGAACTGGTGACTGGGGGGGGGGGGGGGGGGGGGGGGGGAGTACGCCGCAGGGAGGAGGCAAAAGGAAGCGAGAAGTCCGGTATCAGAAAAGTGGCTAGGAGCCGCGTGGTCGCTACTTGACGTCAGTGTTGAAGCGGCTTCCTGCCGACTGAACGGAGGAGGTGCAGTGCTCGATAGGATGGTGTTCGGGGGCCAAGTTGGCGCCTCATAATGAGGTAAGAAGCGCGACGTTGCACCAACTCGAGGGAGGCAACAAGTTGCCTGGTTGCCGAATCCCACACCGAGCAGCAAAACTCCAGGATGGGCAACACCAATACTGTGAACAGCAATCTGGGCACATCGGGACTGGTTCTTCTTGTGGACCGAATGACGAAGCCAAGGAGTCACCTTTCCCAGGACACGACGTTTTGGACATAGCTATGGAAATCAAAATACTGGTCGATGATGACATCTAGTAGGTGGATATGCGTTTTTCTTGGGATCTCCACTCGGTTCAGAAGTGTTGCAGGGGTCGAAGTTTGGCGCGAGGCAGTGATGTGCATGGTAGCGGATTTGGTTTAAGTTTAGGGGAAGTTTGTTATTTTTTGACCAAAGAAGAATGCGATCTTGATTATATAGCTTGTAGCTCTTTACCGAACGTACAATCGCAGTAACGATAAGGAAGTCGTTAAAATACAGCCGATTATCCTCTGTTGGAACTATTCAGAGCGCGAAGACACCAGAAAAAGGGAGCAAGCACGCGCTCAAAGCATTGGAGCTGCCACGACCGCGGCCGCTTGATCACGAGATGTGCACTACGAGAAGAGAAAAGGAAGAAGATGAAATGGCTCCCGAACGACGCTGACAATTCTGTATCCGATGTCGGACAATTAAATTAGTTTGTTTTATTAGATTGAAGCATCGACCTCAGAACAAAAAAGATCCGTCATCCTCAAAACGTCGCCGGTCGTGGAGCGGACACACACAGTTACACACGCGAAAGTGTCTGCTAGTGTGTTAAGCTACAGCGCCAGAAAACGCGGTGGCGGCTCAGCTAACTAGAGAAAGAACTAAATATCAAAAGCAAATGTGGCGCGCTCGCGCTGCCTCGGGTGACCTGTCGCCCCTATTGACGACGTGAGCGATCGAAAGTGTCGCTGTGGTCGGCCCACCACAATTGGCCGAAGGCTGACTATGACGTCAGCAAAGGATGTCTCATCGTCGGAAATAAGAGGAATGTAAGAACTTCAATTTCGACGGTGTTGGCAGTGTTTCTTTGAGACCGCCATGACTTCAGGCTTCCAGAATGCTCATTACAAACACCATCGAGCTTGTTGTTCACAAGGTAATGACGTCACGAAAGGTAACCGAACGAGGGCGCCACCGAAACATCTCGCCGAAGGTGTATCCACACGACGGACCGGGCCGCGGACCGATTGATCACGTGACGCGCGGCCCGCGGGCCGCCCGGCTGCAATGATCATCCACACGGCGGACCAAAAGAGCAGACGACAGAGCGAACGGGCCGGTCTAACCCTCGACCTCACAGCTCTACCAAACGGACGCAGGGAGCTGCTTCGAGGCTATTTGTAAGGATCCAAGACCCAAGATCGAGGTTGAACGAATGAGATGTTTGGCCGCGGTGGCCCTGGCGTTGACTATTAAGGACGAGGAGGACTTAAGTGAACAGAAAAGGGCAATCCCACAGAGCGAGGAATTGCTCCACGAGCGCGATGAAGTAAAAAGTTGCATCGTCGCACCATGCCGCCATCGTCGCACAACAAAAGGTTCGTCTTCTTCGTCTTCAACAGTTGGCGCCAAAAGAAAACGACGAAAACAAAAGTGAGCTTGTTGCCAGACTTAGCGCTTCAATTATACTAAAAACGCCGCGGTCCGCCGCCAAGGTCCGGGCAAGAAAAGTCGCTTGGCATTTCTCAGAAGCGCGGGGCGCGGGCCGCCGGCGGACCTCGAATACCGGTGACGTAAGATCACGTGATGCACGGCCCGCGGACCAAAACAGCAATTTGGTCCGTCGTGTGGATACACCTTAATAAAGCCGGTCATGGCCACGACGGAGGGGCGATCGGTGGTCGAGTGGTCTAGCGCAAACCAGCTCGGAGCACGTGGAGTAAAATCTCGCTCAGCAGAACCCATGGTCATGGTGGAAGAAACGCATTTAGGTGATGACTCTCTGTCTGACGCGGCGGCCTCATTATGTTCGGCGCACCGAGCGCGCTTCACTTGCACGGGGATTGATGGCGCGCAAGTATGGGATCCCTCCCAAACCGACCGCTCCAGTTGTTTCTTCCATCGGTAGTCCCGCATTCTCTCGCTCACCGCGTCTTGTTGTACCTCACCGCCGCCACGCCGCCACCAAGTTGCCAGAGTCCGTAAATCTGTGTTCTCTTCCGTCTTCTTCTTCTTGTTCTTCTTTGGGTTAAGGCTCACCTTTGTGCACGATGGTGGCACCTCGGGGATTGAACCCAGAGATCCTGGGTTCAATCCCCGCCCCTGCCCGTTTCGATCTGGATGAGCATCGTACCGGCGTGCGGTCGTGTATCACTACTGCGTGGTGCACGTTAAAGACCCCAGGCTAGCAGTCGTACTGCACTGGCTAAATTGCTTATCTACAGTGGGTAACAATGTCGCCATGTTCTGGCAGACTAAACTCCTGCTGTATAAACAACTAACGACTAATTTGTTTGTTTGTTTGTTTGGTGGCACCTGTGATCGACACAGCACTAAAACAAAACACGAGGCAGCCACTGGCCGCACACTACCACCACACCACCACACCGCGAAAAAGGCGAGCACGCTACGCCGCCGACACCGTGGCCGCCGAGGAGGGACCTCATACCGCAGCGCCCTCCGCGGCGGCGCGGAACGAGCTACTCCTGGTTCGAGGCTAGCTACGAACACGATCTGGTCGCTCGCTCCCCGCGGGAAGAGCGGCTAGAGTCATCACCTAAATGTGTTTCTTCCACCGTGCCCAGGGTATAGTGAACCAGGGATCCTAGGTTTGATTCATGCATACCCCTGCCCCTTTCGAACTGGGTGAGCATTGTACCGGCGTGCAATGCTGTATCGCTACTGCGTGGTGCACGTTAAAGACCAGATGCTAGCGGTTGTACTGCATTGGATAAATTGCTCATCCACAGCTGGGAGACAAGTCGCCCGTTGAGGCAGACTAAGTTCTAGGCTGTATAAACATACACACAACCCAATTTTTGTTTTGGCCACGACGGCAGCGGTGGAGTAATGAAACCTGCTGTGAGATTGGCAGAGTGCTTTTTTGTTAATATCTTCTTGCGTGAGCAATTGCGCATCCGCGTTTACCGCACTGAAGGTGCATGTACTAGGTGTTTTTGGATTCCTCCATATCGTCTAAATTCACGAAGAAACTTCCCTCTAACGCAATGTTCGGTTCGTGCAGCACGAACCGAACAGAACACCCCAGGCACCCGACCTTTGCGCAAGCTGCACGAATTCTTTCACAAAACATTTAACCTCCTTTAGTAACTTCTGTTTCCACATTACGTGTTCGTTAACACTTACGAAGAGTTCCCTTTCTTTTTTCTTTTATCTTCTGTGTCTTTTTATTTTCTCAGTAGTTTAATTTGCGACTTGAATCGATCTTCGTGGAGCATTATTTTGGTTTGTTAGGGTGGACTACAAGGGAAAATGGGGCTATCGCTCGCTTCTCCCAGGGGCCGAGAGCGAGTCTTTATGCTTCATGTGTCGCTATTACCATGGTACCATCTGCAAGCTGGTAGAGGCGCCACAGCGGCAAAGGCAACTCAAGTCTTTGTAAACTGGATGGAAAAAAAAAAAACTGAAGCCTACTGTGAGTACAAGAAAAAATAACAATAATAATTTCATTTTATATTTTATCACAACTTGATGGCGGCGATAAAAGAAGATCAAAGACACGTCAAGCTCCAAAGCTTTCGAGCTTGACGTGTCCTTAATATACAGCCATTGCTATTAGCCCCGTGCGCGACCGAAAGCGTCGCTGTGATCGGCCTTCCACGATTGGCCGAACGCTGACTATGACGTCGGAAAGGGGATTTTCATCGACGGAAATAAGAGGAATGAAAGAAATTTAATTTTGACGGTGTTGGCAGTGTTCCTTTGAGAGCGCAATGATTTCAAGCTTCCACCATGCTAATAACAAACACCATCGAACTTGTTGTTTGCAAGGTGATGACGTCACAAGGGGGAACCACAGGAGGGCGCCACCAAAACATCTCGCCGCTAATAGAGCGCACGGCGTCGGACGAAAAGCAGGAAATAAAGATACTCCGGCGCTGAAGCTTCGAACAAACTGTAGCGCCCTCCTTTTGAGTAGTACAAGCAACTGATTGAGCCTCGCACTACTTATGGCACGTTGGTTGAGCTTTTTTAATTTTGTCTTGTGCTGAAGAATGAAAAACACCTTTGGACGCAAGAAATCGGCCAGACTCAACGCCGCAAGACAATCAAAAGTGCCAAATTCATGACACCACCGCTAGGGTACGCGTCTCTTATCTGTGGGTGGTGACGTCAAAACACCTGTGAAGCGACGCTTTAATTTTCCTTTTTCTTTGTCATGTCTACTTTGGAACGCGCGGAACGGCTGTTCTTGGCTCACGCGCGTAGCGTCTTAGCTTTGACGGCGTTCGAATTTTTGTTGTTTCTTTGTATTTTCATCGTGATCTCGCGCTCGGCACCAGAGCTGGCACGCTTTTGCATGCGTGGCACTTTGAGACGCTAAAGTCTGTACTACCCAAAACAAGGCCTTTTCGCAGCACCCCCTGGGCAACGCAGGAGGCCCATTCATCAGAGATGAAATACATAGACAGTAGATGCAACTAATAATCCTAACCATCCATACTAAATGATAGAATAAAAATAATCGAATTATGATCGGCCGTGTTTACATTTACGGCTGAAGAATACCTTTGTTATGTTCAGGTCGGTTTTGAATTCACTTCTCTCCTTCGTGTTGTTCCTTTTATGCTAGTCATCTGTGGCAGCGTCTCCCGAACACCTGCGACGTTGCCGAACGGCACGCGCCAAGAGCGCGCGCTCCGCTGCGCGCGCCCTGCTCTTGGCTTGTTTGCTTTCTTCCCTTTTTCTGCTTCGAAAATGAAAACAGTGTGCAATGTAACCCTTACTCGGTTGGTTTCTGCCTACCCTACCGAAAAATCCGGTACAACGTTTCACTATCCGGATTATGGAACCGGAAATTTGTTTCTGGAAACTCGAAATCCAGATTGCAGACAAAGGAATATTTTCTGAAAACCTAAATTCCGGATAGGGTCCAGATAGAATCCAGATAGATTTCCGGTTCCATAATCCGGATAGCGAAAAGTTATACCGGATTTTTCGGTAGGGTAGGCCACCTCCACAACCTCTATTAGCTCTATAGAGTGAAATAAAATGCTCGAAATCTGCCCATTTTTGTTAGCATTTCTTAAATCCTGGAATACAAGGTGGCACTGCTTCTGGCATGCTAATTATGGAAGCGTTTTATATGCAGGAATAGTAAAACCGCTATCGCCTGTACGATAATCACACCTACATTTCTAGCCCACCATAGTCTGGTTTTCTTTCCCGAGTCCGATATGACGATACTAGATACAGTTTGGCCGACAAGCTGCCCGCCCTTGGAACTCGGGTAAAAACTGCTCCAGCAAATCGCCAGCACCCACCTAAAAGCCACCACCCGAACGGCGTACACTTGCCCTTGACTACGCGAAACAGCCGTGCAGAAGTGCAATATATTTTGCATCAAACAACCACACGAATTCGCCACAAATAGTGTCCCGTGACAGGGGTATTTATGTTTTATAGTAGAAGTGGAACAAAATGCTCAGAAATGCTCGGTGGGCGGTCATCTTCCCGTGCATTTCAATTCCTGTTCGTGTTCTCCGATTCTTAAAGGCACAACAATAATTGGACACTATCGAGACAAGACGACTCGCCAAATCTTGGAAGCGCAGTGCATCACCAGCTTGGGGGACTTCTGCATTAGCCACCCGGCCATCAGTGACACTGCTTCAAACCGAAACCTTGTTTTCAGATTGAACTATTGGGTAGTTCAATGGTATCGTGTCGCGTGTGACACGCACTGCGTGCCCTGCGGGTCTGTCAGAACGTCCTCTTCTTTTTGGTTATAATGCAATTAAATGCAAAGGTGCAAGCGAGCTAGACAAGAATGACGAAAATAATCTATCGAGAAGGGGAACAAGGAAGACAAAAACAAAACAATCGTCGTCCTCTTCTTCTTCCTTCTATGTATAAACTCAATTACGAGTCAACGCTTATGTGTTATGCATGTTCCTTTTCTCTGTCCTTGCCTTTTTTTGCCCTGTTATGTTCAAGACGTTATATTTTATTCTTCGCTTCGTCACGAGATCATCTAACAGACGAAGTTTTGCTACGTTCGCTTTTAGACCAGAAAAAAAAAGTGAACCTTTCGGTAGAGGTCTACCGAAAGGTTCACTTTTGCGTTCGCATTTCAGCACAGGAAGGTTGGTTGCTTTCTTGTTGTAGAAGTTGAAATCGAAGAAGATGTGCAGTGGAGTGAAGTGATCAAATTGAGAAGTGTGCCTCGTAGACGTTGCGTGACGAACTGTCCAACACGGCGATGGGCACTGCGGCGTGAGGCACGTTTCTTGTGGCACGTTAGGTCCGACATCGGCCGATAGTTATGAATCGTCACTACTAGGGTCTTTTTGAAGAGAGTTTGAGATGACTACCCGAAAAACCACAGCCCCGGGGGTATGTTTTCGTCAAAGGGCACGTGGTAAGTATCCCATTTTTTCCCCATGAGACCTGGTGTAGACTGTGGTCACTGACAAGATGAGAACGACAAAAAGGAGACGCCTCTACAACGTTTCGGCGTCTCATGTACCTTGAGTGCGCGCGCGAAGCCATAGCACGGTAGAAGGCACGGAGTGCGTGCTGGAGGCCAGGCGTTCGAAAGACACGCTCCACCGTTCTCATTATGTTCGTGACTGTAGCGCGCTTGGTGTGGTCAGACCTTTCCTCTGGTCTGCTAAACTTGGCAGTTGGGGCTCCAATCACCTCACCAGTATCATCACTGCCTTAACAGAACCCCATTAGAAGATATGTTTACCATATAGCTAGTTTCAGCGGGATGCTCACTGGCCGTACTGATGGCACAGCTCATTACGCTCACGATTCTTGCTTAGTAATTCGATCTTCGGCCTTCTTATCAGCTTATGCTGCAACGCCACAAACATATATTGAAATGTTCGGAAGTCGCCACGCCCGGCGTTTGTAAAGCTACCAGTGGCATGTAGTGCTGACGAAATAGAAACTGTCTTGGTGTAACATCAGGAGCGCTGGAAGGTCCGGGCCCACCTCCGGTCTCGGCTGGTGTGTTTGGATCTATCTCGGCGTGCGCGGTCCCATGAAGCTAATATGCATTCAATAATTCTTGTCATTTTCTGCGATATGTGCATTATATTTCATAATCCTTGGCTCTCTGGTTACTCATAATGACTGATATCGCTTATTCTTAAAACATATTTGTTTGGCTTCGGTAATTTACTTGGTTTGCACTTTCTAGGTGGGAGAGTTCCATGAAGAAGCATCAGCACTCGTTGGCATGATGGCCGCTGCCACATCGGCTGTAGCGCTGCGTTTTCAAAGAGGTGTTCACAATGCGTCCGAAGCTTTTGTACTTCGGACAGTCTGAATGTTTGTAACAATTACCGTTTGGAGTACATCACTAAAGATAGAGGCAGACACATCTCCAAGAATAGCTTTTTTTATCGCTTCGCAGCTCTATGCGCCTCTACCTAGTTGAGAGGAAAATGCTGTCTGTGTATTGTGAGTAAAAAAGCGGTATCGATGCAATCTTGACTCTTTCAAAGTTTGTAATAGATATATTATTGGCGAAAACAATGATCACACAAGGATTATAGTACCTACCGACTGACAATTGCTATCAGGAATCTACGAATTCTATTATGTCGATTTCGGGATCGGTGATGCATTTAGCAATGTCTCATAATATTCAATAAAGTGGGAGTGAAGGAAATGGATGCCTAGCTTTTTAAAAGCCTCTTTCAACAGCGACAAGCTGGGGTACTTTGACTTCATTAACCATGCTGTCACTAATATCAATTAGCCGGCCTCTGGCGTTAGCCTTTCTGTTTGCATTTGCCGTCACAACCCTTATTCCCACCACAAAAACCCAAGAGGACGACAATGTGAAGATATGGGCCCTTCTCGTGGCGGGTTCTAAGGGGTACATCAACTACCGCCACCAGGCAGATGTCTGCCACGCGTTCCACATCCTGAAACAAAATGGTGTTTTAGAAGAACGCATCGTGGTTATGATGTACGACGACATCGCGTACAACGAACTGAATCCAACACCAGGAGTCATACTCAACTACCCCAACGGACCTAATGTTTACGCTGGAGTGCCAAAGGACTACACCGCAAACCTTGTTTCGTCGCAGAATTTTCTGAGCATCCTGCAAGGAGACGCGATTGAGGGGGGTAGCGGAAAGGTAATAGCAAGCGGACCGAACGACCACGTGTTCGTCTACTTCGCCGACCATGGCGGTCCTGGTCTTATAGCTTTTCCGAACGACAATCTTCATGCGACAAGCCTGAACAGGGCTCTGAAGCTGATGCACGAGCAGAACAAATTTGCAAAGCTGGTCTTCTACCTTGAGTCTTGTGAGTCCGGGTCTATGTTCCAGCACCTCTTGCCTGATGACATCAACGTGTATGCGACGACGGCGGCAAACGGCGAGGAACCGTCCGCAGCGTGTTACTACGACGCATTTAGGCACACGTATTTGGGAGATGTCTACAGCGTCAACTGGATGCATGACACTCGGTGCGGGACCCCGGGGTATGAAACACTTCAGGACCAGTTAGAAATCGTCAAGTCTGAGACTTACACAAGCCACGTCATGGAGTATGGTGACTTGAAGATGGCGAGCATGAAGATTAGTGAGTTCCAAGGCGCAGAAGGTGGCCTTTTCGAAGTTTCGGTCAAGGCACCTCTGGACACAGTTGCCAGCAGAGATGTACCCGTTGCCATTGTCCGCCAAAAACTCAAGATTGCGACGGACCCTCAGGTTAAACTCTCGCTGAAGCAAGAGCTGGACCGGATGCTGCTACTCCGTACTTTCTTGGAGGACAAGATGGCGGCGCTTATGAAGTTTGTGACGCGCGGTGACGCTGAAAAGAGCGAGCTGTTGCTCAAAGCGAAAATTCCCCTGAGGGACCACAGCTGTTACGAGCAAGCCGTAAGCCACTTCGATGCCAAATGCTTCGAACTCTCGGCTAACCCACGCTCCCTCGCACACTTGCGCTTGCTTGTAAATATGTGCGAAGAAAACATTTCCATTTATGACATTCGCCAAGCGATGGACTTTGTCTGCACTCATGAAAGAGTAATCGGTATAGTCTAGCTCTCGACTACCAGCTTTATCAAGCCTTTCCATTTTTCAAAAGGATGATGTGTAGTAATTAAAAAAATGTATTCCCCGCATGAAAATACGCCTTTTTATTTATCGCTTGTGCCTTGCTTCGCGACACAAGCAAAAATGTCAGCTTATACTAAAAAAGCCTCATCATTGTATGCGGATAAAACAAAACTAGGTTTAAAAGTTGTGTCCATTACGCAAAGGAACCAAACTCGTGTAAAACTTCCTGTGGCTATGCAGTCGAAGCACGTGAGTCAAAGCTATGGGTACACGGGCGCTCGAGCACCTTGAAAGCCGATTAAAGTTGTGGACGCGCACTCTGAAATGTCACAGACTTGTCCCCGAGTGTAGCGCAAGCACTTGGCAAGGGTGGGCTCACTCGGCTTTTGGAAGTGTCATTCATTCCCGTGTGCTTGAGGAAAGCTATCATTCTTTAAAGAAACGCCCGAACACTTGTCTTCGGCAGCACGAAAAGCAACTTGTTGAGATGGATCAGAGGGGCAAACGCGCTCTTTCTACTTCCGTCACTGAGGCTTTTGAGATTATCTGGGGCCTGGGTATTTTTGTTCTTTCTACCTGCCCGAAAACTTCGGAACTCGCATAAATACCATTCTCGAGTGGCAAAAAAAAAAAAAAAAGATAATCCGCTTGTGTAGCAAAAAGTTTATTAGGGTAGAGTATTTTCCGGGCTGTTGTCCGCATCTTGTGCATACTCTGCACATTTTGCATGGTACGGACCTGGCGACCATTCTGCACGTAATTCTTCTACACAGCACACCTTGAAATATGTCTGATTTATTAAGGCAGACGAAAGCTTAACATATTTTAATCATAGACGTAACCTGCATTTACAAAATCCGTGACTTTTCGTAATATTGAACGATCTTAAAGAAGCAATCTTTGTTTTTCTAGTCCGCACCGCGTAAGAATGCCACTTTTAAATATGTGTAGTTCACGGACTATATATAGTCCGGTAAATATGTTACTAGGCTAAGGTATTCCTGTGAAAAAACGAGTATAAACTCAAAAGCGAATCATAATTTTGCCTTGCATATGTATAGAGGCATAAATAAGATAAATTAATGGGGTGTATAAGCAATCTGTATGAAGTGATCACGGCTCTCTGGAGATCACGTTCGACCGTAGTCTCCTCTATTAGCGTGAAAGTGTTTTGGTGGTGCCATCTTCGGGTTTCTATCCGCGAAGTCATGACCAGGATTTTGCTTCGCCGTAAAGTCACAAATTGTAACCTTGCCTACGTGTCATTCGTTGAGCATGACAAGTTTGATGGTATGTGTAAAAAACACAGTGGAAACTTGGAGGCTTACAATCAACTCCCCCCCCCCCTTCGCCCCCCCCCCCCCCCGCCAATAGTAGCGCGGGCTGCGTAGTAGGAATCACTTATTAGGACTACCTTAGAATCATTGCATTTGCCTTAATGTTTAAGCCAAGCCATTTGTCGAGCAGGTAGAGGAATCGCGGGTTCGATCCCCACAAACTGCGTTGTGATTTTTACTTTAGTTGTTCAGTAAAACGTTTAATGCTCATACATTATAACGCAACCCCGAAACTGCATGAAGCGAGAAAAAACGAAACACACACACGCACACGCAGACACACACGCACGCATATACACACACAAACGCGCACACACACACATTCTCTAACGTAATATTTCATCTCTAACCTGCTCATTTGCTTCCTGACATTTTGTGCATTATACATGTCGCATCTATTTATTTTTAGGGGTTTCGGCGTATTGCGAGCACGTCTGAAACGCACAAGACCGTGCAAAAGAAGATAAGGCATTGTTTTTGTTTCGTTATGTTTCAAAATATTATTGCATAACTGTAAAATATTGGTGCATCTTTTATATTCATTCAGAGGGCCTCACCACCTACTGACAAGCTACTCACAACTTTAAAATAATCAGCGCTGTAAAATCAAGTATTTGCTACCATGTAATGCATGGTTTTTCTGCTTTGCAGTAGTGCGACGAAAGTAGGCATATCTCATCGAGTAGACCATGCAGTATTGTACACGTTACTAAAAAAAAGTAATCGATTACAATTACTATTACTCTTGGCTAAAAAAGTATTCGATAAGATTACTCGAATACTCGACAGGCAAAAGTAATTGGACATTACTTTAAGAAGTAACCGTTACTTTTCCGATTATTTTATTGTGTGAAGGCTTACATCTTTAGCGCTCATAACAATGAACTACTTCAAACCTATATTTCACATTTTCACAAGTATTGAAGAAGAAAAAACTGGTTCTCTCTTCGTGGTCGTTGGAACTTCTTGGAATCTCTGGTTCCAAATAAAAGGTATTTTGTTTTCTTGCTCTATATATTTTCTTGTACTGGCAACCAAGAGGCCCTGATACCCCTGTCAGACGGGCACGTTTTAAGCAAAATGGCATTACAGCTCGGCCAATCCGCGTGTTTAATACGCCACGCTGCGCGTGCAGGCGCCACGTGCAGAACTAGCATCACGAGCTGATTCGCTGAGCGGTGAATGCCATTCGATCAAAATGACATTTACTTTCCCGTCTGACAGGGGTATTACTCTCTTTCGCACACACACGCGCTTCTCGAGATATAATTCACATGTGGATGAACTCGCATGTTATACAAAAGAGCAGCAGCTCCAGGATTTGTAGCGGAACCTGTGTAGTATTCATTAGCGGAAGAGATCGCCCCGACCACTTCTCAACTCGAAACTTTGCTTGTCAGAAAGACCACGTAGGGGAAATACGGGATCTTGACATGTATTTGAACTGGCTTTGTTATATTTTGCATCCGCTTTAGATATTCTTGGGTTCTGGTTCTCCTACGGGCTGCGAGTAGGTATACCGTAAGCAGGATTTTTTTTTATTTGTGTGTGTGTGTGCGTCAGGGGGCTAGTTTGAACGAAGGACTTACAAAGCTACATTCTGCTCCCTCAAACTTTGCCCTGAATGGCATTTGTCACGCACTGGGACTTCCCTGGGGCTTCCCACTCTCAGTCCCATCCCAGCTCGAAAAAAAAAAACGGAGATTCCACAAAAACTGTGCATACAAAGGGGTTGACCTCGTTTCCTACAGCTCCGCAAAAATCTTTCTTTTTTTCTGTTCGAAAAAAGATGCAAATTTTTTTTTTTTTTCATTTCAGAAAAATAAAGGTGTGTGCGGGGGGGTCTCGTGGAAAAATTGTAACGGTTAGAAGTAATTTTTATTACTTCAAAAAGTAATCAGATTACTCTTGTGATTACTGACTAATAGAAGTAGTCAACTGATTACAAAATTACTTAAAAATTAATTGATTGCAAGTAATTCGATTACTTGTAATGCGTACGTTACGAGTCTGGGTAGACGATCCTAACAGCAGCCGTAAACGTACTGATTTTGCACACGCTAGTCCCATCCATTGTTTATGATTCCGTAAACAAGACGTGAATCAGACACGCTCACACCACGTCAACGAACAGAAATGAGGTCAAACGTTCTTGCTTACTTTCACAACCCAGCAACCTTGAAGATGTTCCAAGAAATCGTTGAATAAACGGTTAACACGTCCACGCCAAGACTACTTAGGAGGAATTGATTTAAGTTTGCTTTCAAAGCTTATCACATTTACACCAGACTAGTGAGGGGTCATTAGTGGTTGTGTCGAAACAAAACAACCCGATAAATGTTCATGAATAACGTCTGATCAAAAACTCCTTTCATTCAAACAAATACTCAGGCGAGCAAGTATAAAATGGACATTACAGGGATAAAACGGGCAATGGGTAAATTACAAAAATTGCATTGTTGTCCCTTTTGTCCCGAGTGCATCTTTCGTCCCGGTTGGTGGAACGCAAGCATATAAATGATTCCTAGAAATAAGAGGTGTATTTGTAATGCTTTCAAGAATATTGTTTGCTGGGCTGCTGGAAAAAGACAATTAGAATTATGCCGGAGTTTTCAAAGGATCCCTCACCTTGACATCGTGCAGGCCGTCCCACGTTGAATTGCGTTGTAAGATTTGTTTCATGGTGTGCAGCTGTTTCAGTGCCCGTGCATTAAAAAAAGTAATATTAGCGATGTACCTGGGGCCCCGTCCAAGTCTATAAACAAGCAAAAAGCATATATAGCTTGCAAACAGATCAGATACACTTTGGTTACAACCTTTGTTTGCAAGCTTGAGCCTCACCATCTCTTCACCAATCGCGGTTTGGCAGCGGATGCACAATCAGCTTTGTCAAACTACAAACAATCGGCTTGTCTACATCTGCGGCGAGCTGCAATAATTCCTATTCTAAGCACAACGCTTTGTTTCAACGCTGACAACGAAAGCAAAACACGAGTCGGCCTTGCAATCCTGCAAGGCCGACGTGTCAACAAGGATCACCGTCAGCGCGTACCGTCATCGGGAACCTAGAAAAGGCCTCGCATAATACGACCGTGGATCAGTTCCGCAGCGGGTGCAAGGTCAGCAGCGTCTTTTTACGAACTTTTGATTGGTCTACACGTGAAAATTTGTGTCGGCAGGGTTTTCTCTTGCTCTTTGGGTTGTGCCCCATTTCAAAGCAGAACATTTTGCCAGCCTGATCTACCGTGTGTTTTCTGACTTTACCTCGTGATTAAGGCCTGAAAAAGAAAAAAAGAATGTTTGAAGGCAATAGGTGACACATGCCGATAAGTAAGAACTAAAACAGAAGGCTTGAAATCACGTAAAATACTTAAGTGACATTGTTGACGAGGTAGCAACAATCGCAGCTAAATCGAGGTGGATTAGAAATTATGTTAAGAACTTGGAGTCAAAATCAAAACATAACACAAGTGCAGACAACAAAGGACGTGCACCACAGATTACGAAACAAGAGCAGTACCAAGGGGTGAACGACCTGCAGGGCAAAAAGGAATACCTCCAGGAGGCGATCCATTTGAGGTTGCAGAAATTCTTTGTGAAGATTTGGGTGATTTGTGCAAGCCTGTCTTATATTCTGATGTGGCATTTGCCATACAGTCCATACATCAGAAAAAAACATAGAAAATATTCCACCGTATATTTTGTCTCTCAAGAAACATAAAACGTCGCCATGGCAAATGCTGAATTAAAACAGACTTGATGCCACAAGGCTGGTGTTACTAAGCTCAAAACGTCTAGTGTACGCACGAGCGTCTGACATGACCTTTGACATTGTTCTGGGAATTTACAACACCAAAAACGAGTGAGCAGGGAACTGCATGTTTGACGAGGACACTGACGATGCTCCTTGCCCTTCTTCCATTTCAGAAGTGCGAAGCTACTCACACTGTTGTCGGCACTGCCCTCATCGCAAGGGCTTAACAAGCTTTTACCAAGCTTGGTTTGGTATCATTTTGGGATTGATTGAGGTTTGTAACACCTCTAACCAAAGTTAAAAAAAAAAAAAGATATTCGACGTTTCGGAACCGACTTGGTCGCTTGGTCACGGGCAACTGTGAAGTCAGACGAAAGATGTGCTGCTTATGTAAACTAGCGTCATCATTAAAAAAAAAAAGAAAAAAAAACCGGGAGGCGGGTGCCTACATACACAGCGCATCCTCCGTCTGACCTCACAGAGTCCCGTGAATGAGGTTCCGCGCTGGTCACGAAACTTCGGTTTTTGTGTTCTTACACTTTACTTTCGCAGGTCAAATAACAGGAAGTGAAAGCTGGCGCTGCCAAACCCAAAGATTCTGGCTACATACACTCCTCACACCTGCCCGTTTCGATCTGAATTAGCATCGTACCGGCGTGCTGTCCTACCGTGCTATGCACGTTAAAGACCCCACGCTAGCCGGAGGATTGCACTGACTAGATTTCTTAACTACAGCGAAGACAAAAGGCGCATACAGGTGCAAACTAATTTCAGTATGTCTAACCATGCACTCTAAAAAAATCTGCTCGTAAAGGAACTCTAGGTTTTTTTTTTTTTTTTTTTTTTTTTGGCTTGTCCATATTTTGCACCCTAAAAGGTATTTTAAGCGCTCCTAAAAGGGTTCCTGGTGAAAAGCCTATCAGGTGTTCTTTTAAGCTCATTTTTTATTCGAAAGAGTTCTTCATCGCCCAGTTGTTTTTCTGGAGCGCTAGGGGGCGATAGTGGTTGAGGCAAAACCGTTCTTCACTAGCTGAAAGAGTTCTTGGGCTTCGAAAAACCTTTCAAGAACAAAACATTCTTTAGAGTGTAGACGCAACATAAGCACTTTTATCTCTGGTTTGGTTTGGTACGAATCACAGTCCTTACCGAACAAATCTTTGTTAAATGTACCATTTACGTTTAAATGTTTGCGGCATGTTAGGTCCGAGTTCACTATGTAAGTTGGATCCAAAATAGAATCGCTGTGAAGAGAATTGAAAATATTACAAACAAACAATTAATGTTTCCCACAGGTATAATTTCGACAAAGTACACACGCTAAGTATTCCAATTATCCTCAAGAGACCTGGCATAGCTTTTTGTATGTTTGACATGGCCGATACCTACGCTCTGACTGATTGAATTTGACAGAAACGGCAACAATCACCGCCCCGGTATTTTTGTTTCTCTTATAAAAGCTCCCATCATCCGTTTTATGAAATCTTATAAGTTAGTTTGAACAGAACGTTCAGTGCCTTTTGATTTGAACCCGCTTGATTCTTTGAAAGGCTCCTTTCAATTACTTTTTTTTTAACCAGGAGGCTAACCAGGTTAACTAATGCTAATTTTTTAGTACTGAAAAAAGGGCGATCTTGGTAGTGACTGCAGGGGGGTTGAAAGTTTCATGTTATTCTGTGGGAATCTGCATTTTTTGTATCATGTATGTGGAAGGGGACACGCTGGAGATGAAATACAGAAGATGCGAAAGAGGATACACTTACAGGGGCAAAAGACAACACACACAGCTCATTCAAAACTGTGTGTGTTGTCCTCTGTCCCCGTAAGAGCTGTGTGTCCGTTGTTCCTGAAAGAGCTGTGTGTGTTGTTCTTTGTCCCTGCAAGTCTATTCTCTTTCGTGTCTTTTGTATCAGTTTCGGCTGGCGAGTACATTTCTTTTTTAGCCTCTACAGTTAAATACATCTTTCTCTATTTGTTGGTCTCACACTTCCGCGAAGAGGCAACCACACTCACCCAAATCATGATCGCTGGCCCATCGGCTGCTACGCTGCGCATTCAAGCAGGTACTAACAATATATTAAGAGCTAGTTTACTTCGGACCGTTGCTTGATTGACGTATTTTTTTGCAGTGTATGTTTGTGTGTGTGTGGAGGGAGGGGATCAATGGCCGAGTGCTAGGAGCACGTTGAGCGAATGCTCGAGCTTCAGAACCCACGGATCCAGGGCTCAATCCCAACCCCCGCCTCTTTCCATCTGGATGAGCATCCTACCAGCGTGCGGTCATGCATCGCAATCGCTATGCAGGTTAAAGGCTCCATGCAAAAAGTCGTACTGCACTAGCAAAATGTCTCATCTACAGAG
Source organism: Ixodes persulcatus (assembly GCA_013358835.2). Taxonomy (NCBI): domain Eukaryota; kingdom Metazoa; phylum Arthropoda; class Arachnida; order Ixodida; family Ixodidae; genus Ixodes; species Ixodes persulcatus. The sequence goes on along the minus strand of JABSTQ010009978.1, from coordinate 123,643 downwards.
AAGACACCAGATGGTCATTGGGGCTGACTAGCTACCTACTGTCTAAATATACGCACAACACAATTGTTGTAGTGATTAGTTCTTGGCCCACATCATTGAAGATGTACGCAGAGCCTGGAAAGGACTGCCGAGAACGGATACGGGCTTAAAAGCCGCCTCTTGTGGGACGTAGGCTGTCGGCAGTCACCTGCCAAGCAGGAAAGCCCAAGGAGAAGGTACAAGATCTTTCCGTCGGAGGCTGAAGGCTGCTCATTTGGAGTTGAACAGAGGAGTACTCGTATCCAAAATTGATCATCGGTCCATGACGTCTATGGGCGTGTTGATGATCGGCGCCGTGGTTGGTACGCTGGAGGAACCATTTGTTTCAAAACTGGAGAAGCACACTTAATACTACACTATATGTGGCATTCACTGAGGTCAGAAAAGCTATCGGGATTTTAGCATTCACTGGGCGCCCTATTTGAGCGCGGTGTTCACAGTCCCTGCGCAGTAAAAGCCCCTACTAATTTTCTAAGGAGAACATACTTGCTCGGTGGTGTCAAATAAACTTTGCAGAAGCGTTGTGGAAGCTCATTGTAATCTCATGCTTCGTATCAACGGATTCAACTATGGCCGCCAAAGAACACTACGTTCAGACATAAACGAAATAATTTGACTGGTGCAGCGACCACTGCGCCTAGATTATCAGGCCGACGATGATTTCGGGTAGGTGATGGCCAAGAGTAAAGACGAGTCACATTGAAGTGCTCCTACAAGTCGAAAAAGGAAAAGGCCAAGTCAAATAGCACTGGTCACGGCACTATCGTACGCAAGCACTCTCTCTTGTCGATAGCTCAACTCCTCGCATCCAGGTAGCGCCACAAGTGTATTCTGGTTGCTAGAAGAGAGGCAGTGACTCAAACTATGGAGAGCGTTTGAAATTTAATGGCGGAAGCCTTTCAGCGCAATCTGGGCGTAAGTGCATATCCATCGCATCGTCACATGGCCAGGAAGAAAGCGGGTGGAGCAGTGAAGCCGCGGAGCCGCTTGCAGAAGACCATCGCTTCCGTGACCTCCTCGCAGCTCATATTGCAAACGCGGTTCAGAAACCACGCGATCTCAATGGAGCAGTTGGAAACGTTATGTAATCTAGGCAAACTATCGGTGGTCGGTGGTCGCTCTGTCGTTTCAGCTTACATTGTACAAGACTGTGCGAACTATAGCTATAGAACCCAAGGTAGGAAATCAGCGCATCAGTGCGTGTTGTCATGTGAATTCGAATAATAAACTATGCCAGACGGTTATACATTCAGGCAGAGTTCCTGTAGCGAAAACCATTTTTCATATTTGCGACCAAATATTCCCAGGTTTGGTGGGCAAGAAGGCATGGCAAGCAGACGACGCACTAGGTCGTCTGCTCGCTGCGCTTATTTGAAGAGGGTGCACCAAGTTACAACCATCGCTAACTCGGACGTCTGCGAACACGTCCGCCGTTCACCCTGTCAAGTTTGATGGTCTTATTTTCAGAAGAAGGGAGCTACGGCTTGAAATTTTGGAAGGTAAAATCCTTCACCTCATTGCAAATTCGTTGAAAGTTTGAACTTTCTTTGGGCCGGTGCCAAGTTGTCCGGCTATGTCATAGCGTAAATTAAAAAGAAAATGCTGTCTGAGTAATTGTTAATAATGACGCAGTATCAAAGCAACGTCGCATATCTCAGAAATTGTCATATACGTAATATTGACGAAAACGCATATCACACGGGGAGAATGTAACCTTTGACTGACCTTAATTTCGTGATTGGAGCAGTATTTAGCATTGTCGCTAAGTAACAATTCAGGAAGTGGAAGCGAAAAAGGCTGGTAACTTGCTCTCTATAAAGACCTTTAAGAGCGATGAATCGGCGTGGCACTACTGCATTTGCAATGTTGTAACTGCGATAATCTCACCCGCCTTCGGCGTTACCTTTTCTGTTTGCAGTTGCGATGGCAACCTCTGAATCTACCTCCAAATTCAAAGAGGCCCTGACGTGAAGATCTGGACCCGCCTTGAGGCGGGTTCGGATGGATAGTACAACTATCGTCACCAGGCAGACGTCTGCCACGCGTACCACATCCTAAAGCGCAATGGCATTTCAGAAGAACGCATCGTTTTTATGATGTACGACGACATCGTGCATGATCCAGCCAATCCAACGCCCGGAGTCCTCATCAACCACCCGAACGATCGCGACGTGTACGCTAGAGTGCCCAAGTACTACACGGGAGACCGGGTTAGGCCGAAAAACGTTTTGGACATCCTGCAGGGGAAGAAAATCCAGAGAGGCAGCGGGAAGGTGATCGCGAGCGGTCCAAACGACCACGTATGGAACGCTTTAGTAGCGCTCCATATCTTATCGGGACTATTTTGTATATTTGAAAATTTATTTGTATGGTATCTTACTTTCGCTTTCTTCAAATCTGCAGCTAGTTTAGGTCGTTTTTTTTTTTTTTTTTTTTGTTCTCTGTTAAAATTACCTAGTTTCTAGCTTTTAGAAACTTATCAAAGAGGTCATTTCGTGCTGTCATTCGTTTGTATGTGTCTGTAGTAATCCATGTTTTTTTTTTTTTATGTGTGGTGCATTCTGTACTGTACAGGAGGAAACGTTGAATAATAATAGCCACGTATTTTTACCGCAAAGTTATCGTACGCCTTATCAAGATTCAATTCACTCAGAAAATCATCCCAGTCATCATTTAAAACGAGTTTTTGAAACTGCTCTACACGTGGGTTGCACCGACGTCACATATCGCATACTTTTGACTACCGTGTAAGAGGAGGAGATGGAAGCTGCTTTTGTAAGAATTTTGAGTGACGTGCTAATCTTCTATAATCTTCTGGGAGGAGAATAGCGACGCCTGTGCACATCCGGGAGGCACAAAAATGGGTCCCGATCAGGGTTGTAAAAGTTACTTCAAAAATGTACCTAAGATACAGTTACAGTTACTCATACGAAAAGGTACTTAGGTACATACCTAGGTACTAGCTTAAAAATGTACCTAGGCACAGGTACAGTTACTTTAAAGATACTTTCTTTATTTATTTTCCCCAAATTCGTCAGAATATATTGGAAGTGAAGCTCTTTATACCAAGGATGCACACAAAAACGAGTTCGATAAATATGCTTTATTGGTGTCAATGTGAGAAATAAGGAAAACCGCATTGACATGAGCTTTCTAGGACACGTTATCTTTTTCGGTTTCGGTTTGAGATGAACGAAGCAGGTCGCTACTTTCCCCAAACGGAGTTCCAAAGCGATTCGATAAATTGGTGTCGCTAGAACGGCATCGCTAATCCACCGTTCGCTCAAACGAACACAGCCATTCCCTAAAGTGTCGTTCGATGAAACATTATGGGCGGGGCTTCGTTTGCTAAAACGTCGTTCGATCAAGTTAATGCCTCCCAGGTCGTACCCAACTCACCGTTAATCACGGCACATGGTAGTGTGTTAAAACTTTCAGATTTATAGTTTCTACCATTTTGACGAAGCGAATAAAAAAGTAGTAAAAAGTAACTTTACTCAGTTACAAGTTACTAGAAAATGTACCTAAGATACAGATACAGATATCGAGAAATGAAAGTACCTAGGTTTGTACCTCAGGTACAACAAAAGTACCTAGATACTGATTTCCAGTTACTTGTACCTAGGTACTTTACAACCCTGGTCCCGATAAGAGGGGATCTCCTTCTTGCTCTCGTCTCTGGTGGTCATCGGAGCGCTATTCGAATGACGTCAAGTGCAACCCATGTATAGATTTGTTATTTATATTGCGATAAGTTAGCTGCTCCTGTGACATTGGTTGCTTATTTCCGGATACGTCATTATAAACTAAACAGAATATAGGAAAATGGTTACTTAATTCAACCGTAATTACGCCGGAATTCATGTCATGAGATTAACAATTGGTCATGCAGAAGTCGACCAATATTTCTGAGTGCTCTTTTATCCTAGTAGGCGTACTAATGAACTTTTGACCACCGTGAGACTGAATGATTTTTATAAACTTGATTTTTGATGATTCTTCGGACATTAAATTGATGTTAAAATTGCCTGTTTGATGATTTTCAAATTTAGGTGGCAATATGCTTTAAAAACAAGTAAAACAATAAAAAATTGAAGAAGTCATTTGGTGATATTATTTCGCGACAACTATTATTTTACAACATTTGGCATTTATATGATTCATAATTGTAATCAACGTATGTGAAATCAGGAATAATTTCATAAGTTAGGCCTTCTCGCAAATAACGCGACACTCCACCTCCTTTTTGTTTTTCACAATAAATTCCTTCACTTGTACAATTTTAATAAGAGCCAGCATCAAATGCACCAGTGAACCACGTTTTCGCGAATGGCAAATCGTTGAAGTTACAACTCAGCGAACTCAAAAAACATTTCAATTTCGTCAGTTTCATTCCTAACGCTTCTTGCATTTAGGTGAAGAAATTATGCTTTTGCTTTGTTTCTAAATACATTGCTTCGCGTAATTTTGTTAAATGTTTCACATTTGTCGTGACAACAGTCACTGTAGAAATCTTCCATATGGAAGATTTCTACATTCCATTTGGAAGATTTCTACATTCCAATTACGTTCCAATTCAGCGTATCTTTATCAGACCATCTTGACTGTTGGTTCGATAGCACGATCGCCTGTTTTATTTCTTACAAATTTATTTCCGTTATTTGCCAGGTGAATCGATTGTTTTTTTTTTTTTATCAACTTCCATCCTTGTCAGCCACAATTCGCAACTCCAGCAAAACGGATGGCACCTAGAGGGAAAACATTAAACTGATTGAAATAAGTCCTTTCGCAATTTCTGCTCCTCCCTTGGGGCTTCCGTGAAAACACGTTGTCACGGTTGGCGCGAAGAAACAGTTGTCCTGGTGTCTCTGCTGTTACTGTCGCATTAGCTTTTAGCCCAGGTAGCTCTAAACACTACCTACGTACGCTACCGCGAGAACCAGACATTGTTGGTTCATCAACGTTCATCAGCACCGCAGGCCTTCCATCGCTTCCCCGAAGAACGTCAAGCCTGTGGAAGACCGCTCACGCCAGCACATCGCCGCAGGTTTGAAATGTAGTGAATAAAAATCGGGGCAAACCATTTGAGTCCAATGCTTGCCTGTTGAAACCCGAGCGTTGTGCGTTTAACTGGCCCATGGAACTGGTAAGACCTGTTTTAGATCGCCATATATGTCCTATAGTGGTAACCCCTATACGCCACTGGAGTTTCGTATAATTTCTTGTTCTGTGGTGTAAGGTTTTCGGAGATACAAATTCCTGTTGTTGTTTTTTTTTCCTTGAAATTGACCTTTTTTTTTTTTTGAAGCCAGTATTTTCTTGTTTGCGAGGATGGACGCTTCATCTCGGCTGGTGTCTTGTCGGGCTTTGTGGGATGCCTGTGTAATCCTTCTAGCTCTTGCTCAGGAAGTTCTTGTAGGTCAAGCTCCAAGGACAGTTGGTGAAGTTTCTGTAGTAGGCCTTCAGTTGCTGACCACGGTAAACCATGATTTTAAAGGTTTTGTTGTCTGCTGTATTTTGCGAGCTTGTTGATTTTCCGTCGTACAGTTTGATTTTCTAGTTAAACGAATTGTGGCTGACGGCAGGACACAACGGAGACTTTGACCTGTGAAACCTTCATGCGGGGTGAGACTAGGAGATCGTTGCTCGCCTAACTTACAGTTCGACTGATGGTGACGAGGAGACATGGCTGGGGCGCCGCGTTTCATAGATGAATGAAAGCTACTTTGAACGCATCATTTCAGTACGCAACTTTTATTCATTTACATTTTCCGAAGAAGACACGGTTCACCGACGCGATTGCAGTTGGCATCTTAATTCGAGTGTACCACTTGCATAGCGTAGCACTTTGATACTGATGACTGCGACATTCTCACGTCGCTACACAAAAATCACCGAGAGTGAGAGGCCACCAAGACATTTTATTACGATTTCTCCATTCGATTAAATGGCCACTTACTCCTTTAAACTGTGTTCGATGAAATGACGTCCGATAAAAGTTTGAACCATTTCTAAGACACATAAATGAAATTTGTACACAGCATTTTTTTACAGAAAACAAAAATAAATGTAGTTATTGTTTTATCCCAAAAATAAAATGCACGTGATCGAACGAACGCTCAGTCTCCGAACAAGTGGAGCGCCAGCCGTCCGGACCAGATGTCAACGTTTAAGAACGGACCATTATCTTATTCACAAGTTATAAACTAGCTTCTAAAAGAAATGTATATGGTAAGATATTCGCCGACACAGCCCATGACTACATGGGGTTGAGTGGGGCAGATTAGCGAGAACGGGCCCGATTTTCCCCATTGAAAATTTCACAAATCACTCGGTAACTTTTGAATATGACGGTTAACTCTGAAACTTTGGCATCTCGTCCGGACTGCTAGCGCTACATTTGGGGGAAGTCCGCATTCGGTGATGCATACTTTAGTTTTTCAGTCAAAAGAAACACTTTCTTTTTTTTTCAGTGAGACGCTAACTTATGCTTGAAGCCTCGAGGACGCAATCCACTTATTTACAAACCGTGAATAGGGAAGTTCTTTTTGTTTTTGTGGCAGTTCGTAGCAGCCATACCGTGCTCGAGCGCCTATGGGCCAACGCGCTGCTAGAAACGAGCCCACTCGAGGTGTGGGCACTGCGCTTGAGCAGGAACCAGACTCCCATGAAGTGGAGCGTCTGCGCTCGCATGTGCCGCGTCGACAGCAGCGCCACCGCAGAGGCATGACGTCAGGGCCGTGCGTTGGTGTATAAAGCCATTTCACAGCTCCTTTTCACAGACTAAAACAGACGAGTATAGGGTGCAACTTTAATTCTTGAAAGTTCCTAACTCACAGTGTTAGACCACATACTCCGCTGCAGTGTTGCGGAATGGGCACCCCCATTCCATTCCCATTCCATTCCGGGGAATTAGAATTTCGATAATTCCATTCCTTTCAACTCCTAGGAATGGGGACACTGGGCCCATTCCCACTCCTGGAATGGCTGAATCGTTCAATTCCATTCCTCTAATTCCTAAACGTAAAATTGGCAACTTGACACGTACATTGTGTTCCCGGCATAGGCAGCATAAAGATGACATCATCGAACGCATAGACAATGGCAAAAAAATGCCAAATGCCCAAAAAAGCACTTATTTTACTAAGCGGAGCGCTGGTGGTACGAAGTGTTTGTTTACATTGTACTGCAAACATACAGAAAACCCCTTGATATGTCGGTGCTTGTTTAAGATATCATCGGTCTTGCGACCACGTGGCTCGCGACAAAGAACAAACTTTCGTTCTCATCATTTTCATCATTCTCTTTTTCAAACTTTATGCAGTTCACTTTTAGGACATACGCGGCCAGCGTGTATGTTTGATAAGACCATAAAAATAAGCCGTTCGTGTGTGGCGCAGATATAAGCTATATTACTGTCTTTTTCAAATACCGGCACAGCAACACGGCCAGTACGCTGCTGGAGCCTGGAAGCGACTCCATGCACAGTGGCAAGAACACATCCTCTGACAACGTACAACCTCTACGGCGCAGCACGAGGGACCGTATAGTCCATGTCACCAAACATGTTTTAAAACGCATAAGTTCACGCTTGCTCTACGAATCTCGATATTTCTTATTATATTCAATTCAATTCTATATGTGTTTTCCAGGCGATCAATAGAACGTCTGCTGGGCTCAAATATACGTTTGTTCATGGTGGTTCGTTCATTATACGGACGTTATCGGTTTATTACCTGTCAATGAACCTCTTGGCGAATATGTGCTGCCACCTAGTACGCGAATCGGTTCGAGACTAGGTGACTGGAAAACGACGCGTGCCCAAGGCCTCTCCCACCCGTTCCACACCCAAAACGTCAGCTACATCCTGTTCACCCATTGAGGCGATGTGACACGGCTCCCCCAAGCTCACCTTTGTCCCCATCGTGCGTAATCTTCCGCCCCGAGGTCGACATAACGAAACCGCTCAAAGGCGAGAAATGCAAGATGGCGGATTGTTTGGAACTAGATACTCTCGAACCCAGGCGCATGAAATACTCCGCGCATGCGCACCGCGTATTTCTACAAAAGGTCCATTGTAGATCATCTTGCTCATAATTCGGACATGAGCCAATAGACCCCTTTCGAAATTCACGCGCCCATTGTTAAAAGGTCTGAACCACTGCACAATGGCGGAAAACGCGACACCACAGAGTTTGAAATTCTAACACTGCACAAGCTAGAAATGAAATGCCCTTAGTACGGTTTCTAAGGTTCCTTCATTGGCGGTGTCTTGTGCGTCCGCCATTGTGAAGGGATTCCACAGCTTCCAACAGAGTGCGCACTTTCGAAAGGGGTCTATAAATGTTTCCGCGTGTGCGTCCGAGGTATTTACTTGCAAGGTCATTCCAGATGCACTCAGTGAGCTCTCAGTTGCCGGCGTTTCTCGGTGACCGAAGTGCCTGGCTTTAACCCGAATGAGATTGTATGTACCGGGTGATGCCGTATAAGGACCAAACCATTTGGTAAGCCTTGCAAAATTCGAATTCTAATCGAACATACCTCAAAATGGGCACGCAAACGCAGTTTCACAAAATGTTTTGTCTTTTTTTTTTTTTTCTAAGAGAGAGAGAGAGAGAGAGAGAGAGTTCAATTTAGAGGTGGTGAAATATTAAAAATAGGGCAAAAACGGCGGCCTCAGTAGCGGCTAGCACCCAGCTCTCCTTCTCTTCCTTCTCACTGGCCCTCGCAGCAACGGCAACACCTCGTATGGCGCGGGACTGTGTTTCTGCAGGCCTAGTCAGTTCGGTCACGCTACAAGAGCGGTGACGATTGAGGAGTTTCAGCGAATATAGGGGGCGCTCCGATCAATCCAACATGGCGGAAAAGAGGGGGATAGATTCGCGACGCCCGTAGACCGGTAGCGTATAAATTAAACAAATCACGTCGTTGTCTGTTTGTTGCCGTGTGCGAGACGATCATCGCTTCAAGCAAGACCTACCGTGATGCTACAAATGAAGTGTTCAAGCCAGTCGAAGGCAAGAAATCTTGCCATAGTCAAGATATGTGTGCAAGTGTTCGACGTGAGCTCTCACGCTGGTGCAGCTGTCATCAAGTTGAACAGAATGTACGCGGGTCCAAAGAAAGGTACATACCAACAATGGTCGCGCGTTAAAACTATGACGCGTACTTTATCTAAAACTAAACTTGTTTGTGGCTACAAACATTTTCGTTGACGTTGCTTAGATGATGGAACCATTCAGGCCTCGCATTAAACGGTGTTGCGAACTCTTCGGTTGTTCTAGTTAATTGCGCTAAAAAGCGGTTGGATAGAAAGTATGACAGCTACAGCATACAAGGGACGATTGAGGTCTTTATCCTGCGTTCTATGTATCGAAACATCGGTATCCTTGGTGTTATATTGCGATCAGCTGGTCGCCGATCGCCCTGTTTTTACGCATAATGTAAACTAGCCCCGGAAGCGCCAATCTCATTTCGATGTACTTGTGCACCCCTACAAGCCTCCTTTTGGCTCTTGTGGAAAGCTTTATTGTAATAGCAATAGTCTCATCGGTCGTTCGAGTTGTATGCCCATCGGTGATATCAGCTGTGTGTGATCTGCTGACAAACAAGTCTGTATTAAATGCCAGGAGAACAAAGGTAAAGCTTTTTTAAGTTTTTTTTCTTTTTACAAAGCAGGGCAAAGCTTTTAAAAAAATAACAACCTAAGCTGATATTTGAGTGTGCTCAAGAATGCATGGCAAAAGGTGCTTATGCTAAGTGGTAGGAGTACACAGTTGCTTTTCTTTTTGCCTCTGCATTGTAAATTGGAAGATATGTGCCAGCAGAAGACACATGTATTTTCGAAAATGTCTTTTATTAGGGCAAAAATAGGTTTTCATACACAACCGAAGAGTTCGCAACACCATTTAATGCGAGGCCTGAATGGTTACATCATCTAAGCAACGTCAACGGAAATGTTTGTAGCCGCAAACCGATAAATTTAGGTTTAGATAAAGTATGCGTCATAGTTTCAGCCTCAAACGTGCAAACATTGTTGATATGTACCTTTTTTGATGACAGCTGCACCAGTGTGAGAGAGCCTATGTCGTCGAACACTTGCACACATATCTTGACTATGGTATGGCAGGATTTCTTGCTTGAAGTGGAGATCATCTCGCTACGGTATACGACCACCCACCGCAGCGATGCAGGCGTCGAAGGGGCGCAATGCAGTCAGTCGCCGTCACCCGACGCTGGTTGTTTGGAATTCACGGCTTTCCGCCCAGGTGCTTCATTTGTACTTGGCACCGAGTGTTATTTTCTGTGCTTGTGTGTGTGCTCAGTGGCTGGATATGGGCCTCAATAGCAGTTATTCAGGCTCAACAGAGCGTTCGCCAAAGAACTTCTGAAAAAAATGCCACCCAGGAAAACAAGCACGAAGACACAACACACCAGCTTGGCGGACTATGCACTGGGCGCGGAAATCAGGCCCTGTGGATTATACAATAAATGAAAGCTATCTAAATAAAACAAAAAAAATTAGGCTCAAATTGGCTTCTGCGGACTATACGCCTGGACACTGGTGCCCGTTATTATGCATTGTGTATTCACTGCTGTTTGTTGTGGCTTGAGTCTGCCTTCCTGTAATGATGCAGAGGGGTCAACTGAACCTTAAAATCAACATATTTAAGCACATCTAGATGTGATGTCCCTCGAAGCCAGATGGTCAGGGAAAAGGTGTGCCATTACCTAATTTGCCAACAGCACACCAATGGTCACGATCAAAACTCACCGAGTCAATGGGCAGTTTTCCACCACAATATTTATTGCCATGTAATCACCAATTTGGTACATTAAAAACCTTGAGCCTATAGCACACCCATTCTGGATCAGCAAAGCTTTTATGCTGCAGACCTGCATCATCACATGAGCATGTTTCTTATCAATCTTAAACGTAAAACGCTAGTTATGCAATGAAATTCTCATATCACATTTTTAGCAAACTGAATGGCCCCACCTGTTACACTTTTAGCTTAGGAAGTAAACCAATTCACAATACCACCAGTGGCATACATCGTGCCTGCCAAGCATTAGTGCCGCATGTGGCAGCAAATTGTCTTAACTAGGGAAGCAAACATAATCGATCGGGTTGTTTGAAGCACCTAGATACGGGAGAAATTAAAAATCAAAAAAGGTCGCTCGAAAGGGAAGTTTTCTTGCTGAACGAACATGAATTTTTATTGGGCGTTCCGCAATGTAAGGCCGAAGACATTCACTCCGTGATCGGTACAGAAGCATTTGCTTAGTAGTCGGTCGTGCGTGATAAAAACAAAAACAAATGTGGATTATAAACAAGGTGTTATAAACGCGATAGATTCGCCTTTGCACGGAGTAGTTACACTTAAAATCGTGTCAACATACATAAAGCGACTATGGCCCACCTTGCTAGCAGCAATCTTAAAATTTATCCGTGTAGTCGTCACTTCCGTGCACCAACCGAAAGCGTTGCTGCAAGCCCCTCCGCCGTCAACTTCAACTCAACAAGTCGCTGTTGAGTCTGAAGGACTGCTCTATGAGGTCCACATCCAGCCACTGAGCACACACACACAAGCACAGGAAATAATACTCGTCGGTTCCAAGTAGAAACGAAGAACCCGGGGCGGAAAGCCCTGAATGCCAAACGAGCTGCGTCGGGCGACGGCGACTGACTGCGTAGCACACAGGTTGCGCTCCTTCGACGCCTGCATCGCCGGCATCGCTGCGGCCGGTGGTCGTAGCTAGTCGTAGCGGATCGTGTCACCTCTGTTGCTCGTACCGGAACACTAGAGCCGCGTAATATATTCTTGCTGCCGAAGTTTATAAGCCTACGTTCGCGGCCAACGCCTTTACACAAAGCCAACGCCCAGCGAACCTATCCCCCTCTTTCTCTTTCGGCGACCGGCCACCAGGGCGGCGACTCCGTCGCTGAAACTCCTCAATAGTCTACTTCACCTTACGATGGACTGCAACAGACAGCACGAGAGCCATCGAAACCAATCCAGTGGCTTCCGAGTGTCGCGTGACCCTGGGGCACAGCAACGCGCCGTGCGTGTAGTCCCGCTCACGGTGCTGTATTGCCTGGGGCGACTCGTAGCGTCCGCAGCGGTCCATCGCAAGGGGAAACAAAATATACAAAGACTAAAATCAAAGGAAATGAGCGGGAATCCGCTAGCTTGCTTGTAACCTTAACCCACTTGAATGTAAAACATATAACACAGAAAACAAGCATCGGAACAAAGACCAAGTAAAAGGCGGACTTACACGCAAACATGCAGTATAAAAAAACAAGCGTCCGAGCAAAGCGCAAGAGGAGAGAAGTGAATCTCGCTTCGTTTAAAAGCAAACCCACGTTTCGCACTTCAAAGAAGTGCGCGCGAATGAACGTGGAAGGCAGCAGGGTTGGCCGCCTGCTAAACAACTCTCCTCGAACTATAAGGAAACAATAACTGATCATCTATCGGCGGCGCGCGAGTCAAAGAGTTAGTCAGAGCTCTGCGAGTATAAGTCGCCCCCGCTGCCCGATCTCAGTCTCAGGACGATGAGGAGCCGTGAATGGCGGTTTCGTTCTTTGCCGCTCCCTTTGCCTCTTTTGCTTGGTGCTTGGTTTTTTGTTTCGCTCTCGTGTAACGCCAGTGCAACCCATCGCCTGCGCGTCCGTGAAAGGCGTCACCGCCACCCCCGCCCCTTTTCCCCAAATGCCCTTTGCTTTCACCCTTGTTTTTTGTATTGTATTTTTTTTATTTTTTGCGTATAAGTCTGTTAGGGCTCCATGCGGGCTAGCAGTTTCCCGCTCATTTTATTTCTGAGCAACTGACTCGCTGACCGGCTCAGTTTAACTAACCGTAAACATTAAAAAAAAAAAAAGAAAAAAAAGAACCGGGCCCATTCCATTCCCATTCCATTCCGGGCAAAAGGCATCTAATTCCATTCCCATTCCATTCCCCTCAAGGTTGCCGCCATTCCATTCCCATTCCATTCCGGGGTCGCGAAAATGCGGAATGATTCCGGAATCATTCCAACTCCGGAGTGGCAACTCCGCAACACTGCTCCGCTGCCTTGAGAGCCTTCACTAGCAACATCTTTGATAATAACCTAAACAGCTAGTTCAATGAAGCTCCGTGAAAAGCAGCAGGAAAGAAAGAAAACACAAAAAGAATTAAAGACGCTTACAACTCCCTGTAATGCCGAATTAAAGCGCTGCTCTTGAGGAGGAGGGGAGGGGAGGGTAAAGAGGGAGGGTATTCTCCTCCTCCTACATACCCTCTCCTCCTCCTGGTCTCCTCGTCCTTCCCCCTCCTCTCCTTCCCCCTCCTCCCTCCTCCTCACCTCCTCCTTCCTCTTCCCCTCCTCCATCCTCCCCCTCCCTCCTCCTCTCATTAACCTCCCCACCTCCTCCCCCTCGTGACGTCACTCGTGACCCTCGTAACGTCACTCATGAAGGCCTCGTGAAGTGAAGATCACGTGAAGGTCGTGGCTTTCGTCGTGACCTTCACGAGGAACCTTGAGGTGAAGTGATGGTCACGTGAAGGTCGTGACCTTCACATGACCTCTACTGTGAAGGTCGTGACCTTCACGAGTGACCGTGACGTCACGCGTGACGTCATTATAGGCAACATCCCATGATGCAACGTGCAGGACCCTCGTGACGTCACTAGTGACGTCATTATGGGAAACGCCCTATAATGCAACGCGCGGGACTCTCTTTACGTCACTCGTGACGTCACGTGTGACGTCATTATGGGAAACGTCCCGCAATGCAACGCGCGGGTCACGAGTGAGATCCACGCGATGCGTCATGGGACGTTTCTCATAATGCGACGCGCGTGACCCTCGGGACGTCACGTGTGGCATTATTATGGGAAACGTCCCATAATGAAACGTGCGGGTCGCGAGTGAGACCCGCGCGTTGCATTATGGGACGTTTCCCATAATGCAACGCGCGTTTAAGCCGATGCCGACGCCGACGGTGACGGCGATGCCGCTCAAGCAGGAAGTGGGCGCCTAAGAGCTGCGCTCTAAAAACGACATGGTTTCATGTCATGCCTTTTTATTTATGTTTGTTTATTTGTTTGTAAAGAAAAAAAAACATACTCAATTTTCCTTATGACGCGGGCTTCACGATAATGGAAACGAATGTCGTCCTAGTGAATTGTGTGTGAGTGCAGCCCTTAGAAGCTTGGCGTAATCGCTTGAAATATCCGTTTGGGAGCTTGGCATATTCGCTTAGATCCAGCGCTTGAAGATATATTACAGCTGAGGTTTTAATTAAAGGCCGGTAAAGATATATACATCGGAGCGCTAAACGAACACTAGGAACGGCGCTGAGGCAGCGCTGACTTGAACATAACTTATCATTAATGCAGCGTTATATCAGCGCTGTATCAGTACTATGGCGTCAATTCGAGGCTGCATCAGCAAAGTCAGCGCTATTTTCGCGCTGACTGATAGCGCTAAAGTAGCGCTTTGCTCTTTGTGTGAACAGGCCTTATGCAAAGCGGCTTGACAGCTTGAACCCTTGCACGAACAGCATGTCGGGACTTTTACTGAATACACGCATAGGTATCACAGAAAGGCAAGCGATGGCGAGTCCAGTCCCCCATTATCGCCCTCCAGAATCACTAAGTATGAAGCTTGCGATTCTTTTAAGCTCCAAATGAAATAAAAGTGAAAAAAAAGTGCTTTCCTCATCTATCGGACATCTGTGTAGGACTATTGAAGGTACGGGTGCACGGACGTAGCTTTGCAGAACATGTTGCTTGTATCAGCATACGTCCATATATATCCCTCTCAAATTTGCAGGTTCGCGCTAGTTTTTTTGCTTGCATTGCGAAGGACTTGTCAAATGAAGTTCAAGAGTACTCTTTTTATTTGTTTAAATAGTACAAGGCTTTATTTTGAAGCAATAAACAAACCAACTTATTGTCTAAATTTCGCAAAAAAAAAAAAAAACATGCATTCATTAAAGAAACGTTTTGTGAGTGAAATAACCTTATTTATTGCGCCTGACTTCAATCCAAAAAATAGAAAGAGTATTCACCAAGCTGGCAGTCGGAAACAAGAGAGTTCCAACGACTGTCTGATGGGTGCAGAGAGTGGCCATCGCTGCGTGAACGTAATACCCGAACGTAATACCCGAATGCTTGAAGCTTGATTCCGAAGCGCGGCATTCGAGTCGGCACGTGGCATTCGAACCACAGATATTGCGGTAACTCCTGTTTGCAGACAGTCCTTTGTGCAATGTATGAGCAGTGTTACCCCGGCCTTGCAAGTAGGGCTGGGCGATTAATCGATTGAACTTCCGATTAATCGATTAACGTTTTAATCGCGGTTAAATTTTTTAACTGGTTATTCGGTTGAACTATAAAACGAATAAACAATTTAAAAATGTTATGTCTTTCTTTTTCCATTTTTGTTTACCGCTCTGCTTTTTTATTTCTAGAACGCAAACGCCACCCTGTTTTTCGGTAGAAATCTTTTCAATAAGAACAACATTAGTCATGGTTAAGGCAGGGCTGGTTCCAGCGAGGAGACCTTGTTCATTTTGCGAAAAGTCCATCAAATTGTTTTGGTGTCCGTCGCGAGCGCGGCGTGCAGCTAGTCCAGCGCACGCAGAAGGGGCGCTCTTCAAAGACTGCATGTGGCCGGCAGACGGAGCTTCCCCAAAACGCACAGTCCAGCAGCTTTTCTCTCACTATTATCGCTTTCAATTCGTCGGACTTTGTTTGCTTAACTGAAACTCGGCTTAACAATAACATTTTTGATTGTGAATTAGTTCCTAAAAATTTCAATCTAATTAGAAAAGACCTAGATACTAGAGGAGGTGGGGTGGCCATACTGTATAGGAAAACATTATGGTGAATTCCGCTCGCAGATCTCGAGCGCTCCAAAAGCGCTCCATTTGGAGCGCGCATATTCCGCTCGCAGATCTGGCTCGAGCTGGTCATCTTCCCCTCGTAGATCTCTGGCAACGCCCGCTCCACGGAGCGCCTCAAACTCCGCCGAACTTGCTCTGCGGGATTTCACAGATCTCTCCGGAAATTGACAGAGCGGCCCACGTGATTTCCTTTGCGCATGCGCGGCGAGGTTGGCGAGGTCGGCGGGCCGGACGGGTCGTCGAGTTGGATCTGTTCGGGTGCATCGGTTGTTTACGTGGGATTGTGACGGCTCGAACGCTTCTACCTCGCGTAGATCAGGGATACAAAGCCGGGACTGTGGAGCGTGGTAAATCGTAAGTGCTGACATCTGTGATCGTGAGAGGAAGAACGACAGGAAAGCCGGAGGCAGACGCAAGGTTAGGCCTGTTCATTCCGCAGCCAATGATTGTTTACCTTTTTACACGGCATTCCGCCTGCGTTTTCCCGTGCAATAAAGCAAGAAGAGATTAGGCAACGACCGTGCAAGTGATGGTTTGTTACCTCTGTGTTTATTAAAGTCGTACCAGAAATCTGAACTCCACCGCTGGCAATCGCTGTCCGTGCCCCGCCGCTTCGACGCGGCCGAAAGGTATGTGACGGTGCCGAACGCGGACGTCTTCGTTATTTGCGACATGAGCGCCGTGGTACGTATAATTTCGCCCGGCCTGTGTCGCGCGCGAGTTATTTCTGCGTCGGAAAGATCAGTCGGCTCAGGCGTTGGTGGGCTTGTCAAGTCAGCGCCTGGTCAAGTTCGAGCAGCGGCCATTTTGAACGGCGGAGGGGAAAGCGATGGGGAGGGGTGTGGGGGAGGTCGCTCCAAAAAGGAGAGTTTATCTTCCCCTCGTCGATTCGGAGCGGGTCCCACGGAGCGGAATTTTGCCTCCCTCGCGGATTTTGGAAAGCGCTCCGGATCTACGAGTGGAATTCACCATAAAGTAATCGTGAAACTGGATGATGTCTCCGGTGTCGAGGTCGTATCCTATAATGCGACGATAAATGGTACAACGTAGTTTCTTGGAGTCGCGTATATTGGCCTCCGATTTCCCCGATTTCTGTTCTTCAAACTGTAAAGGCTTATCTCGTGCACTATATAACGAGCACAACCAGAGTTAGCTTGTACGGAGACTTCTACTTACCTAACATAGATTGGCTTAATTATTTTCTAGGCAGTGTTGACTTTGAACATAAGGAAGAATTGCTGGACCTAGCCTTTACATTTGACTTACCGCAAGAAATGAAATATTTCACAGGAGTTCACGGGAACTCGCAGTCTGTCTTAGATCTTGTGTTTCTTGAAAATTCTGTAGCAAAGTTATCTTCTTCTGAAGTGGTTGCGGGAACTTCTGACCACAACGTTTTACTTCTATCGCTCTAGAACGAGCTTGTCGAAGATAACACTAAGGTCACCATTGTGTTGGACTTCGCTCACGCTGATAATATATCAATCTTAGATACGCTTGATTTACAGTTTGATGAGTTTTTCTTACTTTCATCCGAGTCCTGTTCTGCTGTTAGCCAATTGTGGCTTAGGGTGTAAGAACATTGTGAACAATTGTATTAAAATGTATGTGCCAGTACAAACTATAAAGCGAAGCCATAACAATCCATGGATCTCACCTGAATTCATTCATTTAAAACGTCGACTACAACGTTTAAAAACGAAATGTATAACCCATACAAATCGGTCCCTAAAAACAACATTAAAGATATTTTCGACAAGTGCAAAGAACAAATGAGAACAGATCAACGCAAGTTTCTTAACATCTCTTCCCAACTTTATAAGATCGTCGCCTAGAAAGTTTTGGAATCATATCTTACCAAGCGCTACAAACACAAATGTGTTTACAATTGATGGCGTTCTTAAAACAGACTCCAGAAAAATAGCTTATCATTTCAGCACACAGTTTAAATCTGTGTTCCCACGTGATGATGGCATCGTGACCTCTTTAACCAAGTTTGACCACTTACCAGCCATTGAAAACGTGCGTGTGACTGAACAGGGAATTTTTAACTTACTCTTAAACATAGACCCACGGAAGTCTATAGTGGGCCAGACGGCTTACCAATCGCGTTTCTCAAACGATATGCAGAGCTTGAGTTGAAATATCTAGTCATTATATTCAACAGGTCTCTAAATGAAGGCGACGCGCCGATCGATTGTAGGATGACCAGAGGTAAACCGCTACATAAATCCGGAAACAAAGAAGTGATTACCAATTATAGACCTATCTCATTAACTTGTTCCGTTAGCAAACTCATTGAACGCAATATTAATAAACGCATTTTGGAATGTCTCGAATGTTGGCTGTCGAGCAGCCAACATGGCTTCAGTCGAGGATTTTCCAGAATTGCTCAATTGCTTGGGACAGTTCATGACCTTACCTCCGCCCTGAACAAGAGAAGTCAGGTAGATGTCATCTTTATCGATTTCGCGAAAGCGTTCGATAAAGTGTCGCATGTAAATCTCCTAGAAAAAAATAGAATAACTAGTTAAAAACAATCAAGTTATTGGTTGGATAGGCTTACCTAAAAAAAACGCTACCAATATCTGGATTTTCATAATGAGGGTTCTTCCCTACTTTCAGTGGACTCTGGCCTCCGCCAGGGATCGGTACTTGCGCCTTTGTTGTTCTCGATATTTATCAACGAGATTTCCGACGAGATTTTTGTCAAAATAAGTCTTTATGCCGACGAATGTGTGCTGTATAATGAAGTGAAAAGCGTTGATGATCAAATTAAGCTTAACGATGATTTCAACAAGATTTTGAAAAGGAGTGAAACATGGCAAATGTTTATAACTTATGAAAAAAGTGTTTGTATGACTTTCAGTAATAAAAAAGCCACTTTCATTTTTCTAAAACATGAACAGACATATCCTAAGATAAGTTACTGAATTCAAATACCTGGGTCTCTGCATAAGTTCCGACCTTAGATGGGATAAACAGATCAACTTAATTTCCTCTAACGCCCCCCGTAGACTACTTTTTCTCAGGCGAACACTAAAATCAGCCACTTCAGATACTTGACTCTTGGCGTACAAGACTCTTATCCGACTAACCCTAGAGCGTGCAAACATTATTTAGGACCCATTTACACACGTAAAAATTAATCGCACACAACGAATACAAAATAAAGGTGTCAGATTCATTTTTAAAGCCTATAAGAAGGCGTCCATTTCCGAGCTTAGCAAACAGCTTGGGTTTGTCCCCGTTGAAGAACAAAACCGTGTATGCAGACTTCGATTTTTATTTCAATTAATTAAGGGGCAATATGAAATTAACGTTGACGAATATATCCCTTTTTTCTACTGGTTACGCCACCCAAGGAAGGACCCCACTTCCCATTGCACCTTACCAACCGCGCATCAAGAGTTTCAAATTCTCCTTCTCTCCTCGAACGACCGTAGAATGAAATGGGCTTCCTTACGAAATCAATAACCAAGACAAGATTAAGCGACCAAATCAGTCCTTTTTGAAACACGTCAAGCACATCAGAAGCCCGTGCTACACCAATGTTATCACTCGCGCAAGAGACGCTAGAGACGCAGATGATAAGATTATCATCCGCGTTTTTTTGCACACCCAGACTTGCGTCTCTTGCGCGAAGTGGTAACTTTGGTGTAGCACGCGCTTCTGATGTGCTTAACGCGTTTCAAAAAAGAACTTCAGTATTTAGTCGTTTACAATGACGTTCGTCAAGTTACTAACTAGAACCATATGTTCGTGGAAATGGAGCGTGCTGGTTAAGTTACGGTGTTTGTGGAGAATAACGTAAAGCACGAAAACCGGACGACACGTCCGGTTTTTGTCTTCTATGTTATTCTCCACAAACACCGTAACCATATGTTTGTTTTCAAATCTTAAAAAGTTAACATATCTTAGTTAATCGTCATATTCTTTTAAAGATCAGCAATTATGTCATGTCCCCCTGGCCGTATAACTCACCTACACGGACCTCAATGGCGTCCCTTTCGTGACTTTAGAATATACCTAGTAGTGTACGTATTACAAGCGACCGACAAGCTCACAAGAGAGCCTGAACCTTTCATCTCCCGGCAGTTGCTACCATTCTAATTTTACGCCCTCTGGAAAGCCTCCCATTTCGGTTCGTACTTTTTCCACTTAAATAACCTTCAGGCTTTAAATATTCTTTTTGCTTTTTTTCCCGTCCTTGCTCGTGATACAATACAGAAAAATAAACAGACAAAACAGGCAGGCAAAAATGCTGTTTGAAGCTAGGTACAACTTCAACCCCGAAATAAACCGCAACCACCAAAATTTCTCCCCTGTAAACATCCACGTTTTGTGGTCAAAATCAGGTGATCGCGCTCTCGCGGCCGAATTTATCCAAGGACCTGCTGCGCGCGGCCTTTTGTAAAGACCCGATGATGATCACTCCTTGAGATACCCATTCCCATACTGACGGGTCAATTTTGCATTGTATCACGTGGCGTAGTCTTGTACTATGGGCTGGGCATTAATAAAAAAATTGTAATTAGATTAATTGACATAATTTAATTGATTAATTAATCGATTCATTTGTCGGGTAAAAGCCAGGCATATTAACGGCAAAGGGGACAGAGCACAACATTCCCATTTATGTTTTTCGTTCTGATTTTCGTGATAAACGCCACAATGCGCATTTTCTGCTGAGGATAAACATGAGCGGTTGAGTACTACAGTCGAAATATGCAAAGAGATGCTTGTTCTTCCGCCGAAGTCATATCAGAAGGAGTTGGATGGTATTCGTCGACGTGAGTATGAGCGATCGAATTTCTGACTTCTTCGGGAGAGTCATAATTTTGTGAATGACGGACACTTGTTCAGAACCGAAGACGCCATGTGATCCCACTGCGGTTCGCCGTTCCTCACGTGGGCTGTTGATTGATGCAGAGGGATACCCAGGCTTTTCACCTAGTCAGTCAACACCGTGGATCATCGCCATTGAGAGGCACGACACGCGGCTCGCCCATTGTGAAAGCTGGGTGCTTTGAGCGGATGGAAGACGTCGGTAGGACCGACTTCACCGACGGATTATAAAAAGGGGCATTTCCAATCGTTGCCTTCAGCGCCTCAGATTAGCGGCCGTCGACGCTAGAGGAGAAAGGAAAAAAGCACTAAACCCCGACCTATATGACACTGGCTACGTTTACATGGATGAGACAGCAGTGCATCGGATGCAGTTAGCGAATCGGATCCACTTCAACCACTGCGTTTATATGGATTCGGATCGACCAGTAGCGGCACATCGTGTCGAATGATCACAAAAACGCAACGCTCGTGACCTTTCGATTGTTTCCGGGGTTTCCGGTTTGCCTAGCGTGGCGGATTGCAGAATTGAGCTCGCGGCGGCACCTCGGAGCAGCGAAAATGGCTGACAGTGCAGCGGCGCTGGAGCTCTGTTTCGTGTTTCAGCAACTTTATTTTGTTTCGCTGGTTGTCGTGTGTACAAACCTTCATCATGCCGTCTTCGTTGCCACCTTTCTTCAACATCAACACCGCTGCCGACGCATACGTAGCGGCATTACGCCGCTGCGTCCTTTCCTAACCAGCGGTTGGACTTCACAAGAACTGGCTGTCATTAAAGTACTACGTCATCTGGCGTAGTTGAGGAGTACGCCTGCGACGTATTACGCATTGTCTAGCGTTACGTCCGACGGAACTCGAAATGAAAATTAAAGTTACGTCCGACGGGAATGAAAGTTAAAGCTACGTCATGTGTAACTTACGCAACCTTATTGGATGTTACGCTTTACGGCCGACACATGACGTAAACGCAAAAAATATCGTGAATTACTACTCCGTTCCGTCCGATGCAGCTTTTGTCAATTTGTTAAACTCGCGACTCCATCTGTACCTTCAGGTACAGATGCCCGTCAAATTATCTTTCTTCCTTTTTCTTTTTTAAGACAATTGTTTTTTTAACTCAATTTCTTGCGACGCTTTTTGAGCACTCGCGGACGTTGGAAACAATTATTAAGTAAACTAGAATGGTAATGTAATAAGCAGGGTTGGTTGCGCCGCCGGCGCGAGTCCAGTAATGAGCTAACAGTAACACTCATTTCACTTATTAGTGCAAGGAATGCCTCCGTCTCCTGACTTTTTTTGTTCAGGGCGGAGGTAAGGTCATGAACTCTCTCAAGCAATTGACAAGTTGTGAAAATCCTCGTCTGAAGCCATGTCGGTTGCTCGACAGCACGTTATGCGTTTCGAGAAATTAAAAAGTGCTTAAAAATAATGTGTTCAAGGACTTTGGAAACGAAACAAGTTAATGAGATATGTATATAATTAGTAATCAGCTCTTTGTTTCCGGTTTTATGTGGCGGTTTAACTCTGGCCATCCACCAATCGATCGGCACGTCGCCTTCATTTAGAGACCTATTGAATATAATGACTAGATATTTCGACACAAGCTCTGCATATCATTTTAGAAACGCGATTGGTAAGCCATCTGGCCCACTATAGACTTCCGTGGGTCTATGTTTAAGAGTACGTTAAAAATTCCCTGTTCAGTCACACGCACGTTCTCAAGGGCTGGTAAGTGGTCAAAATTGGTAAAAGGGGTCACGATGCCATCATCACGTGTGAACACAGATTTCAACTGTGTGCTGAAATGATCAGCTATTTTTCTGGAGTTTGTTTCAAGAGCGCCATCAATTGTAAACGCACTTTTGTTTGTAGTGCTTTGTAAGATATGATTCCAAAACTTTCTAGGCGACGATTTGTGTACATCTGGTCTCATTTGTTCTTTTGACTTGTCAGAAAGATCTTTTATATTGTTTTTAGGGACTGATTTATATGGGTTATACATTTCGCTTTTAAACGTCCGTAGTCGACGTTTTAAATGAATGGATTCATGTGAGATCCATGGAGTTTTACGGCTCGCTTTATAGTTCGTACTGGCACATACATTTTAACTTGGGGTGTGCGAATATTGAAATTTCAAATACAAATCGAATATTTTCTCTATTCGAAACGTATTCGATTCGAAAATTGCATATTCGGAAGTTCCCGAATATTTGACCAAAGCCGAATATTCGGGAAAAACGGTGAATATTCGGACAAACTGCGAATATTCGAGCTAAGTAACGAATAATCTGCCTGCCACGCATTTCCCTATGAATATGTCTATTCACTGAGAAAGTCGTGTGATGCGTGCATTATCGGTCTGCTCCGTTTCTATCTGTCCGATCGCAGCAAGACAGGATCAGTTTCAGTTTCTTTTTCACCAAGCCCTTTGTTGTGTGGCACTTTCATAGCAATATGTTATTTAATTGCGCGTTCTATAAATTGATACAATAAATTAAACCTCGAGAGTGAAATATAAATATCAAATAAACCTCGGGAGTGTTATCTAATATAAATGTTTGAAAAATTAAAAAAAAATATCTAGGTGCGAGCAGAACATTGCATCGCCATTGACCACAACTCCTGCCACTCCCGCGCAGTCAAAACTAGGGATGTCGCGAACCTGCCCAGGCTGGAGTTCGACCAAGTTCGACTTTTTCGAACCTTCATTGTGATGTTGGACAAAGGTTCGACTGAAGTTCGACTTTCGTGTGCATGTGCGAAAATTAAAAAAAAAAAAAAAACTATTTGATTTTATTTGGCAGAGGAAAAGTGCAATATTTGTTAGGTTTATTAGCATCACTGCTTCACATTAATAACTAATGAAAGCGTTAAAAGTGCATATTTTCGCTTTTATATGGTGTAAACATTGGTAACCATTTTATGAAATATAAAATAAAGTACTTTCTAAATTATTTGTTTCCCAAAAGTTGAAATATTCGTGTAGCAGCCGGGCAACACTGTCCATAAGTCGAACTTCGAACTTTAGTGAAATTTAGCAGGTTTCCCGTGAAAGGGTCTTTCCACGTTGAACAGTTAATTTTCCTACATGATAATTTGTAATGAGTGCATTACTAGTAGTATATTTAGCCTGCTGCAGCGCAGTAAAATGCAGCTGCATTGATTTATTTTAAAAAAGGCAATAAAACCTGCTGTTACCTCTTATTTTGCAATTTGTATTACTAGACACATATTCAATATTCGATTCTATATTCGAAGCCCGTGTTTTGTCTTATTCGTATTCGATTCGTATTAGAAAATTTCAATATTCGCACACCCCTAACTTTAATACATTAGTTCACAATGTTCTTAAGCCTAAATCACAATTGGTTGACAGCAGAACAAGACTCGGATGAAAGTAAGAAAAACTCATCAAACTGTAAATCAAGCTTATCTAAGACTGACGCATCATCAGCGATAGCGAAGTCCAGCACATTGGCGACCTCAGTCTTATCTTTGACAACCTCGTTCGAGCGTGATAGTAGTACAACCTTGTGGTCAGGAACTGCCGCAACCACTTCAGAAGAGATAACTTTGCTACAGAATTTCCAAGAAGAACAAGGTCTAAGATAGACTGCGAGTTCCCGTGCACTTCTGTGAAAGATTTCATTTCTTGCGGTAAGTCAAATGTAAAAGCTAGGTCCCGCAATTCTTCGTTATGTTCAAAGTCAACACTGCCTGAAAAATAATTAAGCCAATCTATGTTAGGTTAGTTGAAGTCTCCGCACAAGATAGCTCTGGTTTTGCTCGTTATATACTGCGCGAGATAAGCCTTTAGAGTTTGAAGAACAGAAATGGCGAATTCGGAGGTCTATACACGAATTCAAGGAGATACGTTGTGCCATTTATCGTCGCTTTACAAAATACGCCCTCGACATCGGAGACATCATCCAGTTTCACGATCGCTAATGATTTCTTATACAGTATGGCCACCCCACCTCCTCTAGTATCTCGGTGTTTTCTAATTACATTGAAATCTTTAGGAACGAATTCACAATCAAAAATATAATTGTTAAGCCAAGTTTAAGTTAAGCAAATAAAGTCCGGCGAGTTGACAGCAATAATAGTGAAAGGAAATCTGCGGTACCGTGCGTTTTGGGGAAGCTCCGTCTGCCGGCCACATGCAGTCTTTGAGGAGCCCCCTTCTGCGTGTGCTCGACTAGCTGCACGCCGCGCTCGCCACGGACACCAAGACAATATGATGGACTGTTCGTAAATTGAACAAGGCCTCCTCGCTGGAACCAGCCCTGCCTTAACCATGACTAATGTTGTTCTTATTGAAAAGTTTTCTACTGGAAAACAGGGTGGTGTTTGCGTTCTAGAAATAAAAAAGCAGAGCGGTAAACAAATATAAAAAACGTAGCATGTTTTTTTAAATTGTTTATTCGTTTTTTAGTTCAACCGAATAACCAGTAAGAAATTTAACCGCTATTAAAACGTTAATCGATATATCGGAAATTTAATCGATTAATCGCCCCACCCTACTGGCAAGACCGGGGTAACACTGCTCATACATTATACAAAAGACAGTATGCAAACACGATTCACCGCAATATCTGGGGTTCAAATGCCGCGTGCCGACTCGAATGCCGCGCGTCGGAATCAAGCTTCAAGCATAGAAGAGGTGTGACTTATATCAATACCGCACCCCCCCCCCCCCCCCCCCCCCCGCCCCCAACGTCATAAAAATGGATTCACGCATTGCCACTTAGCTTGCGTCAGCGTCGCCGTCAGCGCGTCTCGCAGCGTCTCACAGCGCACGCGTCGACGCTAAGACGGACGCGTCTGACGCTTTGCGGCGTCTCTCGAACAGCTTCAGGGTGTTTGCCGCTTGGGGGCGTCGGGTCGGGGATCCACTGAGGATGACATCACTCGCAGGCGCTCTCTGCGATGGTGTATTACCGCATGCCAAGGAGGTTATAAGGGGCAAGAGGTGGCGTCCGTATTCTCCATACATGGAGCGGAGTGTAACGGAAGTTGGCCTAGCCACGAACTCTTCTCAACCAATGGGGAGCTCGTCAATGGGTAAGATTGGGGCAAACAACCCTCGTTGCCATAGCATTTCCGTGGCAACGCTGTTGTTTGCCCCAATATTTCGTGGCAGCGATGGCGGCGTCCACTGAATCGGTGTCGAATAGGCGAGATTTGGAGCCCAACACTTGCCTGACCAGTAGGAAGTCGGCGTGTAGCGGGCGCTCTCGACACCGCGCGACCGCGCCTGGAGCGTCCTCTCGAACGAGTCGTCGTAGCGCGGCTTTGGAAAGCGATCGCGTGTCCGTCGTCGTACGCACGAACGCTGAGAATGGCATCGCGGGCTGAGAAAGCCGTACAAACCCTGCTTCCAGAAGGTGTTGGTGTCCCTCCGCCGTGATGAGAATGCGGGTTCTCATCGAAACATTTTTTGGTTCGCCGATCGAATCGAAAGCCAACCGCGACAGCGAGCAGACGAAGCAGACCGCAGGCACGGAGCAGACGTAGTTTAAGCCTAACGACCGACCGTAGAGCAGACGATGGGAGCCATGGTTGAATTTAGTTTGGATGAGAGCGCGTCGGTGCGCGAGGCAGTCTGGGATTAGGTTCTTTTTCCGGCGTCGCCGGGTATGACGTCATGCCGGGTCCTGCCCTATTTAAACGTCCTTGCCGCATGCTCAGACTTGTCCCTATCCTAAATACTCTACTCAAGATACTGTATTTAAAATACTTTTATAGTATTTTGGTATCTTGCAAATACATTTAGTTCAGGGTGTTTTCTACTCTATCTAAATTATATGTCTCACTATCTTGTGCTCAGTATTTCAAATACAGTTTGCCAACTTGGAAAAACATTTTTGCCTGAAAAATATCTCTATTTTTCTTGGACATCAGCGCCTCGGCACACGCACTAAAATGAGAATTTAGACTGAAGAACAACAAACATCGGCAATGTTCCCCGGGAATATTTCATATGAGAGTTATAGAATATCAGTAAACAGTAATTAAACTTTTGGAAGCGTATGGTTCTTATTCCACGACTCTACAAATGATTCTGCGTTCAATCCTGTGGGCGAGACTAAAATTGTTATCAATTTCTGCTTTCCTGTAGCGAAATATCGTAATATTCACAGGAACTGTAACTATAATCGCAGAACGCAAATCAATTATAATTTTTATATTTCATAAAGAATTTTATTCTACGGAATGTCCCAGAAAGTTGGCCATGATCTACGGAACTAGGGATCGTCACACTCCAGGGTAAAGCTGAATCGATTACATATTCTTAGTTAAGCGACCGAACAAAAAGAACAGGAAACAAGGCACGAGCAAAACGCAGTCTCCAAAGGCCAACAAAAGACCAAAAGAATAGCCCCAAGTACGCCGGCCTCTGTGTGTCCTCTCTCCTCTCGTTTTTTTTTTTTTCATTTTTCTTTAAAGATTGACGACCAGTTCACGCTTTCCACTTTTCCCTCGCTTCCTCCTCTCCCCCTTCTACCCTGTCCACCGTGGCCTGTTTCCACCTTCCCGATGGTGAGGAGGATTTTCTGCCTCGCAGAATCTCGTGTCTGCTCGTCAGCCTCTAAGCTCCGAAGCTCGTTCAAAGGCGTTTCTTTTCTCTCGCTCTGAATGCGCGCATTGTTGCATTCTCAAAAACCCCTAAACCAGTTTTCCGACAGGTGGAGTCATTTATGAAAGGATTCCATGTTTTCGGAAATATTTTTCGTCAAATTCGGAGGGTGTTTATTGGAGTTTATTTTTTTCCGAAGATTTGCAGTTTATAGGAGTTTATTTGTATATGCTTAATTTCGCAGTGTTTCCTATGGAATATAAATAAATAATATCCGGGTGTAAACGTATGTTAGATAAAGAAAAACAAAACGCGCTTACATCAATTAATATTCCTTCAACTGAATTTGGTGTTGGTGCCATTGCCCTTGGCAATACTAATTTGTCCCAAGGCAAAAGTTGCACCGATATGTGGCTTCGATACACGTCGATACCTTAAAAATAAACTCCTGGGGGTAGTCGCTGGGAAGCACGTGTTCATCCCATCCTATTCTATGCTACCCTGCGGCCGCGCGAGGTTTAGTGATAAAGGGTGTAATAGGGAAGTTTCAACTACCCCTTTTCCAATTTTATGCAATCTCCGTGGTCCATAGCTATAGCTGTTACAAAAACACAACCTCCTTTTCCTCTTAAAACACAACTAGTATGGCCCAAACTGGAAACCAATGAAGAGGCTTTTGTTGTGACCCGAAAGCACAATGACTAGTCGTTCTGAACCTTGACGAGATAAGCGGTAAACCTCTTTTGTCAATGACCCAATATTTGAAAAATAACTGTGGAGGCATTTTTCCGGGACCATTGACCCTGTTCGCTGATCAAACTTAACTGTAAAATACCGTCTTTATTTATTGTATTAGCAATACAATAAAACATTAGCACCCTGGACGCGCCATCTACTGAAAAGTAAAAAAGCGCATATAACACGAGTGCTGTTTTTTTTTTTCTATTTCCAATAAACTGAGTAAAAACATATTTTATAATACATTAAATTTAGAAATACACTATAACTACTCTGCCAGATGATCATCGTAATGATTCATGCAGTGATTATGACGTGTCACAAGCTTTTAAATGTCTTTCTCAAAGAAGGTTGCCACCTAAGTTCCCCTGTTAATCCGGTAAAATGGGCAAACAAAAACATACACACTCTCAGAAATAGGGGGTGTAGGGGGAATACCCCTTGCCTTATATGTATCACCCCAAAACAACAAGTCGGCGTTCAGTCGACAGACGCAGAACCGGCGATACCAACTTTCACGAGCGGCTTGATAGTCGAGCGGTACAACTTATTAAAATAGCTAATGTGTGCATTAAAGACTACAGTAAGACTATCAAGGTTGTTTTTTTTTTTTTGGCCCTGCTGCTAAACCACAGTGTTTTGTTTTAGCCTTTGATACGCACATTAGCTATTTAGTACGTTATATCCAACAGCTATCAAGCCGCTCGTTAAAGTTGTTATCGGCAGATCGACGTCAGTGGACTGAACGTCGAAATGTAGTTTGGAGTATTACATATGGGACAAAAGGTGTACCTCCTCACGCCCCTTATTTCTGAGAATGCGCAAAACACAAGAGTGAATAGAATTCTTGAACATACAAAATGTAGATAAGTATTCAAACCACTCCTACGCATATTTATCGGACACATGAAGGAAGTTCATGTGACATGGCACAAGGTTTTATATGCTCTTTCGAAAGAAGGTTGCCGCCTGCAGGCTCTCAGTGAACCATGTGAACTGTTTGAAACAAATAACACATATAGTTTTAGGCTGGGAGAATACACGTTTGCAAGAAAATCTCCTGTGAGCTGTCATTTCGAGTGATGCTGGCGCCGCGTAACGTTTCCGCCATGTTTGGGGTGTGCCACCGGCCACGTCACATGGGGTGCGCGAATGTGGACCAATCAGAAAATTCGGTAGCCATGGCGAGTTTTGTGACATGTGCACATGTGGAAGAGAAAGACGTTGACGCGGCCAAAATTGCACGAGGCCTGTGCCCGCCAATGGATTACTGGGCTTGCTCAGATAAGGGTGCGTTATTTGCGTGCGGAGCCTGACTTCTACTTCTTGCGGGTAAGCAGTATGCGCTGATCCCCAAAAAAAGTTAGCGCAACGTGCACCTTAGGGGTCTGTTTGCCATTTATAAGGAACACTGGCTGGCGGAAGTGAGGGTGTGAAGGAGCTTTTAGCTCATTCTGGATATACAAGTTGAGATTTTATATGTTTTTTCTAATATTTCGGTTTGCTGCTGGTTTGGGTATTTTATTTAATTGTTCTTTCTTTCGCGCTCGATCACGACACAATGTTGTAATGTTTTTAAAATAATTTTTGAGTCTCTGTCAAAGCTCAGTAACGTATGCTTCAGCAAGATACGCTAGGCAACATTGAACGACAAGCATCGAACGTCCTGGTTGGAGAGTGGGTCCACCTTACGTCAGCGCTCGGTTCGAAGTTGAGCCGATATCACTTCCTAAGGTGAATAGTCACTGACTGTGTCTGAAACCCAGGGTGCGGCTTGTTATGGGCCCGCTTCTAGCGTCATGATTGGTTCTTACGGGCTCTTGCATCCGGCTTATGCCGTATTCTCATTGCTGCGGAACCATAATGAGATGCGGGGACTCGCCATATCCTGCCTTTGTTTAGCTCTGAGTGACAGCATTCAACGTCACGTCGACACCTCGACGCTTGCTGCTGCCTTCGACGCTCGCTGCTGCTTTCTGGAAGCTCGTATTTATTATATCTGTAAAAAATGTTTTTTAAAGAATTTGTGCATACATGTTAATTCTTAAAAAGACCCTGCAATCATATTTAAGCGTCGACCTTTTTCGCGGTTTCCACGTCTCTTGGGGTTCGGGCAAGCCAGGGGGCACGGAGAGAGTAACTAAATATCAGGGAGTTTTCGTAGATCGTGTTCGCCGTCCCGCAACACTCTCCGTAACCCGCAACGATACCCGGAACTCTACAGTCAAGGCCATCGGCGCGCAGGCGCAGTAGCGGCTTCTTCGTTGCGGAGGGCTTAGCGGAGGCGGAAACGCGGTCTACAAAACCTCCCTATCTATAAGTGCGTCATATTTTAACCGGACGACGCGGAAACCTCCTCCACCTACGGGGGCGACCCGCAGTGCCGAAAGCGCGCGATGTGTGGTCTTTGGTTTGGGGCTTACTACTAATCAGAGCCGCTAAAAGCTTCTTTCTAGTCGAAATAAACAATATAAGTGGCGCGAACCGTTTCAATTATATATGCAAGTAGTCTTTGTGCAGGATATTTAGAACACAAAGGAAACAAATGCGGTTTATAAAGTACAGAAACAAGAAATGACCCGTCGACATATCCGCCACCAAGCGGTGGGAAAGGCGGCGCATACACGAAAGGGGTAGTAGGATCTGGCACCGAAGAGCGGCGAGCGTAGAAAGGTCCTGAATGTACACGGCAGCGCTGGGGTCGTATGGGCAGTTGTGAGGCTGACGTCACTGTTTAAATTAAAATTGGCCAAATGAGCAGGCTTCCCTCGGCCCATAGAGACAACGTCGGTGCGACCTTTTAGAGCCAACGTAATGGTCTTGTAGGTACGGCTGAGGACTTTGTAAGTAAAAGGCTGGAAGGTCTGGGCTGCGTTTCTTAGTCCGTATGGCATGCGTACACTTTCAAACATACCAAACGGTGTCGTTATAGCAGTCTTGTGAATGCGACTGCTCTACCGGGATCCGGTCGTAGGCCCTCACTAGGTCTATCTTTTTGAAGATGGTGGATTCGTGCAGAAACGCAGCTCTTTGTGTGTGACGTTGTCGTCTTCTTAATGGGCGCTGTTTCACTGGCCACTACAATAGCATATGGTTATACTATTGTTATTGACATAGTAAGAACGGCAGGCCATGTCTTTTGGAAGCATTGCCTCCAACACGCGCTCCATACCATCTGCCCTGTTTTGGCTGCTCGAGCGCGTTCCAGGTGCAGAGTGGGGCCGAAGAATTGCGGAAGATAGGGAGCTCGAACTGAAGGCCGGATAAGCCAGGCTCCTTCCTGCCATTCTTATCTTGTCAATGATTATAACACTGCACACAGGTTGCGATAGGCACCTAAAGTGGGTTGCACTTTGCATCAAGATATCTGAGGGAGAGGCTCAGGCCAAAACAAATAAGGCTCCGCCCACAACAAAGAATCATCAGCCAACACCAAATAACAAAACGAAGACGGATCTGTCAGCACGAATTCGATCAAAGCCGACAAAAAAGACAAAATGTTTTTTGAGGTTTGGCGCAACCCCATGAAGTGAGAAAAAGAATGCCGGCGGAAGCGTCCACTTCGTTCAAGCGCCCATTATTAACATTTCCCAAACTTGGAAATTCTGCAAATTATACGTTAAGCACGCTGACCGGACAAGCACCCATGTTTAGATTAAGTCCAGTTTTCAGTGAAAGTGGGGAGGACGGTCAATCGGTATTTTACGGTATATGCAATAATAAATTAAAAAAAAATCAAGGATAATGGATCAAGACGAACAAGATGCATTAAAGTCACAGTTAATAGTCAGCTGTTTATATGTTCGTTCCCTTTTCTTCTGTTTGTCTGATGTTCAAGCTGACAAGGCTCAAGCCACACGGACGCGTCACCTTTTCCTGACCCTTACTTGCACTGGGGAAAGCAACAGCAGTACCTGAAGCCCTTCTCTATAATAAGTGGGAGTTTCAGAAACACTGGGCGTAGAAACTTCGAATCACAGCATCCGCGCGGCTATACGCGTCTCGCTATTCAGAATGGCCGGTTCCTCCCCATGTTACGGTTGCGAGGGTTGTTAAACAGTTTCTTGAAACTGGTTCTGTGGGTAACCGGAGGTGCGAGAGAACTGTGACTTCAAATCAAGATTTTGAGATAGACATTCTTGCGTAAAGAGCCAGCCCAGAAGCTAGCACCCGGCAAATTTCTCGACACTCAGGAAGCCGCGTCACCTATATTTGGACGGTGCTAAGGAGGCACAACCTCCATTCCTGTCAATTGTGCCTCCACCAAGACCTCAAGGATTTGAACTTCCAAAAGCGGCTAGAATTCTGCAAATGAGCCCCGATCCAGACAGACAAGGACGACGACTTCCTTCACAAAAAAATTTGGACAGATGAGGCGAAGTTCTGCCGGGACGGTAACATCAATGTGCACAACGCCCATTTCTGGTTGAGCCAGAATCCTCATTGATTGAAGCAGCATAAGCACCATGTCCACTGGTCCGTCAATGTGTGGTGTGGAATTTTAGGCAATAGAGTTACCGGACCCTATTTCTTGGAAGGGAACCTTAACGGCTGAAGTCTACAAGACACAAATCTTAGGAATGAGTCGTGGACCACTTCGCCTGCGATCTGCCATTCAGAGTCCTTCAGCAAACATGGTTTTCGCACGACGGCGCACCAACTCACACTTCGTCTCGTGCTAGAATGTGGCTTAATGAGAAACTTCCAGGTCGGTTGATTGGACGCCTGGGGCCCACGTTCTGGCCTCCGAGATCGCCTGACTTGACACCCCTCGACTTCTTTCTCTGGGGGTATATTAAATGCCATGTGTACGTCACAGAGCCGCTTAATGGGGCTGACCTCAAACACAGGATAGTCTCCGCATGTGCCAGCACTCCCGCAGATGTGATCCAGACTGCTGTGAGCTCAATGAAGAAGGCATTCATGCTGTGCATTGCAGTGGAAGGCCAGCACTTCGAGCATTTTATTTAAGATGTGTTTTCCTGAGGAGTTATGCATACGGCAGATAATGGTTGTATCAGGTACCGATTCTGGGTGAGGCAATTAAATAAATTCTGTCTTGTGAACGTTTAATTCTCGAATTTATTTTTCATCACCGCACAAGCCGACCGGTATCAAAATATGCGAAGGAACCACACGGTTCAGTCACATGGCTTAGCTCTTATGGTTGCCAGCCGCAGCTTAAAAAAAAGCCTAACAGCTTATAGACAAAATAATAAGGTGAAATAAACAAAAACAAGATCGACTCACGCAGATTCCTTTTATTTGTACAAACTCTAGGCAACAAGACTGACAGGAACAATTGAGGACAAGTATGGTTCCACCGGGGTACACCTCCGGATACAGCGTGAGCAGATTGTTGCTGTTCTGGTCTGCCCATGTAGCCTCGGAGGCCGCGTATAAGACAGACTTGATCGCCTTTACTTTACTTTACTTTACTTACTTTACTGCGCTGTGGAATGGTTGCCACGTTCACAATTCTCTGTTTTTCTTTCTTTTTTTGCGAAGTGTTACGTGCTCTGCAATGATAGGCCAGTAAGCAGAGCAGCATATCTCAGTCTATTTTACACGCGCGTCTTTGCTGTAGGGCAATGCGAGCCGCGAACTAGTCGAAGTATCATCAATCACAGAACTGATCAACCTATCTAGCACTACATTTTTTTTTATCGTCACGTTTTCTTACACCTGTAACTTAATGCCTCATCACCGATATCGCACGCCTAGCAAGACGGCACGCACGGGCCCGTCAGATGACTCGTTCTTTTTATTTGCCCAGCAGCTAAATGCCCACCGCGAATATTTGCGATCCGCCGTCACTCAAAATTATGACGTGATTTTGATTGACGACGTCTTGTGGCGCCTGTGGCGCCTGACCCGTTTCTAATCTGCAGGAGTAAATCACGTCAAGAAACTTGGAACACCATTCGGCATATATATATATATTTTTAGCAAAGCGTTAGAAATTTTATTCTGGCCACATGACATTTTAATGTCTGTTTGTAGCAAGCTGTAAAGGATCCCTTCTGTAGAGACTGCTAAGTCACTGATCCCACGATTGTCAAAAGTGAATGATGGCACGACAGAGTTACCAATGGTGTACAAAGACGAAAAGATATTATTAAA
Source organism: Ixodes persulcatus (assembly GCA_013358835.2). Lineage (NCBI taxonomy): Eukaryota > Metazoa > Arthropoda > Arachnida > Ixodida > Ixodidae > Ixodes > Ixodes persulcatus. Next base: position 89,420 of record JABSTQ010009978.1, on the reverse strand, counting down.
CTCTCAAAACCAACATATTTTCCTCCGCACTAAGTTGCGATGACGTCCCATGTTGTATCACTTGCAAGTCGAGCAGGCAGTTTCAACAACACAGTACTTTGCACTTTTTTTTTCTTTTTTTTAATGTGTGAGTTTTGGCAAGACTCATTTCGCACCATCAAACGTATTCTTACCTGTGGGGAGCAATCTGTACTGTCCCCATATTACAACATCTGACGTCCCGGTCTCAGTGATGCCGTTAGAGCCTCTCAGCCTCACAGACCAAATTCAAAATTTCAATAACGTCTAAAAAAAAAAAAAAAAAAAGAAGCTTCTGGTGACTTCTAACTGGGGTTAATAGTTCAGATGCGTCTTTCTATCAGTATGTTGAACCAATTTTCAGACAAATCATTGACTATCGAAGATTCACCGGAGCAGGTACTCCGTACTCCATGTAGCCTCTTGGCCTTCGCTCGATCTTCTACTGGGTGTATCAAGGGGCGGCCAGGCTCTTTAAAACGACCGCAAAATTCGGTTTCTTAACCTATCGCGTTCCGATTTTGTAGAGCGTTGGCCACAGGCGGTGCATTTTTTCTATGAAATTCGCAAAGAGCCAGCTTACCTGAGCAAGAACTAAAAAAATAAAAAGGCTTAACTCCTATGGAAACGCAGCGAAGCCACCGGTATTCAAACCATAGGGCGCCCTATGGTTTGAAGACCGGTGGCTTCGCTGCGTTTCCATAGGAGTTAAGCCTTTTTCTTTTTTTACATTTTCCTCAGGTAAGCCCGCTCCTTGATACACCATGTAGAAGGGATATACAACCTTCGCTACCATGTCCACTGTAAGGTACGGCCTCACAAATCATTGCCATCTTCCTCCCGGCGTCTTTTAAGTTGTCCTCGTAAACGGTTGTGCTAACTGTTATCTCTATGCTCTCCATACTCTTCCGGAAAAGAAGCAAAAAAAAAAAAAAGCACCCGACGCCACGAGCGATGGGACCCGTAGTCTGTACAAATTCTGCCCCTGCGCACCAGGAATATTTTTCTTTGCATGATTCGGGGAGGTTCACCACTTCTAGCTGTAAGTCCTCTGCCAGTCCCCGGTTATTGGGATCTTCCCGAACATAAAATGTGTTGATATGTTTATTGAAATCATCAATTATTAACACGTTCTTGCTCTAGCACCGTCACATCCCTTCAAACATGTTCCATGGTGTCCTCGTGTTTCTCCTGTCTCGCTCACTTCTTGGGGAGAAACAAAAGCATAAAAATCGGAACAGTAAACGTAATATTCATTCCGTATAATCGTTTTATTACTGACGAGTAATTTGTTTAAACGTTTTTTTGATATTTAGGAACACTCTAAGCCTGCAAAATAGCTAAAACGAAATAGCTGCCTCCAGATAGTGAGCCACTCATACGGTTATCAACGCACCGGCAGCTATCTCGAAGCTTGACTCAAGGCATTATTGGCGACGAGGAGAACAGCGCAAGCACAATGTAATCTTTCGGCTCACAATCTGTATCAAGATTCCGGGTATTCTAGCATCCCTTTCCTATGATCGGTGTCACAAGCCGCAAAATTCCGAGTATTCTTGCATCCCTTTCCCATGACCGGTGTCACAAGCAACAACATTCCCGGTATTCTTGCATCCCTATAGATCCTATGACCGGAGTCAAAAGCAGCGACATCTGACGAAATCGAAGGCAGAGTACGCAGATAACGTACTATTTTAAAAAGACTGTCGGAAGCGGGAAACTGGGTACTTTGACTGCAGTCACTATGCTGTTACTACGGTCAATTATTTCGCCTCTGGCGCTAGCTTCTCTTTGTTTAGTAGCAATCGGAACCTCCATACCTACCGCCAAAGCCCAAGCAAGTGCCGACGCGAAGCTCTGGGCCCTTCTGGTGGCCGGTTCTAATGGATATTACAACTATCGCCACCAGGCAGACATCTGTCACGCGTACCAAGTTCTGCACAACCATGGCATTCCAGATGAACGCATCGTGGTTATGATGTACGACGACATCGCTCACGACCCATCCAATCCAACGCCCGGAATCATCATCAACCACCTGAACGGCTCCGACGTTTACGCAGGAGTGCCCAAAGACTACACGGGAGACCTCGTCACTCCGAAGAACTTCTTGAGCATCCTGCAAGGTAAGAAAATCAAAGGAGGTAGCGGGAAGGTAATCGCAAGCGGTCCGAACGACCACGTGTTCGTCTACTTTGCTGATCATGGTGCTCCTGGACTAATTGCTTTCCCGGAGGACGACCTTCAAGCGACAAACCTGAGCCGCGTCATAAAACGGATGCACAAGCAGAAAAAGTTTGGAAAACTGGTCTTCTACGTTGAGGCTTGTGAGTCCGGGTCGATGTTCGAAAACCTCCTGCCGGACGACATCAACGTGTATGCGACGACGGCGGCCAAAAGTGACGAATCATCCTACGCCTGTTACTGGGACGATTTCAGACAAACATATTTGGGAGATGTGTACAGCGTCAAATGGATGGAAGACTCGGATCGTGAGGATCTGCGCAAGGAAACCCTCCTGAAACAGTTCAAGATCGTCAGAGCTGAGACCAACACGAGCCACGTCATGCAATTCGGTGACTTGAAGATAGCCAACCTGAAGGTCAGTGAATTCCAAGGCGCCAAGTCTGCTCCTCCCATAGTTCTGCCCAACGCACCCTTGGATGCTGTCGACAGCAGAGATGTGCCCATTGCCATTGTTCGCAAGAAACTTCAGAAGGCGACGGAGCCTCAGATTAAGCTTTCACTGAAGCACGAGCTCGACCAAATGCTTCGAAACCGTGCTTTCCTGAAGGAAAAGATGGTGGAGCTCGTGTCGTTTGTGACGCTCGGTGACGCTGAGAAGACTGAGCAGTTGCTCAAGGCGAAGATTCCGCTGAGGGACCACACGTGCTACGAGCAAGCCGTGCGATACTTCGATTCCACGTGCTTTGAACTCTCGGCTAACCCTCACGCCCTCGCCCACTTGCGCTTGCTCGTCAACATGTGTGAAGAAAAATTTTCCGTTAGTGAGATTCGCTGAAGCGATGGACAATGTCTGCACCCATCCAACAGTCGTTGGCATTGTCTAGTGTTGTATTTACCGTTGACTCAGCCTTTTCATTTTTCTAATTGATGTAACTCACTACTAAGTAAATTTATTCACACGCGCGAGTGTCTTTTATGTTATGCGTTTGCTCCGCTTTGGGAAAGGCAAAGCAGGTGAATAATTTAGAGTGTATACTGCTTTGAAAAAGTGAGCCTATGCGGAAAGCAAGTAGCCTGTTACCTTGCACAGGGGATGCGGTGACGTCACAGGCGACGCCGAGCTTTGATTGGCTTTGATTGGAAAGAAAGTGGGTAGACGCCAATGCTAGATGCCTCGAGGTCTACCCACTATTTTTTTTTTTTTGATCAGCCAATAAGAGCTCTGCATACTGACATCATCGCAACCCCTGTGAGAGAAGCAGACGAACTTGCGCTCCGTATAAACTCCGTTTTACTTTGGGTTCGACCGCAGCCGACGCCACAATTCGGTGGAGCCAATCAAGCCGCGTCAAAAGTGTGACGTCACGGCGATGATCACGTCTGTGCGTTTGTTTGTTTGCTATCGCCGACTGAACTAATCACGCACAGTGAATGCGCCGCAATCCTGCGCCAATTTTCTGTGGGCGATTGGTTTAGCCGATCATAGCAAACCCACGAAGAGAACGGCCGCCGTGACGATGCACCTTTGGTGCTTGATTGATTAACTTCATTGCCTCGTAGCGTCGGCCGAAATATGGGCTCAAAGTGAAACTGAGTATGGAATCATTTCCTTTACACAAAAAAAAAAGAACTCGAAATGTCACACATTCTCACAGTTGTGTGCACTGCAGTCATATGCATTGCCGCCACAGGCGCGTGACCTTGAAAAGTTTCCTCTATTCACGGGTGCTCGCAAAAAAAAAAAAACAAAGCAGTCTGCTGAGCAGACATCGTGCGACTGTGCTTTTTCTGCACTGTGCCCTACCGAAAAACCCAGAATAAATTTTCGCTATCTGCATTATTCGCAACTTTCAGCGATGGTGGTACCCCGGTGTGAGAATCGAGTTCCCTAGCTCCTGGATGATCGACTTCAGAACGAAAGTGCTCGCTTACATATTTCTGTTGTGAAAAAATAAAGTAAGGCCCTAATACTGCTTGTATATAGCAAAACTATAATTGCGTCTGCGTCGCAGACCCAGCCTGGTACTGCTGTTCTACTATGGTGTACTAGAATACTGGGCAGTGTAGCGAGCGCGGACGGAGGGTGGGCTCTTTTTGCGATGACAGGATCGGTGGCCGCGAGAGGGCGCAACGTGTAGTAGGCGTGCTGCCGGAGTGCGGAGCGCAGGCAGCGGTAGCGCTTGGCTGGCTTGGCGTTCCGCACGGGTTCGATTGTTTCGTATGGTTTGGCTAACTCTTTACGATACTCTTTATTTCTGCTGTTTCACATAATATTTATCGCACTAATTCGTTGCCACATGCTTTGCCCGAGACGTGCATCTTCGGGCAGGACGCCACAGTACACATCGCGACACTGCTAGCGCGAACACGACATTGGCGCTTTTTCCTGATTTACTTCGAAAGAGTATTAGCGAGGACGAAATTTTATCACCTGCATTATAGACCCGAACGAGCTTTTTCCCCGTCAATCAGAACTTTGCTGAGGTCCTTTGGTTTCTCATAGAAAAACCGGCGATCGCTTGTTCGCGCTAACAGTGTTGCGTTCTGAATAGGCGGAAACTCCATCCCCCCGGGAAACGTTCGGGAAGTCTCTTGAAAGGGACAACCCAAACTTGTGTAATCCCCTGAATAACGTTGGATAAACATGCTGATGGCATGATACCTAAACAAATGTCTGCTTTTGTGACCCTATAATTTTGCTGTCACTGTAGCTGTGATCAATGCATTCCGTGGTTGAAACGCACTACCGTGATGAATTGTTTCTTCGTTTGGGAAAACAAAATGGGGCTTACAAAACGGATTATATCGTCTACTTCCGTAGGCTCAGGTGTCACTGTCGTCTTTCGCAACTATTTCCACGGGCTTTCGAAGGAATTTCCAGCACTAGCCTTTATCGTATCTGCTGTTACTACGTAGGGTCTTCGAACAGGACTGTGCGAATAGTTAGAAAAATGTGTCCACTCACCAGCTCTGGTAGTAACCAGAGTGGATAAATTCTTATTCATCCACTGAGCACCAGCTATCGATATGTGTGGGCACCAGGGCGCACAGATAAATTTTTAATTATACACTGGGCGCAAGCGCACAGATGAGAATAATGAGGTGCACCCAAAGATTCGGGAGGCGATGGTACTTGCTTTTCCCAAGAGCTCGGGAGTGGGGGGCTCCCGAGTTCACCTGTAGTCGGCGCCTATGGCGTTCTGTACCTCTACATTCTGCAGCGTGAGGTCATGATCTTGATGATCTTCGACATCTTCAGGGTAAATGACTCAGTATCTTGCGCTGGGCCACAAGACCTTTCAATTTTCTTGCGGTAAAAAAAGAGGCCTCTTAGCACCTTCTCATTGAATAGACGGAGTGCTGGGCCAACCTTCATCTTTTCAAAACCGCTAGGAAAAAAAAAATAATTTGCTGATGTGAGGCCATAACCTTCAATGTCACATTTCCACAGTCACTTTTCCAAGCCTTTCTGATGCGGTCAGCGTGCACAGGACCTTTCGGTGTGTCGAAACCAGTGTCTATAAAACCTATTTAGCAGATACTTTACAGAGTGCGAAAAGTAAAAAAAAAAAAAAATGTAGAGGACGACTGTCATGACTGCCTGCATTACATGAACCAGAGTCTCCCAGTCACTCCTTTTAATGTTGCGGGACCACGACTCACGCCGATCGAACTCGAGAGGGGCACGAAGAAGGGAACGGGCTCCTTTGCAGGACCGGAAGCCACCGTTGCAACCCGGCACGGACCCCAGGAGTTGAAATTAGGGGGGGGGGGGGGGGGGGGTTCGGGGGGCATTGAGAATATAAGAGTCGTTGCGAATTAAGGGGGTGCCTTCGGAAAAACAAGCGGGGGGGGGGGGGGAGTACACCCCCGTAGGGGGGTGTAGGAAAATCACTGCCCCGGCACAAAACACGTCCCGTCTCTCGTGTCCCGCCGTTTTTCCGTCATTGCACGCGTTGTCTACATGCCACTGAGCGGCACCGATCACAATCCATTTCACTCAACCATTAAAAAAAAAAAAGAACTGTAGCAAAACAAAGCGACAACGCGAACCACGCGATCACAAGCAGTACGACAACACGGCAATCCGAGCGGAAAGGAGCACGCCTGTTACCCGCAGCGCCCCCTGCCGTCCTTGCGCTCCGTCATCGCTGCGCCGACCTCCTCCCTCCGTTGCTTCTCGGCGCGGACGACACACTGCCCAGTTCTAGTACACCAAGCTCTACGACGATCATCCAGATGACAGCCATTTTAATAGGCGCAAGTGCGCCCCCTACAGGTCGTCAAAGTTGCGAATTGAACTGGAAATGTATCTAGATTCTACCTGGATTTCAAGTTTAAAAAAATATTCTTTTGCCTTCAATCTGGATTTAAGGTTTCCAGAAACAGATCTCCAGTTCCATAATTGACTCCGTAAATGTGACGTCATGGGTCCAAACAAACTGTTGCTAGGGTCGTTGTTATGGACAAATACATGTGGCTAGGTTTCGCTACGAAAACCCGACCGTTCAAAAATCAGGAGTGTGATTTCAAGTTCTAAAATCACAGATAAAGCTTGAATGTTATATATGTTTCGACAGAAGTGTGCCGGTAATCGCTTGTTTCTGAAATATTTTCGACTGCAACTTCCGGTCCTCAAGATGCCTGCAGCAGACGACGAATGCAAGTAGTATGCCGTCTGCCACACGCCGGCCGGCCAAGCCGGTGCCGTCGTTTCAATCGTGTGAATAAAGACGATATTCTGATATTGCATTTGTTTGAGATATAATGAGTTTCAGACACTTATGAGAATTCATAGTAGAATGCGATGCGACGCGATGCGATGCGATGGTGCGATGCGAGATGATCGTCTGCTAAAAGATCGCATTGCACCCGTGAGAAAAGCACTTTAGGCGATGGGTTGAGATCCCAAATTTTGTTTGCGGACTCACGCTATGGCGGGGTGTTTCCTACCTGGTTGTACTCATCGCGTAGAAAAAGATTCTTGCAGTTTCTTCAGAATTCCGCAAGACCCCAAAGCGCGAAAGAAGTGGATAAAAAACACAGGTGAATACATGTAGCACTGGCGGACAGTAACGATGCATTTTACAGATTATACTCGCATCGCGGGTTCGATGGAGATCTTAACCCAAATAGCACATCCACGGAATTTGATATATACTAAGGAAAAACAAATACCGCGAATTTGCGATAGACATGCAATTCTTTAATAACCTGACAACCTCAATAGTAATAATAATAATAATAAACGGCTTATCTCGACGGCGTACGATTTGTTTCTCATGCCGACCTGCACTACGCCGGTAATGCAATTCAGGTCGTCGTCGTAACTGATCTGCCTGACGTGGTTTGATTTTACGCCATATTCACCCCTCTGAATTAAGCCTGGTTCCTCACAGAAAAAAAACGCACATTGCGGAGGCCTCTACAGCCATGTCGATGCACTTGTTTTTGTCGCTCGTTTACCGACGCAATTCAGTGAAGACGCCCGCTGCAACGGAGGCCAGCAAACCTATCGTGTCGTCTGCTACCAAAGCAAAGCGGAGTGTAATACTTCAGAAATGGCTTTCATCGTTGCAATACGACACTGAGACGACAAGAACATCTTCATGATTAGATATCACGAAGTTAGGTTGCTTACAAAAAATTATTTACTTACTTGTAAGCAAAAATCTAGCGTCATGTGGAGTCTCCATGCATTAGTCCATAGCAACGTCCCTAGCAACGGTTTGTTTGGACCCAGACGCCATGTTGTGACGTAGTCACAACATGGCGTCTGGGTCCAAGCACGTTTGCTTTATACATGTGTAGCGGGTGACCTAACCGGTCCCAGCAGAAGACGAGGAAGAGGAGCAACGAAAGGACGGAATGCTCGAGACGGATGTAGCATACCGGTGTACGGGGATCTCGAACCTCTTTTTATTTACGTAACTTTTTTATATAGTTGTCTTCTGTACATAAATTGAAGAGACCGAAGGTTCCTTCACTTTATAAAAATCATTATTTTTTTTTATTTTTTTCACAATAAAATCATTATAAGGCAAGTATACAGGGATCAGAGCAAAGCGGTGTTTATGGCGGTCATGAGAGGCACCAATTTTTTATTTCTTTTTTTTGGTACTTTTATCTAATATATTTTCATTAAAGGCCCAGTTAGCTCATTAAATAAGGAGGGAATATAGTGAGTTCTACATCTTTTTCCGTATCCTGTGTAGATTCTGGGGATTTTAAACCATTCTTCACGCCTTAGGTCTCTAGGCTTGTCCACTGGAACCTTGAACGTAGAATCATGGAAATAATTAATAAACGTAACATATCTATGAAAATTTCTGAAACATAAAATTTGGAGCTCCTTTGCTTTATCTTTCGTATCTAATGTTCCGTGCGGAGTTCCGTATGTAATGTTTTTCACTATATGTTTTAAAATTCTGTCTATTCCGTTCGTCGTGTATGGAGAACAGTGCCCATATAAAGTGATTCCATATCGTAGAATAGATTCAGATAACGACCTATACATTAGTAGTCTTATCTTTACGCTGCATAAGTTTCTTATCCTGTACAAGTATGCTAAAACGGCACATAGTCTTTTAGTCACAAATTCCACATGTTGATTCCATGATAAATGTTTGTCCACGTATAATATTAGATATATTACACAATTATCGTATGGCAAAGGTTTGCAAGTACAATTATTACATAGTGTCGAATAAAGTAAAATTCTAGGCGACATATCAACAGGTATAGAGAAGTTCGGAAACATAACTCAGATTTGGGCAAAATTTACTGAAATAGCGTTTGAGTTAAACTAACCTATAAGTGCGTCTATATGTCTCTGGAAGACTAAAATAGCATCATCATAGTTTTCATAAGGGAAAACTAGCACCCTATCGTCAGCATACTGAAATAGCATAGCTTGCAGCGGTAGAATACCCAAATCAATTATGTAAACATCAAATAAAATTGGTCCCCGAGTGCATGGGCGTACCAACCCGGGGGGGGGGGGGGGGGGGGGGGGCGGTAAGAGGGGCGCTTGCCCCCCAGTTCTCAGAGTGGGGGGCAAGGCATGTGTTTTGCCCCCCCCCCCCCCCCCTGAAACAGCCGCTACTGGGCAGGGCAAACACTCGCCGGCGGCGCCCAAGGGATACCAAGGGAACAAACAGCGGCAAAGAAACTTGGACAAGGGTAAAGGAGCAAACACGACAGGACGGCGCTGAACTAAGCAACTGTTGTTTATTATACAAAAGGGGAAGGCAGAAATTAAGAAGCGTCTTAATCAGATAAAAAAATAAAGACACACACAAACGTGCCAACCAAGCAGCATATTATGTCACGATAGGCCAAATCTGTGGCTACGTAATCCCCGTCATAACGTAATGCCCGTTATGACGGGCATTACGTAGCCACTAATATTATCGGGCATTACGTAGCCACTAGTATTATCCAATCCTGGTGTTTTAGTTATTGGCATAGCATTTATAATCCTAAAATGTTCGCTCTCCGTCATCTAAGGTAAGAACGCCGAACTAGAGCATCTGACCTGTGGAGTGACAGGATTGCGACCAATCAGTGAAATCTTATTTTTTGTACTTCTTACGGAGTCAACAAAACACTTATTAAATTATTCTGATAACGTTGAATAAGGATCTAATCCAGGAAAAATTTTCTGAATTGTATTATCCACGCTATTTTTAGACTTTCTACCAGTTAAAAGACTCAATAGGTTCCATGACTTTTTTATGTTTCTTGTCGAGGAGCTGAACCAATTTAAATAATGTTTCCCTTTTCTAAACGTATTTTTGTTGTCACTTTATTGCGCACTGCACGAAATTCATTTCTTAGTTCTGTGTTCTCGAGATTTTGCTTACATCTGCTCGAAAGCCTCTCCTTTTCGTCACACAACTCTAATATTTCCTCGTTTATCCAAACATTCACAGCGAAATGCAGCAGCTAAAAGCAGCTAATGGCTCGTAACACCAATTGATTGCTGTTACGAGCCGTTAGCCACTGGTCACACCACTGTAATATTCGATTATGATCATATTGTATTTAATGTCGTTACCACAAAGAGTCATCGCCCGTGTTCTTGGAAGTACCGACAGCCTTTCACAGTATTCAGCCTGAAGTCCCAAAGAGAGCCCTTATGAGACAACCTCGTGTCCCCCCCCCCCCCCCCCCCCGCCCCGCTCGCCTCCCTCCAGGCTGTCTGAAGGACAACTCTGCGCCGTTCAAGTTTCTTTGAACTCCCGAAAACAAGTGGTAACGTTCTGAACTGACGGCAAAACGCAATCAAACGCTTGAAAGAAAAAAAAAAAACAGTGCGTTAATTGTTTATTCATATATTCAGATTTTTCTTTTTTACATAGATTACTTTATATGCAGCACAATGATATGAATGACCTATTGCGTAACATCCAGACAGTATATTTCATGACGGCTTTCGCCTGTGGTCACATACGCACGCACCGACACAGCGGCTCCCGAGAGAACGTTTCTCCGCTCGACCGAGCGGCCCCTGAGAGCTTCGGATTACCTTACCCGGCTCAGGTGCAGCGTCGTCAGCATATACCTTGCCGCGCGCTTACATCGGCTCCGCGCAATATCCATTGCATAACGTTGGATGATATCCTGGCAATCTCACCACTCACGGCGGACACTACTCTCTCGTCCGGCTGCCGTGTTGCCTGGCGGTTCCACCACTTCACTGCCACCGCGAGGTAACCCTCGCCACGAGGGTACAAAAAGAATGCGGCGCAGGACGACGCGGGGAGACGAGACGGAGACAAGACTGGGGACCAGCGGTCTGGACAGACGCCGACACCACGCCTTCATCATTATTCTAAATTTGGCCATATCTTAACTAATGAAATGTTAGTGTTCTTACCAACCGTTCCAGACCACTTCAAATTCAGAGTCGGGCTGGAGCAACCTAAGTCGCTACACGCCGTATCGGAAACGTATAGACATCCTCGGAAATATTTGAAATTTTCGGCTACAATACCGTTTCTGCCACTGTACCCTACACTCTTAATCTGAAGCCGGCTAACGTCACGGCTATGGACGGCCCGTTCAAGGTTTGAGGGCGAGCGTCGCAATAATAGCCGGCCCTCCGGAATAGCCGTCAACTCCGTCACGGCAACAAGTGCCTCTTTCGCTTTTTCCTGTCACGGATGAACGCAGGGCCACCTATAGCCGGCCCGTTAGATGGCCCGCCCGTTTATTTTAGCGGCCCGTTATTGAAGGGACGGCTAAAAACGGGCCGGGTAGCTTCCAGTGGCTTCTCATTTTCTTTCTTTTGATTTCTTACTCCAAGGTGGACGCGTATGCACCGGTCACCGTTCTTTCTTTGTCTCTGTTCGGGCTCGCGGCTCGGCGCGGGCCTTAGGACATGACGTCACTCCCTCGGAAAAACGTCATCGACCTCAGTGGATGTCGGGAGACGAGTGTAAAATGAGAATCCGCTAGTTAATAAACTACGTATAAATAAAGAAGGAACATAGTTGCTAATTTCCTTTTGGCTGGCATATTAAGGTGTTGGACGCCTCTCATTAACAAGGGCTGGAAAATTTGGAGCGTTTGCATATTGGAGAACGTGATGCTGGCCAGCCGTTCAAAGGATCAGCCACCGCGTTAGGACACTTTTGATGTTTCCGTTAGTTTACCCGGCCCGGAGGCAAGGTAAAGTATCAATATACAATATTTCTTGTGCGATTACGGGGTGAATGAAGAGACACGTTTTAATTACCTTATTAATTAGTAAAATTAGCCAATAGTTCCATTCTGAAATTTACTGGGCATTACAGAAGACCATTAAGTTAGTCAACTGTAGAATGATTTGAATCACATATGAAGCAGGGGTGATATGCAGAAGTTACCACTTGCGATACAAGCGCATGGCAGGCAGAGCGAAAATGCAGATGATAAAGATCGGAAGAGACACCGCATACGGACGTATTTTTGAAATGCTCGCGCTCCCAACATTTAAACGTTTGTCAACTTAGTGGCTTTAAATACTATTATTTTAACTATTATCTGCTTATTTTAACCATTTAAAACGTTAATCAAATTATATGTTAATCAGATGCCTGATCGCACAAGCATATTTTTCATAGTGGCCGCCAAGTCGCTAATGTCAAGCTCAACAGGTTTTCTTTTATTATTCTAGACCAGAATGATTTAAAAAGCGGAAAGGACAGACACAGACCTTTCCAATGTTTACAAAATCACAGTCCAACGTGCGATCTTCACAGCCCAGCACGTGCGTGTTCGTCACTTCGAGAAGCAAGGAAAGCACGCGCCATACGCACGAACACTCAAGATGGCACCGGCCACACGCTCTTTTTTGGAAAGGTCTATACTCACAACGGGGGTTTTAATAAAAAAATAAAGAAGAGAAGAAAGAAGCGCTTCTTTCTTCTTGTCTTTATTTTTCTATTAAAACCCCCGTTGTGAGTATAGCGCTGTCCTGTCTACTTCATGTCCGTGTCTGCCCTTTGCGCTTTTTAAATCATTATGTTAAACCAACTAGCCCACCTCAATATTAAGTTCTAGACCAGAGCCTGTTATACACCTTGTTTCACGAAGTACAGTCTAGATTTTCTGTAAAACTGTCCATCGAACAAATATTGGGAAACGCGTGAAGAACGGTTTTACTGCCTCAGATTTTTCTCAAGTTCGTTTTCCTTTTCCAATTTCTTTGACAAAGGTATTACCTTGCCTACATCGTATTTCTAAGGTACACTGCATTCACACGGTGGGTGCATGAAACACAAAATAAATCGAATATTTGTTTGATGACATACTTAGCTTAGAATTAGGGTATTCTATCTGGGAAATGTCATAAAATTAAAAACATTGCACTAAATATAGATGTTTCGGGCCTTCAAGCTTGACTAAACTTGATTTAATTGTCTTGTTATCATTCAATGGCGCATACCTGCCGCCTGCACGAAAAGACGCGGGTTCTCCCTTGTGGGTTCTTTTATTTTGTACTGAGCACAATCTCCTAAACGTTTATCAGCGACGGTAGCCATGTACAAACCATGAAGTGCTCAGGCGGAAGTTTTTTTCAGTCTAAGTTCCTGCGTCTTCGTCGTTATTCTGCGAGGGGAAACGAAATACATAGAGTACCTATAAAGGCTCCGCTTCTACTGTAAAAACTAAAAAGTACTCTAGAAATGCCGTGATTGAAGCGACTCATCCGGAAACAGGTTTGTTGCGTCCCTTGTCAATTATACAGTACCTAGGCTTAATCGTACTGAAGTTGAAAAAGTATTTTCTAGAACCCCCAAATATTGAATTTTTAAGTACCCGGGTCGGCCTATTTTACCCATAGGCACGCACACACAGATACGTGCACACAGGGGCGGACGCACGAACGCACGCGCACGCACACAGGCACGCGAGCGCACGCGCGAGCAAGCACACGCACACGTACCGGGACTCATATACACTCGAGCGCACGAGTACAGAAATATCATCAAGCGCGGCTGCCTGTGACAACCGTTACGCATTCTCTCTTGCTATGTTTACTCCTTATTCTCTCCTTCTATCAATACTCCCCCCCTAATCTGCCACGACACACACGCGCACGCACAAACACACACACACACACACACACACACACACACACACACACACACACACACACACACACACACACACACACACACACACACACACACACACACACACACACACACACACACACACACACACACACACACACACCTGCAAACATACAACGGCGACCTATGGTCCTCTACAGCCTCGCTATCTGTCGTTGTTGCGTCGCCGCCGCAGACACGTTGATATTTTTATTTAAACGGAGACGTTCGCCTGATTGAGCATCTGTTTTTAATCTAGTTCAGGCTTCTTTCTTTTCATGACATGCGATACTCGTATAAGAATAAAAGACCATGGCCTTGGGCACTGATCTCTAGGGCCATGAGCTCCATGAACAGACGACAGCGCCTCATTTGATCTCCGCTAGACGGAACCAGGAGTGGTGAGCGTACTTAAAGCGTACTGCTGGCGGCGCGCGCGTGCGCAAATCCTCTACCATTGTTTCGAAAATAACAGGAACCCCGTCACCACGCCACGTTCGAGCGACGTTACTTTCGTTCCGCGGTGCTTGGTGTAAAGTTTGTGCCTTAAAGTATTCCCAACTTGCTCAAGCTTATGAACCTCGAGATGTAGGACAATTGGTGACTTCGTCAAAATGCTCACGCCGAAAGGCATTCAAGGCGCACGACGTGGGTGATGTAACCAAGACGGCAGATGTTAGCGTGATGGTTACAGAGGGCCCAGCGACCTGGCCGCACCGCCGCCACAACTATGTCAACTTGGATGTTGTTGCTGCTTTGGACACAGCCCTCTACAGCACAACCGCCTGGGTAATTATTCTCACTCACTGGATATCAAATTGGCGTTGAAGGAAAGGTAGAAATACTTCTTATTCGGCTTACGTTGTCCGGTACAGAAGACATTTTCAACCCAGGCCCGGACACTGCAGGTATCTATACATCACGTTATGCACGTTAAGATGAATATCACAAAGCTCGTTTTCTTTTCGCAAATCGCTTCAATTGGGTTCAGGCTTATTAATTGCGGCCTTCAAAACTGCAATTGTGACAGGGCACATTAAACGGTTAACTAAAAAGTCAATTATAAAACTTGGTTAATTATTCAACATATGTGGCGCTTATCCTCTCAGTACGCAAAAGAGCTGATAATCTAGTCCTCCCGAATGGCATTTTACCCGAGGATCAGAGAAGATTGTAGATTTTGGCATTTTATACATCCGAACAAATGTAAGGCCGATAGTGATCAGTCCCAATGTCACTATGCCTTCCAGGGTGACATGCCCATACTACACGGAGGAACGCTAGGTCCTCACATATATTTTGGACCGACAGCAAAAACCATCTTGTGCAGTGCAGACACAATGGAGGTCATCCAACTCAACTCATCGTCTACCTTGGAGAGGGCTACTGTTTTATGCATCCTTATATACTACATGAAAGACCTGACTTACCCAAGCGCCTTCGCCCAAATTCTTGGGCTCGTGCAATGTATGTTAAAAGGGGTGGCAGTGTTTGAGCGTGCGTGGAGGACTAAGAAATAAATGGGTGTAGTCAAGAGCATTTTACCTATAATCTAAAAATTGGGCATACCAGATAATGCCTCTTACCCGCATGTGTTGTTGATACCATTTGTGTTTTGTTTTTTTTGCATCTTTTATTATACAGCGTGTCCCCAAAAAAGTGTACATGCTAAAATAGCCCGCCAACATCAGAAACTTGACGGAGCACGTTGTAAGTGCTTACAAAAATATCTTTCATTGGTCACCTTTTTGTGTTAAAATTTGGAGCTTCAACCTCGAAAATAAAAAAAGGACTGATTTTTGCATCAGTTTCAATGGCGAAGAAGGGGTTTGCTTACCTTTTCCGGAGGTGCCGTCTCCCTTTTCCGCTTTGAAAAAACATGTAAAAATCAGTTTTCCTTTTTTTTTTAAGATAGAGTGAGTGGGCAAGCGAGCTGGTCGATGTTACACAGTTTTGAAAAACCGAAGACGAGGGACCAAAAAGGGGACAACACACAAAACGCAAACGTTATATTTTTCGAGTTGACTAATTAACCTGTTGAAAAACAACTACTTTCAACAATTATGTTTTTGTTTAAATTTTTATTGTGTCATTTAAGGTAAAAAAAAGCCCTGGTTTTCTAATTTTCTGTTTTAAGTGTAACCCCTCTACACAAATTTCAGTTTACATAAGTGGTCGAGTGTGTTGTTTTTGTTAATAGGGAGTATGCCAAGTGGAACGCTCGATTTAATCTAATAAATAGGTATGAAAATGTCTGACTTGCTGTTTTTGTTCTTCCTTGCAAGATGCGTGGGTGCTGAAAAGTGTAGAAACGGCCGGCTGAAACCAGACAGCAAACTGGACGGCCATCTTCAACGGGCCGGCTGAAGATGGGCCGCCTGTATTGACTTGACATGTCACAACTTTAAAGCCATGAGAAGTTGGATCTGGTGTCACGGCTGTATTGCCGTGACATTATGTCACGGCAATACAACTGTGACACGAGATCCAACTTGTCACGGCTGTAGAGCCGTGACAAGTTGTATCTAACTTGTCACGGCTATAAGCGGCCGGATAGCCGGCTCGAGACTTATACCGGTGTCAGACGGCGTTTTAAAGATCCTTTTCACTAAGCTCCTTTATAAAATCGGCGAACCAGCACACGCCGTAGAGCACGTGCGCGCGCCACAGAGCACGTGCGCACTCCACATCGCGAGCTGATTGGCCGATTTTTTTAAAGGAGCTTAGTGAAAAGGATTTTTAGAACGCCGTCTGACAGGGGTATAAGAGTGTAGCTTTGGAACCTTCGGGGACCCCCAGAGTGAGGCGATGCACCACTTTGGTCCAAGCTTTTCATGAACGTTTGTCCTGGTGAGGCCCGGTCAGGATGATTCAGTCAGTCGCCTCCTCTTCTATTACCCCCTCCATTCTTTTACTTCCTCCTTTGCTTCTACTCTTCCTCCCTCGTCTTTCTCCATTCCCTTTTCACCTTCTTGGCGCCAAGGGCCAACCTTGAGTAGAGAAGGGCCCTAGTCTAGACCCACCCATGCGTACAACACCTGGGGAGGTGCTACTGGAGTAACGTGCACAGCAAATATAGTTTTGTTTTGTGTCGTTACCCTTTCCCACGTTGGGCTCCACGGTGGCCGGCACACCACACATATCGAATATCTCCCATTTTTCTATGGGTTCTAATAAGTACCAGTCGTGCGAGTGATGAATACTGGTCAAGTATCCATACGCGACTGAGAGAAGAGCCTCTGGCACTTCTGGTGCTCCAATCCATGAATGCCTCAACACCGCTCCTGCTTCACGAGGTGCTGGTCTCTCTCGGCACACTGGAACACTGCCGAACACAACACCTCTCCCCTCATACACAGAGGTGACCTCCGAAGACGAGTGTTGGCGCGTGTTCCAAGTGGAAAATTGGCTGGTCCAGCAGTTGCCGCATTTTGTGCAATGGGGGCACAGATGGGGTGTCCATGTCTTACACAGCCAGTGACGAGGTCACTCCTGGGTGACCATGCTGCGACGACCTTCGATCTCGTATATGACTGTAGTGACGGCGTACTTCCCTTTGCTGCGTACTTATGACCCACGATCGGGGTCCTTGTCTCCTCAGTAGTTCGCCCAGGATCCAGTCACGGTTTACTGCGAACCTTCCTACCCAGACTCCCTGTCCAACATACAAACCACGCGGATTGTCTATGTAAGTCACTCGAGTCTCATCCCCATTTGGCTTCAATTGTTTCAAAGCTGAAGGAAGTTCCCTTCCAAAGAGCATCCAGGCTGGAGGTTTCCCAGTCGCCGTGTGGATGGTCGTGTGCTGCTTGAAGAAAAAGCTGACTACCACACTCCGGACGCTGTCTCGAAACGTGCACAGCAAAGAGATAATGTGCTATATGCCGTTACCTTTTCAATATTGGACAACACGGTGGGCGGCACACCACAGATTTCGAATATCTCCCATTTTTTATGGGTTCCAAAGCAAAACCTTCCATCTGATCGACCTCTGAAAAGAGGTCGCACCGAAGACTCCCGTTCATTTGAAGACTACTGTCAATGTCGTTCCTAGAGTTTTTAGTAATGCACTGCAAATATGATTTACCGCTTGGAAAGCTCTCCTCGTTCCTTGTTGCAAAAACCCTAGAATCATGTTTTGCAAAGTTTTACAAAGCAAAGCAGCTCCGTTCTGGAGACCTCCTTGAAGAGGTTAAAACGGAGCAACAATCTATAACCCTCCTTAGACTTAGCAGAGTAGCTCACCACAAAGTCACAGGTTGCAGAAAAGCGGGAACAGTGAGCACCTTTGTCGGAGGCCCATCATCATGATGACACCTTCTGAATCTTTCCCTCCTAAGCGTGCCCGCACCGTATTGGCCGAGTATAGAGCTTGCAACGAGTAGATAAACACTTTTGAAATCCCTGCCTGGTCCAAACACTGTGTGAGCCGCAAGTTGGACACACTGTCATACGCTTTAGTGATATCAAGAAAGAAGCACAGGGGCCGTGTGTTCACTTTCTTACGTTTTTACACTGCGTAATTGTGAACAAGTGGTCCTCATGCTGACGTACCCTCTGAAAGTCCCCTTATAGTTCAGTAAGTTGTTTACTTTCCTTTTTTTATGCTACAACACGCTCCTTCAGGACGAATGCAGATACCCTGCATACCACGCTCGTAGCCTTCAAGAGACAGTAGCTGCGTAGGTGCTGATAGTCTCCCCTCCTTGGGGTACATGATCACGCGGACGAGTCTCCAGTCCTGTGGTATGTACTCTGTTAAAATGTCAAGGATAGGAGCTAACTGCTGTTAAAGGACACATGCAAAGGAAAAAAACATTTTTTTAAAAAAACAGTCTAGATGGAAAAAGAATGTTATAAAATGAATTTACAACGAAGAAAGAAAATATTTAGAGCTATATTTACGGCGCAAAACGAATTTGTAGGTGGCGCCCGCGTAAGCCGCCGCTGGTCACGTGGTAGACCCATGCGCCGCCGCGCTGCGTCGCCGCCGCCGCAAAGCCACGCTGCCGCCGCACGCAGAGCGTTGTGCGCCGCCGCTTCAACGCGTTTCTCCACGCCGCCGTCGCCGCCGCCGCACAAGTTCGTCTGCTTCGGGGCGCCGCCGCCGTCATCTGACCGGCGCACAGGTCTATCACGTCTGCTTGCGCTTTTTCAGGACCTTCCTTTGGGCTCTAAAAGTTACTTGTTATTGTTTGTTTTAGAGCGCAGCTCTTAGGCGCCCGTTTCCGGCTTGAGCGGCGTCGGCGTCGCCGCGCGGTGCATTATAGGACGCGTGACGTCACTGATGACGTCATCAGTGACGTCACTGATGACGTCATCGGCATCCGCATCGTCATCATCACTGATGACGTCATCGGCATCCGCATCGTCATCGTCATCATCACTGATGACGTCAGCATGACATCACTGATGACGTCATTGGCATCCACATCGTCACTGATGACGTCATCGTCACGTGACCCCCCGAGGTCACGTGACCCCCCAGTACCCTTCCCTCCTCCTCCTTAAGAGCTGCGCTCTAATTCGGCGTTACAGGGAGTTGTAAACGGCTTTGACTTTTTTTTGTTGCACTTCAAACGAAGATGAATAAGTAACTTTTCGAGACCATAGGAAGCTTCCGAAAGATTGCAAGTACCACGTGACAAATAAGGGCCAGTCACGTGATAAATATCGGCCACTCTTCCGCGGCGCCCGCGGGCGCCAACTGCAAATTGGTATAGCGCCGTGAATATAGCTCTAAAAATTTTGATTTTTCATTGTAAATTCGTTTTATGACTTCCTTTTCCCAAACCGGCTGTTTAAAAAGAAAGATTTTTTTTCTTTGCATGTGTTTTTTAAGAAGCGTGTCTAAAAGTCTTGGAACTATTTTTTTTTTTTTTGGGGGATACAATCCAGTCCCCTGGACGCGTTCCCCTTCATGTGAGTCAGAGCGCGCACCACACTCACTACGCCGACTTTCTACTGATTGGCAACAGAGGGGCCTTCAGCTGTTCATTGAGCTTTTCTTGCAGTACTTGTGATTGTTGAAAAACATCTTTTGTTATGAACATCGTCACGCATGCGCCATTTCCTTTCACTTTCTGCAATGTACACACATCTAGGATGAAAATGTTTTGATCTCGGCCCTCCAGTGCACCCGTAACTTCAGAACTTTCCCTCGGCATGCTTTCCACTAGAGCGTATGTCTCTGGCAGTCTAAGTAGGATGATCTTACTTTCTCCTGCATGTTGCTTCGCGTATTCGTTTTTCGTTTTTGGAATATCTCCCACTTTTTGTGATCGCGCCATCATGATACAACCGAAGCGACTGCCGATGCTCTCTGTTAGCGGCCTGCCTAGCTTGAATGTTTTTTTTTTTTTTTATAGCTTGTCGTGGCGTTCCCTTCCATTGTGAAGTTTATGAATCAGGCAGTACTATTAGATTAGAACCGATAATCACACACTCCTATTGTGTTAACTTTAGTGTCTCACCAGTGCTTAGTGCGTCGGTTGGGGCACATTTTCAAATGCCGCTTTGTAGTGCGCTTGAAGGGACCATGCTCCGGCGACGTTTATTTTTAGTTATCCTAATTAGACACATCTTTATAATGCACTGGCTTTGCCCTTCCTTGCACGCTATTTGTTACATCTAAGTCTATAATAGCTATGGAAAAACGGCAAATATATATTTCTTTTTATTCGAAGGTACTCCCGGCCAACTTTTAAACGTCAAGACCTGGTGAAGAGAAAACAATAAGAAAAGTCAGCAAAGCAAATAAACATACATCAACATTCAGTTAAACGAGTAGGCAGTTTAGTCCTTGGAGAAAATATACCCCCACGCTGCCAGGCAACTCGTTCCACTCGCAGATGCTACGCGAAAGAAAGAAAGAATTTAAAACGTCTTTCCTGCAACGAACTGTGTTGTGTCACGGCTCACGTTGCACTGAAGATAGACATCAAAGCTTAAACACGTTTTGTAATGTACTATGGAATGTAAAATGTCTAAGCGCTTTACTTTCTTTTGACATGACAACTCAGGCAGTCCAGACGCAACATACAAGAGTGAAATACGTGATTCTTTGCCATACAAATTATAAATAAACGTAAGAGATTGTTTAACCCCCTCCAACTCGTCTATATACGATTTTGAATGACGGTCCCATAAGTTGTCACCATATCTTAGAAAAGAACGGGTTAAATGTTTATGCTCTGAGAGCATCGACATGACCATTATTATCTATTATTGTAGAACAATCATGGATCTTGTGGGGAACTTGTTTCACTGTCGAGCACCCTCTACGGAACCCGTGTTGTTCATTTATTATAAACACTGCAGATTCTAGAAGACGTGTGACGTGCTTGAATATGAAATGTTCAAGAACCTATACTACGTCTACACGTACTGAAAAACGACACTGGTCCATAATCACGAACACTTCTTTCTCTCTTTCCACTTTTTTATATATAGGCACTACTTTGGCTGCTCTCCAATCTTGTGACACCTGACCCGCTTTTTAAACAGCAAGAGTAAATTACGTCAAGAAGCTCGGAACTTCATTTGGCATAACTTCTTTTAGGAAAGTGTTAGGAATTCCATTCTGGCCACACGACTTTCTAATGTCCATCCGTAGTAGACTGTCAAGGATCCCTTCTGTAGAGACTGCTAAGTCACAGATCCCACGATTGTAAAAAAAATGAATGATGGCAAGTCTGTGTGTACACCGGTGTACACAAACGAAAAGAAATGAATAAACTCTCAAAGCCAACATATTTTAACCCGCACTCAAGTGCAATGACGTCGCATGTTGTATCACTTGTAAGTCGAGCAGGCAGTCTAAACAACGCAATACTTTGCACTTCTTTTTAATGTGCGAGTGTTAGCAAGACTCATTTCACACCATCAAACTACTTTTTCTTACATGTGGGGAGCAATCTGTACTGCGCCTATATTATATCTGACGTCACGGTCTCAGTGGTGCCGTTAGAGCCTCTCAGCCTCTCAGACCGAATTCACAAATTCAATACCCTCGCCAAAAAAAAAAGGTTCTGGTGACTTCTAACTTGGGATAATTCAAATGCGTCTATCAATATGGCGAACCAATTCTCAAACAAATCATTGACTATCGAAGTTTCACCGGAGCAGGTACTCCGTACTTTATGTAGCCTCTTGCACCCCTCCTTTACTCGATCATCTAAAGGGGAGATACAACCTTTACTACCATGTCCACAGTAAGGTACGCCTTCACAAATCCTTGCGATCTTTCTCTCGACGTCTTCTAAATTGTCCTCGTAAGCACCGGTTTCAGCCGGTTGTGCTAACTGTTAACTCTATGCTCACCATACTCTTTCGCATAAGCACGCAAAAAAAAGCACATGACGCCCCCAGCGATCGGACATGTACGTCTGTACAAATTCTGTCCCTTGCACACCAGAACTATTTTTCTTTGCACGGTTCGCAGAGGTTCACAGCTTCCAGCTGCAGGTCCTCTGCCAGTCTCCGGTTATTGGCATCTTCCCAACCATGAAATGTGTTGATATGGTCATAAACACCATCAATGATGAGCACGTTCTTTCCCTAGCACCGTCACATCCCTTCCAACATGTTCCATGGTGTTCTCGTGTCTCTGCTGCCTCACTCACTTCTCGGAGTGTAAAAAAGCAGATAAATCGGAACTTTAAACGTAATATTTATTCCGTATTTTTGTTTTATCATTAACGAGTAATTCTTCCATAGCTTATTTGATATTTAGGAACACTTTAAGCCTCCAAGAATAGGTAAAACGAAAATGCTGCCTCCACATAGTGAGCCACAAGTACGGTTATCAACGCACCGGCAGCTATCTCGAAGCTTGACTCACAGGCATTATCGGCGACGAGGAGAACAGCACAAGAACAATGTAATCTTTTGGCTCACAATCGGTATCAGGAATCCAGGTATTCTAGCATCCCTGTCCCGTGACCGGTGTCACACGCAGCATTGTCTCTCAGAGGCATTCGACAAAATGAAAGGCAAGATACGTAGATAACGTACTCTTTAAAAACACCGTCAGAATCGGCAAATTAGGTACTTCCACTGCAGTCACCATGCTATCACTACGGTCAATTCTCTCGCCTCTGGCGCTAGCTTTTCTTTTTTTAGTTGCAATCGGAACCTTCATACCTACCTCCAATGCCCAAGCAAGTGCCGACGCTAAGCTCTGGGCCCTTCTGGTGGCAGGTTCTAATGGATATTACAACTATCGCCACCAGGCAGACATCTGTCACGCGTACCAAGTTCTGCACAACCATGGCATTCCAGATGAACGCATTGTGGTCATGATGTACGACGACATTGCTCACGACCCATCCAATCCAACGCCCGGAATCCTCATCAACCACCTGAACGGCTCCGACGTTTACGCAGGAGTGCCCAAGGACTACACGGGAGACCTCGTCACTCCGAAGAACTTCTTGAGCATCCTGCAGGGGAAGAAAATCAAAGGAGGCAGCGGGAAGGTAATCGCAAGCGGTCCGAACGACCACGTGTTCGTCTTTTTTGCTGATCATGGTGCTCCTGGCCTAATTGCATTCCCGAACGACGACCTTCAAGCGACAAACCTGAGCCGCGTCATAAAACTGATGCACGAGCAGAAAAAGTTTGGAAAACTGGTCTTCTATGTCGAGGCTTGTGAGTCCGGGTCGATGTTTGAAAACCTCTTGCCAGACGACATCAACGTGTATGCGACGACGGCGGCCAACAGTGAGGAATCATCCTACGCCTGTTATTATGACGATTTCAGACAAACATATTTGGGAGATGTGTACAGCGTCAAATGGATGGAAGACTCGGATCGTGAAGATCTGCACAAGGAAACCCTCCTGAAGCAGTTCAAGATCGTCAGGTCTGAGACAAACACGAGCCACGTCATGGAATTCGGTGACTTGAAGATAGCCAACCTGAAGGTCAGTGAGTTCCAAGGCGCCAAGTCTGTTCCTCCCATAGTTTTGCCCAAGGCACCCTTGGATGCCGTCGACAGCAGGGATGTGCCCATTGCCATTGTTCGCAAGAAACTTCAGAAGGCGACAGATCCTCAAATCAAGCTTTCACTGAAGCACGAGCTCGACCAAATGCTTCGAAACCGTGCTTTCCTGAAGGAAAAGATGGTGGAGCTTGTGTCGTTTGTGACGCTCGGTGACGCTGAGAAGACTGAGCAGTTGCTCAAGGCGAAGATTCCTCTGAGGGACCACACCTGCTACGAGCAAGCCGTGCGATACTTCGACGCCACGTGCTTTGAACTCTCGGCTAACCCTCACGCCCTCGCCCACTTACGCTTGCTCGTCAATATGTGCGAAGAAAAAATTTCTGTTAGTGAGATTCGCGAAGCAATGGACAATGTCTGCACCCATCCAACGGTCGTCGGCATTGTCTAATGTTGTACTTCCCGTTGATTCAGCCTTTTCAGTTTTCTAGTATATGCAACACAATAATCAATAAATTTATCCACACGCGCGAGTGCCTTTTATTTTATGGCTTTGCTTTGCATTGGGTAAGGCAAAGTAGGGGAATTATTTAGATCATATACTGCTTCGAAAAAGTAAGCCTATTTACTTTAGGTTTGACCGCAGCCGACGCCACAATTCGGTGGAGCCAATCAAACAGCGCAAAAAGTGTGACGTCACATATTTTAAATCAGTTTTTTCACGCCGCACTCTTGGAAGGATTCCTTCTGTGTCTGATAGAAGAGCAAGAACTGTTATGCCAGATGTGATAATAGGAATGGCCGGGATTATAGCACTTCTAAGAGTACTTCAACGGCATATGGACCAGATGAGCTCTCGCCGGTAATGTTTCATAATTGTAGAGACGAAACTGCAAAATGCCTACATATAATTTTTGCCAAATCACGAACAACCAGCGTAATTCCCGATGGTTGGAGAAAAGCAAACGTACCACCAATTTTTAAGTCAGGGTCAAGAAATCTTGTTGAAAACTACCGCCCGGTGTCTCTGACATGTGTCGCGTGCAAACTCTTAGAGCATATAATATTTGTCTCATATATAACTTTCTAAGTTTTAGTAATTTTTTCTCTCTCCCAACATGGTTTCCGTCGAGGTTATTCGTGTGTAACTCAGCTAGCTGAATTTACCCATCCTCTTTCAAACGCCATTGACAACAAAAAACGTGTAGATTGTACATTCTTAGATTTCTCTAAAGCGTTTGACATGGTGCCACATCATTTGTTATTGAATAAGCTTACATTAATAGGAATAAATGAATATATTATAAATTGGGTTGCTGAGTATTTGTTTTGGCGAGAACAAAGTGTTGTACTAAATGGTCGAAAATCTTCACGTGTGTTACATCGGGGGTGCCTCAGGGAAGTGTACTGGGACCCTTGTTATGTCTTATATTTATTAACGATATTTGTGAGGGTATACAGTCAAATATCAAGTTATTTGCGGATGATTGCGTACTATACAGAGTTATATAAAATCACGCAGACGTCTGCATGATGCAAAAGGATTTAGGAATGTTAGAACGCTGGTGCGATCATTGGGAAACGGACTTGAATATAAAGAAGTGCACATACATGTGTTTTACTGGATCAATTATTAGCACGGCTACGTATAGGATAAAAAATTATGAACTTGAGCAGGTAGATGATCACAGGTATGTGAGAGTTAATTTTTCGAATAATCTAAAATGAAATGAACACATAGGTAATATTGTAGCGAAGGCAAGTAAGATGTCATTTCTTATTCGGATGAATTTTAAGAATACATCTCGTAGCAGACAAACATTATATTTTTCTTTTATCCCACCAATTTTGGAGTTTGCCTGTGTTATCAGGGATGCGCCTCAGTGTTACCTCGCGAATAAGTTAGAGCGAATTCAAAATCAGGCGTTAAGGTTTGTCACAGGCGATTATAGTCCATACTCGAGTTGTACAGAAAGGAAGAACAGACTGGCTTGGACCGGAGAAAGAACAGACCGGAGAAAGTGTTTGCGGTTAAAATGTTTTTCACAATATCTATCACGGGGAGGCAGGCATTGAAAAGGATCTTTACATTATCGAACAACACCGTGTATCTTCAAGGCGGAACCATTCTAAGACGGCGGCACAGTATCGTTATCGTACTGACTGTTTTTGTTATTCATTTTTGTTCAAACCGCCCGGGAGTGCAATGCCCTTCCGGAAGAACTGCTAGCTGTTATCAATAATGACGTCTTTCATGACAGACCGCAGAGAAGCGTGCTCGAGTGAAAATGTAGTACTTATTGATTGTCGATTGCATTACTTAAAATATCTTTTGAATGCGCTTTTCTTTTCTTCCCACCTACATAATGCCTACCGGCGCAGCAGTTATTTGTGTAAATAAATAAATAAAGAAATATCGGTTCGTTCCGGTTTTTTACGGTTTTAATTTGTACGGTTTTGGTTACGAATTACACGTTCCTAAAACCCGTTTTTTGTTTCGGTTTCTCGAATAATTTGTTCTATTGGAATACTACCCTATTGAAAATCCCCAATATGAACAGCGTATTATATATTGGTACACAATATCTTTTTATTGTATTACAATTCGATATGGACAGTGTATTGCAAAACATTACATTTGTTGTATTTTATTACAATAAGGGTTTGTTATGGGATTCCAATATCCATAATACGCTAAAAGAATTGGAATCCCATACCGTATAAACCCTTATTGGATCCCCGTGTGTCGTATGGGAATCCAATAAGGGTTTACGATTCCAGTGTACTTCGCGTATTATGGATATTGGAATCCAATGTATTATATCGGCTACCAATAAAACTATATACGAGTTGGAATATCACGTTCAGCACGATATTTCTTTGCAACCCAGTCTCTCTTTGTGTGTATTTCTGAGTGATAAAATAAAAAACATTTGCTGTTGTCAAACTATGAATAAAGAAGCAAAACACCGGGCTTATCCATACCAAATATATTTAACATATTCCTGAACTGAAGGATTTGGCATTTACTGCGAAAGAAAGTTAATTGTTTAGGACCCTGATTCAAAAACTTGATGTTTGAAAACAGAATGTGAAATCCTCACCTTTTAATGAAAATAGCACCTGCTAGCTGCAGCCATATAGAAACTGCAAGATAAAAATTTGTGATTAGTTCGCGACAAGTAGCAATTCTTCACTAAGCCGGATAGATTCAAAATTATGTCTGCGTTGATTGCGGAAAAATAAGCTTCAATGCCACTGCCACGGGTCATTCTGAGCTTGGTCAATTAAATATACGTATTCGCTCGTCTGGCCTTTCCTGCTTCGCACCAAACTAGAGTATCTGGAATGCTCACCTTTGAGGAAAAACGAACTGGTGCTTGCTTGCTTGTAGGTCGTGGAAACTGGAAGAGAGATTTGCGATTAGTTGCGTCCAAGTAGCAGTTACTTTGAGTAGCCACGTAAAGTACACTAAGTCGGAAAGATTCAAAATTACATGGGTGGGACATAGATATCCTCTTGCGACGTAACTGGGCACACGTCAATGTCGCCCGCGTGTATTACAAAGAAATAAGCTTCAATGCAGGAGCCCCCAGTCGTTCTGAGCTCCGTCAATCAAAAATGCTGTACCGGTCGTCTGGCTTCAGTATTCCTGCTTCGGGAATCTGGAATTCTCACCTTTGAGGAACAACGAACTGGCATCTGCTGCCTCTTAGGCCGTGGAAACTGCCAGAAGGATTTGCGATTAGTTGCGTCCAAGTACCAATTTCTTTGACCAGCCACCTACAGCACACTAAGCCGGATAAACTCAAAATGACAATTCCGTGACATAATATGCCTCTTGTGACAAAACTGGGCACACGTTTTGTCGCCTACAGCAGTACTGAAGCCAGACAAGCGGTACGGCATATTTAATTGACGGAGCTCAAAACGACTGGGGACGCTTTCACTAAAGCTTGTTTTGCTGCAATACAAGCGTGTATTGCAGCAAAACAAGCTTCAGTGAAAGCGTCCCCAGTCGTTCTGAGCTCCGTCAATTAAATATGCCGTACCGCTTGTCTGGCTTCAGTATTGCTGCTTCAGAGCAATCTAGAAAATATATAGTACTCACCTTTGAACGAGAATGAACTGGCACCTGCTGTCTTGTGGGCCATGGAAACTGCAAGAAAGATTTGCGATTAGTTGCGTCCAAGTAGAAATTTCTTTGAGTAGCCACCTTCAGCACACAAAGCCGGATAAATTCAAAATTACATGCGCGTGACATAATATGCCTCTTGCGACAAAACTGGACACACGTCGACAAATGTGTTGTCCACGTGTATTGCAGCAAAACAAGCTTCAATGAAAGCGTCCCCAGTCGTTCTGAGCTCCGTCAATTAAATGTGCCCTACAGCTTGTCTGACTTCAGTATTGCTGCTTAAGAGGATATCTGAGTAGAATTTCATCTCCGATAGGAACTTTTTCGGAATCCAGATGGCTCTGGGGAAGAAGCCTTTGTACTCACCTGCTTACGCGATATAGTGCTATTTCTAAACAAAAATAAAGAAAAAGCTTGTCTTTTTGTTCCGGTTATCAGCGGACGGCTTGACCCTGAAAGCCCCCACTAAACCCACCCATCCCGTCCCTCCGCCCTGCGAGCTGCGAGAATGGCTTTGTGGGCCTCCGAGGCCATCGCGAAGGGGGCCCTTTGTCCCATTCTTACCGGATTAAGAAGAAAAAAAAACGCGGTTAGAGAACGCCTCTGTTGCAGATTGGAAAGAATTTGACGCTCACCAGAAAATTTACGACGAGAAACTAGAAGATTGGAACAGCACGAGCGGAACGAGACAAACGACAGACAGAAGCCGTTCGAGACACTTCTGTGTAATAATGTATATTCAATTGATTTATTAGTGTAAATACAGTTTGTGTTTTGTTTTTGCGTTAATCGCCTGATTTAAAGTAAGACGCCCACACGACCTCTTCGATTCTGAAACAGCCTCATTTCGCTGCCTGATACTTTGGATTCATTTGGCTCGGTTCTTCGGCTATTTCGCGTTCCGAGATTTTTCGCACGATACGATTTCCAAATAGCATGTAGACTGTTGATATCGTCACTAAAAAAAAAAAAATATGCCATATCATCATTACAAAACGAGATATGCCATGTGTCGTGTCGTAATGCTGCGAAATAATCTACCGCAAGTCAGGATGACATCGCGTACTAAATAGCGGCCCTAAGAGCTTACTTTTCATGAAGCAGTGCTTTTAAAAATAAAGCTACTCACTCTAAAAGTGTCTGATCTCCTTGTGCAAAAAAAGAAACGAAATGAACCAGTTCACGATACCATTAGCAGCCATTAGAGTCACAACTTTTTTTTATACTTGGGAGAAGAGCGTGTTGGTTCAAGTGATGGATGAAGAAAGAATCAATTAACACTAAAACAACACAACCACATCTTTTTTTTTTCTAGAGCACCGGATTTCAACCGTCACCCCAATTTCTAAATCGGTGTGCGATCTCTAAATGGCACGGAATCAGAACTATATGTTGTACTGCCGAAATGCCAAAAAAATCAATAACCACAAGTTGAGATAGTGTTGCGTCTTATATAGGTACTGTTCAAAGCGTAGTTCTAGTTTCACAAAGCTATGCTTTAAAAAAAAAAATATTAAATCAATACCTTCCATAATTAAGTGTTCCGATTAGTTCCAATAGTGATCTGACGAGATCATTTCTTTGCCTAGCCGTTTCGGAAACGGTTTAGTATTGGCTGATAGTATATTCCACGATAATTTTTGTCTTATTCATGCAAGGCAAAAATTATCGTGCCTACAGTGCCACAGTGCCTATATTTTTATTCGTGCGATCCTAATCTCCCGGGGACAAAACCGCTGGTCTACCCGTGACGTCACGGCGGGGATAGAGCAACCAATCATTACACTGATTTCAAGCTCGCGGCTAATAGAGGCACCATATTGGTGCGGACGGCTTCCAACCTCGTTCTCAGTCGGAGTTAAAGTTTCCACAAACCTGCGAGTTGTTACGAAGAAAGGGTGACGAAACGATGAACATTGTATGCTCCCACTTTGCGCTGGGGATAACGCAACTCTCAAAGAGAACAGACCCATCTCACCAGGCAGTTTGACTACACCACCGCTGCCGCAATACATTGAGGGAACTTTAGTATTTCAGCACGTGCCCGAACCTCGCTGGAACTCTGCGCGTGAAAAGCACGTAACGGCTCGAGCCGTCTCGGACACTGCCACCTGCTTCTTGTGAACTAAACTTTTGTCGGCTTCACGCATGCGCGAACGCTTTGTGAGGTCGGTCTATTAGAGGGGGTCCACTGGTTTGTGGCTAGGGTAGGCATCGTTATACGGCATATCGAGGAATCTGGACCTTCTTTGTGTTTTGCCAATTGCTCTTTAGGGGGAAAAATAAAGGGGGAGGGCCACAAAGCTGTGCCCGAGTTGTCGTCGAGCAAAGCAATAATCGGAAAAATAACCCCGAAGGAAAAAAAAAAAAAAAAAAAAAAGGCAAACGCGTAGGTTCCAGGACATTTCATCGAACGCCGTTTCATCGAAAAAGTGGTCGTCCCGTACCGAAACGTTCAATTGCAACAATTGGCCGGTATTTTAAACAAAGAATCCAAATAGCCGGCCAAAAAACGTTGCTAACAAAACCAAACGAAAAATTCGGGGCTAGTGGAGGGGGAGGTGGTGGAACCCGAATCCATCCGCTTGGGTACACCCCATGCAGGCGTGTCCTCCGTCGTGCCATCCAGGCTTCTGTCGTACGAAAGAACAATGAGAAATTTTCAAATTTTATTGCAGAAATCTATGACGCATTCAATGAAACGGCGTTCGATGAAATGTCCGGTGTAGGTGCGTGTGACCTTCTAGTGCACAACAGAACCTTATGTGTCTCAATTTGTGAAAATGTGATGGCTGAAAACCAGCATCGTCTTTCAGGCCCGTGCGATCTTCTGCGGTTCCGATATAAAAAAGGTTCAGATCCATGCCGAAGTCACAAATCTTGGGAAAAAGCTAATAGAAGAAGATCTCACCGCAAGAACGACCTACGCGAAAAAAAGCTCATCGGAATCTTGATGAATGCGGTGGAAACTCACCTACGATGTTTGTTTTCGGAAATGGCATTATTTTGGTATACGGATAATAAAAACTTTATTTTCCTTATTTTTTTGCAGTAACTTATGACTTTTGTGTGATAGGTCCTGCCGCAATTTGGGGGCTCTCTGTGGCCGTCGGGTGCAATGACGAGGTCACTTCGTTACTGTTCACAGAACTCAACGTTGAGGCAATGTCTTTATAGAAAAAAGACGTGTCTATCCCTTTGTTAATTGTTCCCATTCTGCAAAATTGTGGACTTCTGGTTCTTCATTCCTATTGGTGTCTGCAAGATACGAATCTTGTATATATCTCTCCGTTTGCGTTCCCCAAATGGCCACCAGAGTAGAGCCGCAAATACTAAATTTAAAAGCTTGATCGTATAATTCTTGAGTGGGTTTATCTCAGCATCTGTCAGATTTTCGGTGAACTGTTCTTTGGTGAGCTTTTCTCCCGTGATCCTCTTGGTGTTGCGCTGTTCTCCGGCGGAGAAAAGCACTCCGGAAATCCGGCGGATGCGGAGAAGAGCTCACCAGACTTCGGATAGATGCGGAGGAAAGCTCACCTTTACAAACCGTTATAACATTATTTCTTCGCAGCTCTCGATATTTTATCGAACTCCGTTCTATCAAAGTCATTGAAATGAACGCCCTGTAATTGAATCCAATTTCATCGAAGCCGTTTCGTAGAACACCGTTTTATCGAACATCATGATGGTTACTGGCCAGATCGTTTCTCGTTTTTGTAAATAGTGTTTTCTTCTTTGCATTAAAGGATAAAGATAATGTCACGAATGACAAATGATGAGGCGGTAAATAACCAAAGATACTAAACGTTTAATGGGGTAAGCAAAATAGAAGGTTGGCGTCGCAGGCGTCGATGTCGACGAAACAGCAAGATCGGGACTGACTCCGGCTCTCCACGCGGAGCTCCTTATGTACACGCGTGGGCTTCTGGAACAGTCGGCGTAGAAGGTTCGGCGCCTAGAACATTCTAACCTGGAATAAGCAACAGGGTTGTCGAAATTACCAGAACGCGACATTACAGAAACAATAAGAAGGTGAATCCGCGACCAGGCATCGAAGATAAGCACGGTAACCGTTAGGCCACGGGCGCGCTACCTGTTTGGCTAGCTGCTCACCCGGCAATATTATGTTCCGTTTTTCTTTTGCTTTGTAGTAAACAATGACATCTTTCGGTTATGCGGCCTAAGGAGAACTTGATACTTTTTGGGAGGTCAGAAGTCGTCGGGTGCCGAGACGGAGGTCACATTGTTGCTTTTCGTAGTACTCAACATTGAGGCAATGTCCTATCTTCATGTAAAACAGAAAAAAAAAGCGTTCCCCACTTTTTTACATGTTCACATTCCGCAAAACTGTGGATTCGTCTGCCTCTTCCCAATTTTTCTTAGAAAGTGCGCTATTCTTCAGGGGCTGAACGAGAACACTTTGTTTTACAAATATACGAACACGCAAAAGCGCAGCATGAGCGGTGAGCAAAGTGCGGACGTGAGTATTAAATGTAAACGCCGCAGTGCAAACAATAATAAAATATTGCGTAAATGAGCTTTTCTCCGCATTTGTCGGTTTTGCAGTGAGCATTTCACCAGTGAGCTTCTCTCCGGTGAGCTTTTCTCCGCCGCCCGATCTCCGGTGAGATTTTTAGTCCGCCGCCCAACAGTAACAGCCGACCAAGGGTTCATCGCAGCCAAGACAGTATAATCGACGAACACCATAATAAAAGATGTGCGGGTTCTTGTCTAATACATTCGTCTCTATTTCATAAAATACTGAATCAAGAGTGTGTTGGTTCGGGTCAAACAAAGAATCTTCAGCGCGACTTTCACAACTTCCAAATAGCAACGTGTCACGCCTACTACCAAAAAGCTTGTTCTGTTTTTAGCTTCACTGAAATTTTTTTCGCAATGTTTGTTTTATTTTGTTAGAAATCCGCCTCCACAAGTGTACATGCCAAGCGAATGTCGAACTTGAAAAGAAAATCGACGAACTCACGTATGTTTCTTCCACATTTAAAATAAGTAAACATTTTAAATACATATCTGCAGAACATTTGAAATCGCCAGATCAAATCACCTATCCTACTTCGAACACAAAGAAGTGGTAAGACAGTATCTACTCTTTGACGCTTCGGTTGCTTTTGTCTACCTGCATCTGCTAACTTCAAGCCTCGCGCAAGGACCGCTTGAAGCGTGAAAATGCCAACAAAAAATGGAACATCCTCCCAATGACGCGCTCCGGCGATTGAAAACTAATGACTCTCACCCACCCGCTAAACATCTCCGCCGCCAAAAAAAAGAAAAGAAACTTCTAACTTTCATTTGTGCGACCCCAAAACACCAACAAAGAACGGAACATCCTCCCAAGGACGCGCTCGGGCTATTACTCACTAACGCGATAACCCACAAAATATCTTCGCCCCCTAAATAAAACAAAAAAAAAGAAAAACAGGAAAAAGAAAACGATCAGTTTCGAGAGGCACCCTTCCTCAAAATCCCGACTGTCAACCCTACGACCTTGAAGATGTAAGTAGTCCGGGGCGCAATAACACATTGCGCAATTTCAAGAGCAAGTTGTGCGGACAGACTCATAGATGGCGCAAGGTGAGAGCTGGATTTTTTGACGTTTTGATAGGCTACAAACTTAGTTAAAATTTATTAGAATGAGAATCTCTGAAAAAAAGATCTTCTAAGAGATATATTCAAAAAGTCCTGGTCTTGAATATTGTGGAGCCTAAATTTGTATTTTGGCCCCGGTTTATTTTTAAATGTTGATGAAGAACGGAACGAAAAAAAAAGGCTTTTTCAAGAATCTTTAAGTTCCCGTAAAAACTTTTAAGCTTGAAAATCGGGAAATGTAGCGCCGCAATATTACTCAGTTGTTTATTATCTTTCTAATAAAACCATTCCCAAGTCAATCCGTTCGGTGGTTCTCGAGAAAAAATACCAAAAAGTTGCCATTGGAATTGCATAGGGCTCGGTAGCTGCGATATCCTCTTAAGAGCAAACTAAAAAATCTGGAATCCTCACCTTTGAACGAGAACAAACTGGCGCCTGCTGGCTTGTGGGCCGTGGAAACTGCAAGAGAGATTTGCGATTAGTTACGTACAAGTAACAATTTCTTTGAGTAGCCGCCTACAGCACACTCAAAATTACATGCACGGGACATAGATGCCTCATGCGACGGAACCCTCTTCATCCTTGTTTTCCGTTAACTCAGCTCACCTTCGCCGCTTGCCTCCAATTTCTGTGCTACATATCTAATCTCGATTCCCTGGTTCCCAAAGGCCATGCCATGGCTTGTGCAAGGCACGGATCTGTCAGCTCCGTGACCGTCACTATTGTGGCAAGGACGCCACGGCACCTGGGCGCTTGATGTGTTCTTTTAATATTTTGAGCATGGCTGAAAACAGGTGGATGGGTGTCTGGTATGCCCTTTGCTTATTTGCGGATCGTTCCGAAAACAGGGGGTAGGCGCTTCTGCGATCTGGGCGCATGCTCGGTATTTTACAATAGTTGAAATTGAACTCTGCAGGAATCTTGAAAGATAACAAAAAGAATGTGCATGCCAAAAGGGCATAGCAAATGAAACACCCACCATCTATCTATTTTCACTTCTTGTCAGCAAGAAGCTGTCGTATTTGTAGCCTCCCTTGCTTAAGCCGCTCCTCCCTAGTGTCCCGGTTGGGTCTCGTCCTGATGAATCGTCGGTGGAGACCTGAGGTGCGGTCAACATCAGATTAGACCTTTTGAGACAGAACCATACACTTGCTGAGAGGAAGTACACCCAAACGAATCTCAGGCATATCATTTATAGTGTGTTTTAAATTGAGAGGCCTGATTAAAAATGAGACGTCAATACTGATGCTACGAACCTAAAATTTTGAAGGCCTTGTCCCCCTCGCTGGGGGGACAAGGCACATGAATCTTGGCATGTGGATGAAATTTTTACCTTAACTACGACTCAATGCCCATCCCCGAATATTCGACCACCACACTTTTAGAAAAAATAACGGTTTAGAAAACACCGAGTCATCGGCCACCCCTACAAAAGCCTGAACCAAGCATACTCGTACCGTGGCTTGTTTGCTCCGTGCTGCCCCCGAGTTAACTCGGGCTGGCAATGTTCTTTTTTTCAAATGGAACCCACGTTTTTAGTTTCGGTTTCACTTGTTGAGGCAGGTGGATACTTTTGTAATGCTTCCTCCCTATGCGCTTCCGAGTCAACATATTTGCAATGGCCAACCCCCGGGCTTTGATTTTGCGTTCCTTGACGAATGCTGAAACTCATATAGGCGGGCAATAGCTCCTTGAAAATACTTGCTCTTGGTGGCCGAGTACAAACTCGTGTTCCATATTGGCAGCCACTTGCTGCCGAGAATTGCTGCAGATATCCGAAAGAACCCAGTATTAGTCTAATACAGATGCTTTGGCCGGACAGAGACACAAAAGCCTGACACAAGACCACTATAAAGACAGGAAATAGAGTGTCTGTGAGGAATGAAATGAGTGTCTGTGAGGAATGAGGAATGAAAGTGATTGTTGCCTATCTGAGTTAACTCAGATAGGCAACAATCACTCACCTTGAAAACACTTGCCATGAGCGGCAAAGAGCGAACTTCTGGCCTTTATTGGCTGGTGCTTGCCCCCAAGACCTGCATGTATAAGAAAGAACCCGGTCTTAGTCAAACTTGGGTGTTTTAGCAGAAGAGAGACAACAAAATACTAAT
Organism: Ixodes persulcatus; assembly: GCA_013358835.2. NCBI lineage: Eukaryota > Metazoa > Arthropoda > Arachnida > Ixodida > Ixodidae > Ixodes > Ixodes persulcatus. Next base: position 53,813 of record JABSTQ010009978.1, on the reverse strand, counting down.
GCAAGACCACTACACATAGGAAATGGCATCCAAGAGGAATGGAACACAAAACTCATATAGGCGGGCAATAGCTCACCTTGAAAATGCTCGCTCTTGGTGGCCGAGAACAAACTCGTGTTCCTGATTGGCAGCCATTTGCTACGAAGAATACCTGCACATATCCTAAAGAACCCAGTCTTAGTCTAACACAGATGCTTTGGCCGGACAGAGACACAAAAGTCTGACACAAACCACAAAAAGCAGAAAATAGTGTATGCGAGAGATGAAAACAGACCCAGGTGGAGAGGCTCGTTCTGTTTCACCTTAGTCAAATAGTGTAGCCCATCTTGCTAAAACAGTGCATATTTGCTAAAAAAAAAGTATAATATATTATTTGCCTCATTTAACAGAGTTTAGTGCCAAGGGTACCTGCACACCAGAACAAGTCACTTAGTCACAGTTTTTTTTTTTCTTTTGATGAGCGACAACAGAATCCTAAACGGGTGATGAAACAAAATATAAGCCCAGCAAGACAGGCTAGCTTGCCTTGATGCAAGCACAGTGCCTCGGTCGACAAATGAGGTTCTATTCTTGGTCACTTGTTATATTTGGTGGGAATAGTAAAGTAAATGAAAATAAGGCAATCTCTCCTGCAGCCGACAGCTGCAAACGAAATTCATATACCTCGATAAACGACCTGGAAATAAAATTGGGTGGTGGCCGAGTGGTTTAAGGTGTCGAATTTCAAACTTACAGACTGTGTAGTTCTGGTTTAAGTCCTCCTGGTGTATATTTTTACACTTATTAATTATATTTAAATTGTTTTTTTTTTCGATTTTTGAGGCACTAGCACTTAATTTATACGCTAATTCACCTTTAGAAGCGTTTTAATTATACTCCGCGGCTTCCTAGTGCTCGTAATAGATTCTCAGTAAGAGCGGCTTTCAATTTTGTTTCTTGCTCTCGCTGCTGCTTGCTTCCTCACCCTTAAAATGCTGACAACTCGACACAAAAGTAATAAAAAATGTGTTTCAAATGTGATGAAGATCCTCATTTCCAAGTTGTACCCCTGCTTCATGCCCCGACCATGCCACCATACCATAGCTGAGAGCAGTGACGAATGGTCCCAGGTGCTGTGACCCGACCGTATATGGCCTTACAGTAGGGTGCGACTCATGCAGCACCTATGCTTCGTGATGGAGCCAGTGAGCGAGGTGCGACCTGCTAGAGCTGTGCAAGCCACAGCTTTACAGCCTGCAAAGGGTGGGAAGATGCCCCTCCCTTTGCAGAGCTTGCAATAGCTCACCAAGAAGCTATCGCAAGCACTAGGGAGCCACAGAGTCGGAATAAAAGCACTTCTGAATGTAATTAGTGCGTAAATTATGCGTCTATACGTTAAAACTAAAAAAGTATATATATATATATATATATATTGTAGCGGTGTTGCTGAGGCGCGTGCCAGAACCCACCAAGGGCAAAGACGATGCGCGTGCAGACGGCGCGTGACACACTTCTAATCTGGTCTCATTTGGTTATGGACGTCCTCTTCTAAATTAAAGACGTAACATTTGGTGTCAGAAGTGGGATTTCTGGTACGGCACCTCATGCAACCCGGAAGGCATCCTCTCAGGATGAAAGTCCTCTGCGACGTTGTCGGCACCGGCGTCTTATGGAGCCATAGCATCGCGGCTGGATTACCTGAAGCCGCAAGTCGTCGTGCCGAACATTCCATGGGCAAGTCACCACGATTTCCACGACTACTCTGTGGCCGTGAAATGAAGATCCTGCGTTGGCCGATGGCCACTTTTGCATCCCAGACCTTCAAGCAATCGAGGCGCGTAAGTGCGCGCTGGACTTGAATTCTTCGACGGTCGTTGTGGCCATTCAATGGATTTCATAAGCGGCAATCTTCTCTAAAAGTCCCAGCTGCTCCTGGGTTTCGGCCTTGCTGGCGCATTTCATTTTTGGTGTTGGTGGTCAAAATGCGCAAATGTGCAGTGATGTTTGTACCGATATGATCTGTGCTGGCACCAGAGTTCTACTCAGACGTGTCAACAGAGATGACGAAAACGGAAGCTATTTGCGGCCAGTGACAAGATTTGGCACACCATCTTCAAAAAGCGCGAATGTGCTGGATTTTGGTGTTGCGGAAAAACTGTGACTTTGGCGTGTATGTGGTGACTGCGAGAAGACCATTGGCAACGACACCTGCGAAACGAATTGTCTATCTTTATTGAAACGTGGCGAGGTTATTTAGCAGAATCAACCACCCAAGGAAGAAACATCACAAAACAAAACTCAGAGGGAAAATAGTGTAGCGGTGTTGCTGAGGCCCGTGCCAGAACCTCACTGAGAACGACGACGATGCGCGTGCAGAAGGCGCGTGACACACTTCGAATTGGGTCTAATTTGGTTATGGACGTCCTCTTGTAAATTAAAAACGTAACAATATATATATATATATATATATATATATATATATATATATATATATATATATATATATATATATATATTGCTACGAGGAAGAAGACGACGGGCTGTCTCGGCGCCACGGGCACGAGTGACCAGCTCGCGCCGGTGGCGGTCAGTTTCGAATTAAAAAGCCGAACCGCAAACGGACGTCTCCTTGCTCGGTCCTACAACAACGCAACATACTTGGTGGAGGTCGGTCCTTCCTCGCACCTCTGCTGCCACCACGTTACTTCGCAGCAACCGCCAACTACCACCGGCCGGAATGGCCCAAGGTGAGCAGCAAGCCGCTCCACTTCGCACGGGATCCATCCTATATCGTCACAGGGGCCCCCCCAGCTTTGCCGGCTTCGGGACAGACGACGTCGAGGAGTGGCTTCGTACATACGAAAGGGCAAGCCTCCATAATGCCTGGGACGACACGTTTAAACTCGCTATTGTCGTGTTCTACCTCCGCGACACCGCCAAGGTCTGGTTCGACAACTACGAGGACCAGATCAGCTCGTAAATAGCATGATGATGATGGCAAGTCGTAGCAATTCGGTTGCTGCGTGTGAACGCGGGCGCCCCGTTTTGCTGGTGTTGCGAAGTCAAGTTGCTGGGTGAAATTGCCCCGTCTGAAGCGGGCCTTGTTGGCCCGCTTCAGACGGAGCAATTTCACCCAGCAACAAGGCCCGCTTCAGACGGGGCAATTTCACCCAGCAACTTGTTGTCGCAATACCAGCAACACGGGCCGCCCGCGTTCACACGCAGAAACCGAATTGCTACAACTTGCCATCATCATCATGAAATTTTATTTTTCGGTCACTATTTAGATGCACGGTTATATCTAAAAAAACATGTTTTATATATTTAAATTGTGCGGAGAATACTAACTCATCTTCTTGAAACAGTTTATTTCCGAAAACGATCCATTTCGAACCAGAACCAAGTTTTCAGTTGTCATCATCACCACCACAGGGGTGTCACGTGAAAATATCGCATTCCTGATTGGCTGCTGCCGCTTCAAACGTCTCCGAGTTGTCCGAGTTGCTCGTCCGCTTCGAGCCGGACCCGATCTCAACAATTTGTGTCTATCTAGGGAAAGCTGGAGAACAACCCTATTGTCTGGTACAGAGACCATTAACAACAACAACAACAACAACAACAAAAAACATTTCAGAGGTAAAAGTTAAGGAAAAGGAATGTACCATTATGTTCTGTGGAGTTCGGGACTCGAGCAGGAATGCCGTTACCCATAGTGTGACACGATGAGACTGTCTTGCTGCCTTTGCTGGGGTTATCTAACTGAAGCACCTGTACGAAAAGTAGAGGAAACATATGTGCATAACACTCATTATTCACAAGAAAATTTGTCAACATCCAAAATGACCCATGGAGAAAAAGTATGCCAGGAAGTTTTCGGCCACGTTGGCCGAGTCACCTCTCGTGGCCAATGTTCCATTGCAACTTTAATTGTAGTGAACAGTTATAGGGTATATTACAAACAAAGTGCAATTTGGTTTTGTACGAAACTACAACACACAAAACGGCACTCTAATACAGTATGTCGAGATACCTCTGAAACAATTCCAGGGTTTCATGGAGCGCCCTTCAGATACCTGATGTTGAACATGAAATATGTGCACCAAGGAGTGAGCAAACAGTAACTTCTAATTAGTCTCACGCACCAGAGACATGTCGACAAGGAGTGCAATGTGTAAAAGGTAGTCGGCAGATTAATACATTAGACCCATATTGCGGATAAAAAAAAACAGGACGCGGGACGGCCAAAAAAACGTGCTTTTCGTGTAAGGCTCGTCAAATTATGAGGCGCTGGAGAAATTCAGCCGTCTGCGTTAAGTCCTTATTTCGAACTCTTTTTGTTCGCCTTCCGCCCATTGAAAAGCATGCGGGAAGGGCCTTAGAACGCACCTGGTATCGCTGCGCCGCAGCGTTCTTCCGCACGTCTGCTTTCCTCGCCGTCACCATGGCAACGAACGCCGAATGAATGGAAGCACGCACGGTACCGCCGCGTGAAGCCAGCAACAGCTGACGGCGATCGAGCACCGGCGGAGGCGGTTGATCTGACATACCGCGTTCGGCTTTGGCTAGCAGACGGCGTTCGTAAAATGGCGTCAGCTGTTGCTGGCTTCACGCGGCGGTACCGTGCGTGCTTCCATTCATTCGGCGTTCGTTGCCATGGTGACGGCGAGGAAAGCAGACGTGCGGAAGAACGCTGCGGCGCAGCGATACCAGGTGCGTTCTAAGGCCCTTCCCGCATGCTTTTCAATGGGCGGAAGGCGAACAAAAAGAGTTCGAAATAAGGACTTAACGCAGAAGGCTGAATTTCTCCAGCGCCTCATAATTTGACGAGCCTTACACGAAAAGCACGTTTTTTGGCCGTCCCGCGTCCTGTTTTTTTTTTATCCGCAACATGGGTCTAAAGTATCAATCTGCCGATAGCACTTCGGTGACTCGTCAGCTTCAAACAACGCCTCTTCGAACGAGCCCGCGAATCCAATGCGTCAAACGGTCGCGGCGGCAAGCACGCCGGAACCAAGGGGGCTGGAGGCTGAATATCCGAAAGAGACGCGGCGCTGGTTTCTACGTCTATTTCGCACATGAGATAACAAGATAGCGAAGCTAGCCGAGTGTGAACCAGTGTTCACACTCGGCTAGCTTCGCAGTCGAAATGACGCCTGCAACAGAGCAAAGCTAGAAGCTTTCAACAGGGGACACGTGCGTTCACATAGCTGCGATTTCGAAACTTCATGTCTCCTTTCTGTCCTTCGCTGTTTACTTTGATCCGTGTATACCAAAGCACTCAATGCTGCGAGTAATAAAGTCGTGTATACGTACTTTTCGAAGAGATTGAAAGCGTGTTGGTTTCGCTTGGAGTCCACAAGCAAAGAGCGCGACGAACTCGAACTGTCATCCGTCGGTCGCGCCGGGTCGCGCGACGAGGGGCCCCCAGGGGCCCCCGCCCGCTGCGCACTGCGCATGCTCGGCGGCTCGGCCAGGCTCGGCGGCTTGGCCGCTCGGCTACAGCGGAGGCTGGCTCCCTTCGAGTTCGAACTGCCTGCGGAGCGCGAGCTGGCGCGCGCGCTGGTTGATGATGGAAATTTATCTTCTCAAAACACAAGGCTGTAATGTGTCGTTTCATGGTGCAAATGTACGTATTTTTCACGTCGTTTGTTCTTACAGTGTGTGAATTTCGCGAAACAGGCGACGAAGAGTGGTGGGTGAAATGTGCTCGCATGTTGTCGAGGATTTTGTGTACGACGTAGGATTACCAAGAAACGTGGGTCAATATCGATAAATGTGCGCGTAAGAAGCAACTACATGCACGTGACCTGTCAAACTTATTCACCCTCATTATTTTATCGTGCGAACCGGCATTGCCACGTATCGCGTTCGATTTGGGTCCCAACACCGGTAACCTAACTTTTGTTGCATTATAACAACTGCAATAAACATTTGTTGGAAAACGATCACACCATAAGCACGTCGTTATTGGGCTTTCTCATTGAAAGGCAGGTCGCGGGTGTTCCAGCTAGTTATTCTGAATGGTTTGGTGGTTGTCTAGCATTTCAGCGCGCGAGGCTCTGTGTTCTGTGTGCCGTACCAACAGCCGTACGTACTCGCGCTTTCGATCAATGTTAATGTGTTTGCAACGCAGAACGTTTGCGTTCTTTGTGTATCCACCTCTAATATCGTTCTCTCTCGTATTGCCGTATGGTAACTCCTGCTGTTTTACGATATCATTCACGCGATGTCGTATATGTAGACATACCGATATCCGCATGTTGCTTCACAAAACGCTCAATATCGTGTTACGTTTCCTCTAAGTGCGTGGTATATGCCGACGTAAATCATGTTGGTAACTTGGTATCCGTTCTGAAATTTATGCACGCGATATCATATTGTATTCTCCTTTGGGCCCGTGATCGACGACCAATATTTATATATCGTGTGGCCGTACAGTATGTCCATGTCAGTCACCAATATGCACGCGATGTCGTATTCTATTTCAATTACCGCGCATTATATCGGCGTATTGTGCTCCAATATCGTGTTGTATACCAATAACCGCAAGTTATATTGGGATATAGTGCTCCAATATCCTGTTGTATACCAATAACCGTATACTATATCGGGATATTGTGCTCCGATATGAATTCCCATCGTGCGTATTGGGTTAATCGGATAACAATAAGTTTTTATTGGTTTCCATCAACCTCATTCGAATACAATATTTCCAATAAGCCGAGTTCATATTGGCGTTTTTAATAGGGTAGACAGCCGTTTTATAATAAACGATTTGAAGTAGTCCCATATATCCAACAACGGGAAAAAAATCGGTTGTGGGTATGTTTATACCGCCTTGAAGTTAGTCTGCCTTCAACGAGCGATTTGTCTCTCAGCTGCAGATGAGCAATTTAGCCAGTGCACTATAACTGCTCACCTGGGGTCTTTAACGTGCACCGCGCAGTAGTGATACACGACCGCACGCCGGTACGATGCTCATCAAGATCGAAACGGGCAGGGGTAGGGTTTGAGCCTAGGATCCAAGATTATGAAGCGCGAGCTTTCGCACGTGGTCCCAGCTGGTGTGCCCTAGACAACTCGGCAACCGATCCACCTCCAGCAAGGGGACATTCACAATCACAAGAACTCAAAAACGTGTCAGTACTTCTAATTGATCAAAAGTTGCACGTGTTTCTACACACCAACACAGTTTACAAACCAACCCAGTTTGCCCACACCAGGTGTAGGCACACGCGCGTGCACAGAGACCAGATTCGGGAGGAGTGAAGCGTCTGCGCATGCGCAGTACCGACAGCAGCGCCACCGTAGTGGCGTGACGTCAGTGAGTTGAGTTGGTCTGTACATAGCCTCCTCTATACTCACAAAGCCTGGCAGTTCGACGACGGAGCCATAGGGGGACCGGTCGTAGATTTGGAGCGCGAGGACCTGGTAGCACAGAGCATTTCTCGGGGAACCTGGTCGTAAGCGCACAGCTTTTGCGGCGTCTCGCCGCTGCGGGGCACCCGTTACGTGACTCTCCTCTCATCCGTTGTGTGCCGCATTCCCTTTTCAATTTCGGCGGCCGCGTCTCGTGGCGATACACCAGGCGTTGTCAGTATAGACCGACACGCGGGCTTGACGTCACGGAGCTGCGGCGGCGCTGCGATCGCGCCGGAACCGGGTTGTGTGGGCAAAAGGGCGCACGTTTCGCATGGGCGTCATAGCATTTCAGCATGCCGCGAAGCTGTGTTGCCGTTAATTGCACCGAAATGTACAAGAAAAGTAGCGGAGTGAGTTTCCACAAGTTCCCGGCAGACTCTGAAAAGCATAGAAGGTGGATAATATCAGTGGATCGAAAAGAATGGTCGCCTCGCGCGAACGACCGTTTGAGCGGCAAGCACTTTCTTGGAGGCAAGTGCGGCTTCCATTTCAATCTCCGTCCCGAGGCTTGCTTATGTGCAGAGAAACCGTTGTCTGATCGAGACCACCCGGATTTTGTTCCCATGGTGTTCGCGCACAAAGCATCGGCCAAGCGCTCGTCGGAGGCTCGCTACGCCCGGCTACCCAGCAGAAGGGGATCGACGACAGAACGGCAGTGTTGTAGGCGTTACCGAAAACAAGTAACGAAATACGTTACTCGTTACTTGCAAATAAAAGGTACGCCTTACTGAGCTACGTTACCTAAAAATTAAAGGAAGGCGTTACCGCAAACGATAAAAAGTAACGCACGTTACTTCTGCGTTACTTTTAAAATTATGATTTAACACATTTTACGGTTTTGACGATACAGGTATGCATAAGCTCATATATCAAGAAACATTATGTCCATGCAAAAACTGAACATAATTACTTTATCTCTTTTTACGGTTTCACCTAAATACTCACGAGAAAAAACGCAAAGAAAAACATGGCTTGACGCCTAAAACACGGAAAAAATTGAAGCGTAATTTCTTTAAGACTTGGGAAGTAGTAACGGGTAACGTAACTACGTTACTTGAAATAGCAACGTAAGTACGTTACCCATTACTGTGTCGAAAAAGTAACGAGTAGGTTACTACGCTACTTAAAAAAGTAACACGTTACCTACAACGTCGTTACTTGTAACGTGTTACCGCCAAGACTGCAGAACGGACAAAGCGTTACTGAATGTCATGCGTTGTGGTCATGAGGGTAGGAAAAATATCATACCTTGACTTGAAGACGGTGTGTGTATATAATCAATTAATAAATACACTTCCGCAGGTCAACAGTCTGCTGATCCCGCCGGCAGTGCGGAAACCGACTCGAAGTAATCGTAGGCCTCAAGAGACTTGTACGCCTGCACCGTGTCGGCCGTGAAATAGCTTGGCGAAAAAACTAAATGAACGACGACGTGAGCCGTCGACTTCGGTGACAGCAACTTCACGTCGGAAGTCCAGCAGGCCTTGTTTACGGCGTACGGATCCTCGTAGGCAGCGCCGTCCACTCACAGTTTATTTCGATACCGCTGCCGTTCAGGCTCGGGTAGAGAGCTCAAATAGTCGGGCATAGCATACGACATACGTTGTCAGGAAATACTACGCACAAATAAAGCTACAAGCGTTCCTACAACGTCAACAACGAGCGCACGCCATAGAACGCTATGGCAATAACACGGAGAGCCGGGTCGCTTTTGCCCACATAGCTCGCGCATGCGCGACCTTCCGGCCGTGTTGTTAAACAGAGCCGCTCCGCGTGTCGGTTTATAGAGGAGGCTATGGTCTATAGTATGTTGCAGGTTAAGAAGGTAAGGAGAGGGCAATGAAGGTGGGAGAGGAGGAAGCGGACGCAACGCTGGCGAGGGGAGGGGGTTTCCTCCACCCCTCGCCAGCGTTGCGTTCATTTCCTCCTTTCCCACCTTCCTTTCCCTCACCCTATCTTCTTGAGTTGCTACCGACTATAGCTCCAAGATTTATTCACTACACTACGTGTAGTGAACAAGTCTTGGAGCAAAAAGGTAAGATATATAAGGGTGTTTTTTAAGCTTTAGAGATTTGTTTAAAAAATCCGTGAAAGTTACCCTTATGCGGTTTGCGCAGGTGAGTTATACGGCCAGGTGGACATTATGTGGGTGGCTAATCTTTGCGATAAGTCGGCTAATTAATTAAGATTCGTTAATTAACTTCTTAATTAGAGAAAATGGACATATGGTTCTAATTAGAAACTTAATGAGCGTCATCGAAAACCATTAAATCAGCTCTTTTTAGAACGACTCTAAGCTCGTGCGAAACTCGGAGGCGCACCAAAGTGAACACCCGTGCAGCAGGCGCAAAGCTAGCAGTGGCGGAACGCGATGATAATCTAATCATCCGCGTATATATATATAGGGTGTTTCACATAAGAGTGACAGTATTTTTAAAAATAAGGGAACTTGAAATAAATACATAATTCCTTCAGGATTACGTTGTCCGGCTCCTCGGACGTAAGCACATGCGAGTAAAGTGCTCATGATACTGTAAAAGCCTTAATGTTCGCGAGCCCTTAATTTTCGCGAACTTCGCGAATTGAAGAATTCGCGAAATTTAAGGGCACGCGAAAAATTCGAACCTTAAGAGTTTCAATGCAGGCGCCTGGATTTCGCGAAATTTAGTGGCCGCGATTATGTCCTCTGTGACCGATTCGCGAAAAATAGGGGCCGCGAAAATAAAGGGTTCTACAGTATATTTAATTACCAAGAAAACACGAATTAACTTTTCGCATTTTGGTTTATATAGCCGTTATAATAGTAATAATAATAATAATTCTTTATTTTCTGTGCCCACAAACAACTTTTCAGTCTCCACTGTGGTGTCCTAAAATACTAAATACAAATACCAGAAAACTCTCATCAAGATATCTAGGCGAAAGACATCCATTCACGAACAAGCAAGGTAGATTCCCGAAGACGCACGAAAATATTTAGGTGATGTTCCTTATTGAAGGCCAATTGAATCCGTGACAAAGTGGATACAGGGGACATTCAAGATGGATAAAACGTTACTACATTCCGGCTGGCCCTTAAAGGGATACTGAACCAAAGAATTTAGTGCCCATAATAAGTGGCGCACGTTCTTTCCACGAGCCAGCAGCCGCCGGTGTGCGCGAGCACACGCAACAAAAATGACGTCAAAAACCTCCATTCGCGGTTAAGATGACAGTGAAATGTATGGGCTTCGGGCCAAAGGAGGATAAAGACAAGATTTTCATCTACGCAGTGGTGTCTGGTGTAAAAGGTATGCGATTAATTGGTCTAACAAGCACGTAGCTTTCACTTGTAGAGATGAAAAGCCTTTATTTATTCTCCTTTGACCCGAAGCCCATGCATTTCACTGTCCTCTTAAAGGGATACTGAACCATAGAATTTAGTGTCCATAATAAGTGGCGCACGTTCTTTCCACGAGCCAGCAGCCGCCGGTGTGCGCGAGCACACGCAACAAAAATGACGTCAAAGATCTCCATTCGCGGTTAAGATGGCAGTGAAATGCATGGGCTTCGGGCGAAAGGAGAATAAAGACAAGTTTTTCATCTATACAGTGGTGTCTGGTGTAAAAGGTAAGCGATTAATTGGTCTAAGAAGCATGTAGCTTTCACTTGTAGAGATGAAAAGCCTGTCTTTATTCTCCTTTGGCCCGAAGCCCATGCATTTCACTGTCCTCAAGCGCGAATGGAGGTCTTTGACGTCATTTTTGTTGCGAGTGCTCGCGCACACCGGCGGCTGCTGGCTCGTGGAAAGAACGTGCGCCACTTATTATGGACACTAAAATCTATGGTTCAGTATCCCTTTAATGGAACATGGAAGTCGATGGATCGTAGTAAAGGCCCGTTCACACTCTTGCGACCGAGTAAGACCGAGAGAGACCAGGCCGGTTTTTAAGCCTTTTGCGACTTCTTAGGACCGGATGCGCTGCAGCGGAGCAGGTCCTAAGAAATAGCAAGAGGCTTAAAAACCGGTCTGGTCTGTCTCGGTCTTACTCGGTCGCAAGAGTGTGAACGGGCCTTAAATCCATTGACTTGACGTGACCATGAACAACTTTATGAAGAAAAACCAAATCTCTGGACTGCCTCGTCATGGCAAATTTATATGGTGCAAAACGGTGAAGTAGTGTTTCCATGATGATAAAAAGACCTCCTTCCAATATAGCGGTCATACACAATTCTTATAACCCGCTTTTGTACATTTTCGATTTCCGTTGCCTGACCAAGAGATAAGGAATTCCAAATTACCGAGCCAAATTCTAACCGTGATCAAACTAGTGACTTAAACAAATGCAAAAAAACAAGAGGGTGAGCAAAGCTTTGTTTCAATGAGAGATTTGCAGCTCGTTGGTTATAGAGGCCCAATCAGTTAAGAGATATAAAATAATAATAATTTAACTTCGAGTTATTTCGTAGCGAATTTTGGCAATCACGGCAGAGGAAAACCGAAATTAACTCGGAAAAAGCGCGCTAAGGGCGCAGATAGTCGCACTCCTGAAGAGGCGTCAGGGCGTGACTTGTAGTGACACGTACGTTGCTGTAAGCACGTGACCAAAAGCTCTGGACCAACACCAAATCGGCTCACGGCCCACTCCCCGCGAGCCGATATAAAATTCAAAGTCATCGCGTGGTTCTGGTAGGTCCGAAATTGATACATATCACGTGCGTCTTTCATTGCGATAAATGGCGCTCCTCGTTTTCGCTTTTAATTTTCACACTAAAGTCTCTAGATAAGAGCTTCCTACAAGTAGCGACATTCTTTGAAGCGCCGACTGCGTGACGGTGCAGATTTTAGGAAGCGAATGGCGGCGCACAGCAGAGGTTTGAACCGAATGCCGCCATTTCGTTCCAGCGGAATGTGCTTTGTCTTTGGTACTGGTTGTTGTTATTTACGGTTTTCGTTATTTACGGGTAGGACAATAAAAAAAGGGTGAGTAGAATTAAACTATAGGGGAACAGTTCTATAGTTTCTTTAAAAATCCGATATTTTCAAGAAAATCAGAAAGACACTTGAATGAGGTCAGTGGTCGCTCACCAAATAGCAAGGCAGGGTGAAATGAAACGCGTCACTTGAAAATATAAGGAAAAAAGAATTTGTGGTGCTGCCGAAGACCAGAACAAAGAAATAAAATATGAAGAACAGTCAAAGGTTCACCGCAGCGCTCACAGGATAGAGGTTCTCCACCAGTAAGCGGGTAGCTATGTGTAAGGTCGGTGTGGGCAATTCTCAGGCGGCATAGGAGGACTTCGTGGAATGTATTTTTATTGTAAGATGTTTCCCAGGTACCAAGGTCTGGCTTGATGGTGTGAAGCTGATTGTTAACCTCTGACCCCCACTCGGACTGCCACGATCGCAAGACTGCAAGTCATGTACGCATTTTTAAGTCTTGATGGGGGATGCGCAGATGTGACACCGGAAGATTTGGCGAAAAGACGACCATTTTATCTGCAGCCTCGTGGCCAGCAGTGCCCACATGGCTAGGAATCCAGCAAAACCTAATGTCGTGCCCATCCTGTAGGCCCTGCTGCACGCGCGGTTAGGGTCAGCCGATTCTTTGTTGATAAAACAGAACACACAGCCCTAACAATACTCTGAATATCTACAAAGATGATGTCTTTATTTGTTTTACTTTGAATTATATAGTCAAGGGCCATCATGACCCCTTATAGCCCGGATGTAAAAATACTGGCAAGAGTGTTTAGCCGCGTGACTTCGGAAAACAAGAAGAGTATACAGCCCCACCAACAAACATTGACGACTTTGCGCCATCAGTGTAAACATTATTATAATCTGTATTTTTCCTCCAATTAAAGGTGAGACTCTTTGCTTCCTGAATTTTGTGAAGCACCGGCCCCAGAAAATGGGTTTGATATTCCATGGCGCAGTATGGTATGAACTATCGAAGAAGTTAAAATCATGAGTCAGATTGAGGGAGGAGCGAACACTCTCGACACGAAACTCAAATGCCACACAACAGTTGACCTACGGTTAAAGAGGCGAGAAAACCTAGAGTTTAGAATACAACTATAAGTGGGGGAGCGGGGGTCTGACAAACTTTTGCAAGCATAGGTGAGGCTAAGCAGCTGTCGCCTTTTTTCCAGTGACATTTCATGACAGTCAACATACAATCTAAGCACAGGGGAGGTTCGAAAAGCACCAGATGCCAAACGCAGCCCAAGTTGATATACTGGATCGAGCATTTTTAAGGCAGACGGTCTCGCGGAGGTGTAGACAGTTGAACCATAATCAAGGCGGGATCGAATGAGAGAAGAATATAGACAAAGGAGACAGTTCTTATCCGAGGCCCATGACATGTGCGAAAGGACTTTGAGTATGCTCGATGCATGCAGAGTTTTTTTCTTGAGCTGTTTGAGATGCGAAACAAAAGTAAGTTTGCGGTCGAAAGTAACTCTTAGAAATTTGTGCTCCGTTTTCACAGCAATGTTGTTTTCATTTAAAAGAAGAGTAGAATCTAAACACAGGCCACGCCTTAAGGAAGAAGGTACACAAACAGTTTTCTCCGGAGAGAACCTAAAACCATTCTCCTCAGCCCATGTAGTCATTTTATTTATGGCTAGTTGTAGCTGTCGCTAACAGCTAGACATATTACATGACGCTACAGATACCTGAATGGCATCGACAAATAGCGAGTAAGATATTGATAGAGAAATGACTTTACTAAGAAAGTTAATTTTTATGGCAAAGAGTGTGACACTTAGGACACCACCCTGAGGAACACCATTCTCGTGAAGGAACCAGTCTGATAAGGTTGTTCCCAACCGAACTCGAAAAGTGCGTTTAAAAAAACTGTTTATGCACTGAAGCATTCTGCCGCATACTCTGTACATGGAAAGGTCGCCCAAGATGCCATACCTTCAAGTGGTATCATAGGCCTTGTCTAAATCAAAGAAAACAGATACGCAATGCTGCCTGTTGACGAATGCCTCACGCACGAAGGTCTCCAGCCGCACTAACTGGTCTGCTGCAGAGCATTCAGGCCGACAGCCACACTGATTGATATTCGAGATATTATGCTGCTCGAGAAAATAAATAAGACGCCTGTCAAATATTCTTTCAAAGGTTTTTTCCAGACAACTTGACAATGCTATTGGTCTGTAACTTGCAAAGAGGGAAGGGTCCTTGCCAGGTAACAACAGCGGTATAACTTCAGCCGCTTCCACTCAACAGGGAAGTATGCATTACTCCACAGGCCATTGAACAAAGTGAGAAGGGCACTGAGTGAATCTCTATATTAGTGTCGGATTATGTCGTAGGGAATTCCATCAGGAGCGGGGCTGAATTCTTGGAGGAGTTCAGAGCCACTTCGAGCTTATTGCGATACGCTGATTGTAAGGTGCTGACGCCCCTCCTGTGAAGCAGAGCCTCGTCTGTTTCATGCGTGCCTTATGCTTCCAGAACGCTGGAGAGTAATATCCGAAGTTTGAAACAGCAGCGAAGCCAACACGTTAGCCTGGTCTAGAAATGAGGCTCCAGAAGAAGGCAAAAGGAAGATTGTAAAACAGCGGTATTTCCCCTCGACCTTGTGAAGTCGGTTTCACACTTCCTTTGCTGGAACATAGCTGCTGATGGAGGACTGGTAACCTCTCCAAGACTTTCCTTTAGCCTGCTTCTGAGTACAGCGGGCAGAAGCTCTGCGTCTTTTGAATTCAATCAAGTTCACAGACGTAGGGTATCTGCGAAAGACACCCCAAGCCTTATCTTGGTTCTTTTTTTGTGGTAGAACAATCCTCATTCCACCATGGCTTACGTTTCTTGGGGACGCTCGAAGAGGTTTGAGGGATAGAGCAAAGAGCAGCACCAATTATATGCTCTGTGATGTATGCTGTGGCTTCATCATTAGTTAATGAAGAGAACATAGAGGAAACAAGCTTGGATTTTTCGCTAAAAAGAGCCCAGTCGTCTTTTTCTAGTTTCCAACGCAGAGTCCGTTTTGTGAGACTGGGAATAGATGTTACGCTTTCCAGAGCAACCGGAAACTGATCGCTTCGAAAAGGATTATTTAAAACACTCCAAGTGAAACAAGGCACCAAGGACGGAGATGAAATGGAAAGATCAATGAATGTAAATGAGTTGTGAGCTGCGCTGAAAAAGGTAGGCTCTCTGCTGTTCAAAAGATAGAACTAGATAACAGTAAAAACCGTTCAATGACTTCACCACGTGAGTCCTGGCAAGTGCCACCCACAAGGGACGGTGGGCCTTAAAATCTCCCAAAAGTAAAAAGAGTTGATGGTGCTGAGTAACTAAATCATGAAGATCATGAATATGTAATGGAACATTAGGTGTAATATAAATAGAAACAATGGAGATAAGGTGGCCCAAGAGGAGACGTACAGCTACAGTCTCAAGGGGTGTAGAAAGAGGAATCTGAGAACAAGCAGCTCCGCTTTGGACGATCACCGCCACTACACCAAATGAGTTTGATGTGGAACGGTCCTTTCTAAAAGCTTGGTGACAACCTAAAACAGACACATAATGATCATTAAGGTGTGTCGCTTGTAAAGACAGAGCAATAGGACGAAGGTCGTTCATAAAAAAAGTTATCATCGTGAATATTCTCTAAAAATCCACGACAATTTCACTGCATAACAACAAATTTACTCATTTTGTAAATATATTTAGATCTCAAATGAAGAAAAAAGGTAAAGAAAGAAACGGGTGGATTGAATATCAAACAGGCAGCCACATCGGACACATAAGTTTGATGTGATTACGGGTTTTTTTGCTTTTGTGCTTGGTCTTCAAAAGCTGCCACTCCATGTCGTCCTTTTCGGGAGCAGGAGTGGACGACTCTGCTCCTTGTTCCATTGCTTCTACCTCTAAAATTTGGGTTTTTCCCGCAGAGCTGGGAAGGCTTGAGGCGCGAGGTGGTAAACTCCGGCCCCGAACAGACCCACCTGAAGAGGCGGACAAGGTACTGCAAGCTCTCACCCAGGTCCACCCGTTCCTGCCCCTTGGCTGCTACAGGAGTGGCATGAGAGCCATGTCGCTCTTTGGATGACACTCTCCCCAAAGAGCTTAGATGGGAGTGTCGATCCCTCTCCCTGGGAGGGGACTGTGAGGCACACAGAGAGCCAGCCATTGCCGGCAGACTCTTAGGTTTACAGGCAGCCTGAGCACCTCCTACGGAGAAGGGACAGGCTACCGTCCTGCCAGAGAACCGGTACTCTGACTGGCAGGGTCGGTTGACCGGACAGCCGAGAGAGAGTACCCGGGAAGTTGAATATTCAGCTTGGGAGTTGGGGACTGCAGGGGCTTTTCAGTGTCCGGAAAGGACGTCTGGGTTGCCACTGTGGATCTCAGTGGCGCAGGTCCCCGCTGCACCACTTGGGCGTAGCCGCCTTTCCGCACGAATGCAAAGCGACGGCGTGCTTCAGGGTAAGAAAGGCTTTCTTTAACTTTCAACGTGAGGACCTATTTCTCGTCTTTCTATGACGTGCATGATCTGGAATATACTGGGTGAGGTTCTGAGCAGTTCACACAGTGTGGGTTGTTGGTACATGCATCAGCTTGGTGGTCGGACTTGCTACACTTTGCACAGGTGTCCTTTCCACGGCAGCTCTGAGAGCCATGGCCAAATCCTTGACACTTGAAGCATCTACAGGGGTTTGGCACACAGGGCCGAAACCTCCAACGCAGGTACCCAGATTTCACAGCTTCAGGAAGGACGGTCGATTGGAAGGTGAGTACAAAATGTTTTGTCTTGACCTCGTTTCCGTCACGACGCTTGGTGATACGCCTTGCAGCTGTGACACCTTGGTCGGAGAGGCCTTCAACAATTTCACTGTCAGAGCTGTCAAGAAGGTCATCCTCGGAGATAACTCCTTGAATGCTGTTTAACGTTTGGTGGGGAGAGACAAAGACGTCATATCCAGAAACAGATGTTAAACCTAGTAGCGCAGTACTCTGCTGATTCGTTTCCAACTCAACAAGTAAATCGCCGGAGCTCATTTTCTTTGCCTTGTAGTTTTTCCCAATTGCACCTTCAAGTACCTTTGCTACTAAGAATGGGGACACTTGTGAGAACTATTTATCGCCTTCAGAGTGAATGACTAAAAACTTGGGGAATCTTGGGGGAAGGTCAGGTGTCTTTGCAGTGATCGCTTCGGTGCGACCTCTTTTCGGAGGCCGGTCTAGAAATGTTTCATGTTTAGAACCCATATATATGGGAGGATCTTCCGTGGCCCGGGTGCACCACCCAGGGCGGAGCCCAACATGGGGATAGGTAATGCGCCATAGCAATAAGGTTTTTTTTGACGACATTACGCTAACAGTGCTGCCCAGACACTAACCTATTGTGGGTTCTGACAAGGGGTCTATCGCCACCCAAGGTTAGCCCTTGCCGCCTAAGAAGGTGAAAAAGGACGGGGGTGCAAAATAAAAGAGAAAGAGGTGGAAGGAAAAGTGAAAGAAGGAAGAAGAGGGTAGAAAGGGCGACTGACTGAACCATTCTGATCGGGCTAAGCGAGGACACCCGCCTACGAGAAGCAGGGGCCCAAGCGGTATATTGCCTCGCCCGGGGGGCCCCGAAGGGTCCAAACGTACTCCGGGCTCAGCTCAACCACCAGGATCCCCTTTTCCCCGGACACAGGATAAGCCACGCACAGCCAGGCGTGGGTGGGCGAACTCACATAGCTCGGGGTTCGTAGTGACGCCACTCACCAAGCACCTACTAAAGTAGGTGCCCCCTGCGTGCGGGTATGGTGGCCCACGTGGCTGGGGTCCGTGGTGACGCTACTCAGCAAGCACCTAGCACCTAAGGTGCAGGCGCCCCCTGCGGGGCTCGGGGTCCGTGAAGACGCCACTCTCCAAGCACATGTTTTCATAAGTGCCCCCTGCGGGGTGTATTGGTTGTCGTTGCTTGTAAAAGAAGTATCAAGGGACTATTTCACACTGTTGAGGCAGATCTCTGAGCTTTAAATAAAAGAGCGAAGTAAAAAAAAAAAAGAACTCCTGGCCGTACACTAACGGCTGTTAGTAAAAAGTCAGCCCGCAAATCACGTTGCGTGCTGTACGATGGCCTCCCAGCAAGCATTGTCAACTGAAAAAACGGTAGATATGTTTCTTGCTTACGTCAATGCACAAGAAAGTGTCACCTTAGTTAGCATCGTCGATTTACGCCGCTCAACATCCACAGCTCCGTGTGCCAGCCCGTGATTCGTTCATTAGAGCCTTTAATCGGCATCGCTCGACAGGATCTGTCTAACCTCCTCAGCGAAGAAAGCCTGCAGCCGTTTTAACGGAAGACTTGAAGACAGCTCTCGCATATGTAAGCATAGACCTGGAAGGCAGCTTGAGAGAGATTCCGAGGGTCTCTGTAGTTAGTCCGTCTTCGGTGTGGAGAGTGCTGTCCGAAAACAAGCTTCACCTTTACCATGTATGCCTCCACCAGTATTTATATCCAGAAGACTTTGAAAAGCACCGAGATTCTTTTTAATTGGGCGACCATTCAGGCTGACCAGATGGCAGACTTTTTAACAGTGTTTTAGGAACAGATGAGGCAACATCTGGCTGAAATGGAAATGAAAATCTGCACAACGTGCATGACTGGTCAGCCACAAATCCACAGTGGCTCAACCAGCACAAACACCAAGTGCAGTGGTCGGTGAACGTGCGGTGTGGTATATTTGATGGTCGCATTGCTGGCCCTTTATTTGCGTAGAGGCCTGCATCGCCATTCGGCATTATAGCAAGGGGAAGTACATAAAACACATTAATTTCTAACAAAAACATCGAAACACAACCAAACTTGTATAAACGTCAAACCCATCCTTCAATAGCCAACCTATTCTATTTTTTTAATTTTTTCGGAAAAAAGAAAACGCAAAAACATTGGTACGGCAAAAGTAGAGTCGGATTTTGTTCTGGTGGTCTGCTCTTCCTGATATATAAAAAGGTTCCTGTAAAAACATTTCTCGAGTGTTTAGAAGGCGATTCTAAAATACATCATGTAAAAGTTTCAACCTAAACATCTTTCGGCGTTCAACTGGTGATTCCCACATTGAATTATCCTTCATGGTGGTGACACTCGCCCCGCGAGGGTAATCATTTAAAACAAATCTAGCACACTGATTCTGTACTTTTTCCAGTTTTTCTATTCGGTTGCGGTGGGGATCCCAACAACTGCTGCATATTCAATACAGGGGCGAATAAATGTAAAGTGCACAGTTTCTATAATTTTGCATGAACACTGCCGAAATTTTCGTCGTATGAAATGAAGCATGCGTACAGCCTTTATAGTTATCATTTCCACATGCGTTTTCCACGTTAAATCGCGAAACAAAATAACCCCCAAGTATTTAACGCTTGAGTTAGTCTGAATTATTTCATTATTTATTATGTAGGTAGAGCCAATGGAGCTTTTCTTTCGAGTAACTCTCACGTGAACATATTTTTTAACCTTCAGATTCATTTTACAGTTGTTGCACCATATTGAAATATTGTCAAGATCAGCCTGTAAGATATTCACATCATTCGAATCATTAACTAGTAATTACTTTATAAATAATTAAGTTGTCTGCAAAAGTCATATTTGATTGTGATCGGACTATTCACCATGAAGTACAACACACTGCTTTCGTTCTCTCAGGTAGCCCTGGAGCCAACGAAAGACATTATTATCAATAGCGAGTAAGGTAAGTTTTTAAATTAGCAATTCATAGTTTACAAGATCAAACCCTTTTCTAAAGTCTAAGAACAAACAGTCTACTTCATCCCCAGTATCCATGGCGGCCGCCAAACAAAAAGTTGGGGCTCCAATCCATGCTGTGAAGGTGGTGGGTCAGCGAAGCTGTGGTATCACCTGCAACGATTTCCTACTGCACTATACAAAATGCCGCCGCTGGTCGCAGCACGCCGCCGCTGGCCGTATTGCCGTTTATTTTCCCTTTGCCGCTCCTAGTATTCACGCTGCTACTCGGGAGTCCTAACTATGCCTGGTCTATTCATTGCGGTTCTGCAGCAACAATGAAATCAGTTGCTATACTCCGTTTAATCTTACGTTTAAGCGCAGCGAATGTTACGAGCCATCGGAGCCAATCGGAGGCCGTGTGAGTGTCACGTGACCTTAGAGAGGGGGCACAGCGACGCACGGAAAGCGTATCACGGGCCGCGTTCACAGAAAGGGATTGGCTAAGATAGCTCGTAGCATCCGCTGCATCCGGACGTAAGGTGAAACGGGGCGTAGGCGGGTTCTTCTTTTATATATGAAAGGCTAATTACGTCACTCCCCACGTCACAAGCTGCCGTCGCCGCGGCAGTTTGGGCAACAGTAATCTTCACCGGCAACGTATGCGGTGAGCGGTACGTGCTTCGCATTGTTTTCAGGAGCTCCTTATCATTCATTATATGGTTAGGATGCTTGTTTCGTGCTTATTCTTTATTGAAACGAATGTTGTGCTGTATGTTGTATGCGTCGTGTTTGTACTTTTCGCTTCAATCTTCTGAAGTTTTTTTTTTTTTTTTCGTGAGAGCGCCGACACCAATACACATGCGGGGAGAAGGAACGTGCTTCGCTATGCTTCGCAGGCGCCGTTATCATCCATTATGCGGTTTGTACTTCACATGAGGGCTTCGAATGACGTCAACCCCTTTCGAAGCAGGTGCAAACCTAATCTTTACCGGAACGCGTGGAAGGTTGTTCCTATTGGTCACACGCGCCTTATCATTCATCATGTGGTTTTGATGCTTGTTTTCTGGTTTTCTTTATTGAAACGGATACTGAGCTGTATGCTGTGTGCTTGTTTTCAAAGGAGATATGCTGTTCCGCCTTCAATGTTCGCCGGGAGTTCTTTGCTTACAACGCCAACGACACGAAAATTTCCTTGGCTGGTAGAGGTATACAGCTTCGCTGTAAAAGTCCAAGGACCGCTAAGCACTTCTTATAAGTTGAGAATGCGAAAGCATGAATTTCGTTCTTCCGCTCCCTTAGTTCGTCTGTGGCGTAGTGGCGTCACCGGCCACGTTCCTGTACTGCCAAGGTAGCGGCCGACGGTCGAACGCGCGCTTTCGTGAGCCGCGCTGAGCTCGGCTGTACAACCTCCTCCGAGTTCGCCCGAACGAGCTCGTGGCCGGGCGGCCAGGCTCGCATTGCACCTCCGCACATCGCCGGGCCGCCGCGTGCGTTGCGCCGCCATGGAGAGGGCTTCTCTGGTGGAGACTTTTGGGACCACGCCGCATAACAGCCAATGGGAGCCTCGTTCCTTTTTGACGCGCGCCAGCCAATGGGAGCATAATCCATCAGAAATCGGCCGCACTTCGCTCCTTTTGGAGACGTGAATTTATCTTCCGTTTTGCGTTGCTTTTTGCGCGGCTTCAAACCTGGGATACGTCAGATCGCGGCTTCACTTCGCTCCTTTGGGACAGGGGAATCTAGGTGCCGTTTGGCGCGGCTCATGACGTCGGCTCGCTCCATGCGATAGTTAATGTTTTCGCATTAAAAGCTAAACTTGACGTTGTTCAAAACGAAGTTGTGGCCGAGTTTATTTCAGAGCTTCCTCTGAACACTCTTAACATAATGTGGTTTCAAAACTACGGCGTCCCACCACAAGCCTGTTCGCAAGCAGTTTGGTTCCTTGGCACAAACTTCCCTTGACAATAAATTGAACGTGATGGACCATTGCCATGGCCTCCAAGGTCGCCAGACCTATTTCCATTGGACATTTTTTGAGGGGCTATATCAAAGACCAAGTTTATGCCACCGAGACGACAAGCCTCGATGAGTTTAAACAGAGGATTGTCACTGCTTGTGCGAATGTTCCACGACAAATGCTGCATCGAGCAATGTCCGGTATGAAAGATCGATTATTGATGTGCATTTCCATGGAGGGCAGGCACTTTAAACATATTTTGTAGAGAACTCGTGCTATGTAAAATCAAAGCCTGATTAAAGTCAATCAAATAAAAACGTGCTTGTTGTTAACAAGAATCGTGACCACTGCATGACTGACGTTAAAGGAAGCACGAATGACATTGCACGTGCTTCTTGTAGAAACGAACTATAAAAACGGATAACCTAAATTTGATAAGGAAAGTGCGATTGTGCTTGTGCGCAAGCGGAGAAAACAACTACAACGCAGAACTGCATTGATAATCTCAAAGCAAAACGCGTGGTGAAGTCTATCAAGTTTAGCGTGTTCGCGAGCACCGACATCAGACTCACTCGATGACTTTCGATTTCTTACCTACTCCAACAAGGCCGCTGCGGGAGCGGGCCTTGAACCGATTTGGGATTGGTCCAAAGCGATTGGTCAAGTGCTGGCAACAACGTACGCGTCACTACACGTCACGCCCCGACGCCTCTTCCGGAGTGAAACTATTACCGCGCTTAGAGCGCTTTTTCCGAGTAAGTTTCGGTTTCCCTCTGCCGTGATTGGCAAAATTCGATACAGAATAAGTCGAAGTAAAATTATTTTTAGTGCGCAGCTCTTAGGCGCCGGTTTCCGGCTTGAGCGGCGTCGCCGTCAGCGTAACCGCGCGTTGCATTATGGGATGTTTCCCATAATGACGTCACGTGTGACTCACGAGCGTGACGAGTGACGTCACTCGTGACGTCACCGCGCCTTGCATTATGGGTAAATTTCCTCTCTAAATTTAGCGGAAAAAGTCCCCGCTAAATTTAGCGGAAAACATTCCCCGCTAAATTAGCGAGAAAAATTCCCCGCTAAAGAGTGTACAAAATTTCACTCTAAAGGCGGAAAAATTTCCCTGATAAATTTAGCGGAAAAATGTTCCCGTTAAATTGAGCGGAAAAAATTTCGCGCTAAATTTAGCGGATAAAAGTTCCGCTAAATGTAGCGAAAAAAAATTCGCTAAATTTAGCGGAAGATTTATTCGCTAAATTTAGCTGAAAAATTTCTCTGCAAAAGGTATTGGAAAAATTCCCCAAAAAATTTAGCGGAAAAATTTCCTGGCTACATTTATCGGAAAAAGTTCCTCGCTAAATTTACCAAAACAATTCCCCTAATTTAGCAAAAAAAATTCCCGCTATTTTTAGCTAAAAAATTTCCCCGCTAAATTTAGCGCACAAATTTTCCCGCTTAATTAGCGTAAAAACATTCCCCTCTAGATTTAGCGGAATATATTCCCCGCTAAATTTTGCGAAAACATTTCCCCGCCAAATTGGGCGAAAAAACATTTCCCGTTAAATTTAGCGAAAAAAATTCCCCACTAAATTTAGCGGATAAGAATTCCCCGCTTAATTTAGCGGAAACCATTCCCCCCCCCCCCCCCAAATTTCTCGGAAAAATTTCCCCGCTAAATTTAGCGGACAAATTTCCCCGCTAAATATAGCGTGAAAAATTCCCCGCAATATTTAGCGGAAAAACTTCTCCGCTAAATTTAGCGGGGAAATTTTTTTTCGCTAAATTTACCGGGGAAATTCTTTTCCGCTAAATTTAGTGCGCAATTTCCGCCATCATGTTCCTGGGGCTGCTTCATGCACCGATCGAACGGATCCCCATGGCTCGCTGCTGACCTGCCCAACCCACCTCTACGAGATTCGGACATCTGCGAATCGGACTGCCATCGTCCCCAATACCAACAACCGATGTCGTCGTCATCTTGCATGTATATACTCATCACATTATCATCCTCAGGGGCCTTATGAACAGCCTTAGCCCAGGGCCCAAAAATTCCTTAATCCGGCCCTGGCTACTGCAGTTCTAGAACATCGGTGGTTTTGAAAGAACCAAGTTAGATGGACACGTCAGAATTCTAACTTATCGGTAATACCTTGAAGAAGACACGTGCTGAATACATGTAGCGATTGTGGAAACGGCAGATTTAGAAATAGAGACTTTTCATTACAAGCTCGACCACTGATTCTAACTAAGTATTCTGAATCCTAAATTTAGATTAACCGAAAATGTATTACCAGACGCACCACTCGCTGACGGTAACTGTCAAATGGCGACGATATCTCAAGATCCCTCCTGAAAGTCATTCTTAAGAAAAACAAAGATTTTTTTTCGCTGAATATCAGTTAATATCGTTTAACAGTAAGTCATTTATGGTTACGGTTACGGTTACGGTTTTTATCAATTTCAAATAACGGTTTCGCTCCGATTAAGGTTACTGAAAAAATTTGGTTCCTAAACGGTTTTCGGTTTCGGTTACTGTTATGGTTTGAGTCCCTGCTTGTAGGTACATGAAATCGTTTATAAATGAAAGCAAAAGGAATCACGAATATGTATCTAAACAATATAAGCGTACAGTTATTTCTTTAGGGGCGAAGCTCCTTAGGGTCTAGCCTTGTCCGTCCGTCCGTCCGTCCGTGCTCACATCGATTGCCATCCCATCTGTCTTCTTAAAAAAGAAAAAAAATGTTTGCGCAGTCGACAGGATTCGAGCCTGTGCGGGGAGACCCCAATGAATTTTTAGTCCATCGCCTTAACCACTCAGCCACGACTGCGGGACGAGTAGGGGGCTCTGAGATGTGGTAGTAAGTCGAGAGCTGGGGATGTCATAGATGAAACGTTGCATGTAGCCGCTCAACGTCTATACAGGAAAGGGCGCTGCGGTCATGTGCGTATGTAATCGCGTTAAACTTTGCATGCATTGGCTCAACGTTTATAGACGAGAGGGCGGTGCGGTCAAATGCTCAAATGCGTATATAACCACGTTCCATACCACACATTCTCTTTGTGACATGGATGGTTGACTTAAGCGGTGGAGATGCGTTCCGACGGCTTCTAGCGGATCCAAGCTGATCCGCTAGAAGTACCACTGGCTCTGCTTTTCATCGACCATAAAGCAGTAATAATGAAGTCGAAACGCAACCCGGAAGTCAGCACTACCTATGAGGAATTAAAAAAAATCAGCACTACCGATGAACAATAAAATCAGTATCATCAGCATTTACGTAGCAGCTGCGTCTTAGTCGCGGACGTTAGGCGCACCCGGTGCGAATCCCGAAGGCCTTTGGAGCGAAATGACGAGAACATACCTGGACTCGTTTGTCGCTACGCGAACGCCCGATTGCCTCCAGCCAAATAGCATTCAGATTGTCATCTTTCGGGGCGACATGGCTGCTGGAACTCGCTTTCCCGATCGCTCATCTAGCAGCACTTCACAGAGCACCGGCGCCGTTTTACAGGAGTTGACATCTCCAAAACGTCGGCATTTGCACTTGCAAGCAAACAAAATAAAAATAAAAGCACGCTAAGAAAGCAAAGAGGAAAACGAAAGTAACAAACCGCGCTATGAAAGCAAAAACTCCGCGTCGCTTCCCATCACTAACACCTGCGACAGCTGCTAAACAAACACTACTTCACTTCAGGAAGTCTCACTCAAGCACCTGGGTCAACACGAAACACTGATCACTTCGGCGAAACGACTAGTCGAGGTAGGCGAGTCAGGCGGGAGCAGAGACTTCGGCGGCCATGAAATAACGGCGATGCTTTTGTTTGTTATGCTACGAATCCAAACGGAAGTGCCCGTCTTGTAAACCTTTTGTAGAAAATAATAACTCTCAATACATGGGTTATTCTTTAAACGTAAAAATATGCCGCCCAAAAGGAAATTACAACATGTAACAAAGGTTTAACAACCAAGATCTAAGCTGTCAATCAAACTCTGAGCCAATGAGAAGTATAGCAGCCAATTGGGACTAAACGTATCAGAACACCAACTTTGTGGCGCGCGATTTAAAACGGATGAAATAGCCGCAAACTAAAATAAGTCTCACGCAATAAATATTGCTCTTAAATATTTTTTTCTCGCGGAAAAAGTGTTTTTTGACATAATTGTCCAAATTAGGTTGTTTAAAAAAATTTTTTTTTCTTTGCAGTTATCCTTTAATTCCTTATTTCGAATTGTTTTTCTTCGCGTTCTCCCCATCGAAAAGCATGCGGGAAGCGCCTCAGCACGCACCTCGTCTCGCTGCGCCGCAGTGTTCTTCCGCACCATAAAGGCCGTCTGCTTTCATCGCCGTCACCATGGCGATGAACGCCGGATGACCTTTTCGTACAGCGCGTGCATCACTGCGGACCGTGTACAGGTACTTTCCTATTCATATCGTCGAAATGGTAGAAACTATAAACTTTGGAGTATTAACACACGACCATGTGCCGTGATTAACGTTGAGCTGACTACGACCTTTGAGGCAACGACTTGATCGAACGACGTTTTAGAGAACAAAGCCCCGCCCATGATGTTTCATCGAAAGACACTTTAGCGAATGACGGTGTTCATTTGAGCGAACGGTGGATTAGCGATGCCGTTCTGGCAACACCATTTTATTGAACCGCTTCGGGACTCCGTTTAAGAAAAATAGCGACCTGCCTTCTTCATCCCAAAACGAAATCGACTTCATTGCGTGTTTGAAGCTCCTCTGAGAGCTATTCAAGGGAGGAGATAACTTGAAAGATCTGCGCTGTTTCTGTTAAAGCCCCAGTATCTGGGAAAATTGGCACATTCTCTTGCCTCCTCGTAAAGTGCGATCGAAGATGTCAGATAGACACTTCGAGAAGGTTCTGATTCTAAAGTCAAATAGAGCTCTTAAGTGAAACATATAACTTGTCCTGGAATGCTCATGTGTATGCTGTTTTTTCTTATTTCTCGCGTTGACACCAATAAAGCACATTTATCGAACTCGTTTTTGTGTGTATTCATAGTATAAAAAGCTTTACTTCCAATATATTCTGACAAAATTTTGGGAAAATAAATAAAGAAAGTACCTTTGAAGGAACTGTACCTGTACCTAGGTGCATTTTTAAGCGAGTACCTAGTGTTGCGTCCGAGGGGTTCTCCTAAGGTTCCCAGCATGGCCCCGCTACCAAATGCCCGGCACAATGCAGGGCAGACAAGCCAAAAACAAGGGGCACGACAAAAAAAAAAGAAAGCTCTATATCAACATATTTACATCAGCGTTTTAGTGTTCGAATTCTCGATCATCCACATACTCGATCTGCGAGCGTCTCCCTTTATATAAACTCTCAATCTCGCCGAACTCTTGCTCCTCCAATCCCAATGGCCAACGTGGCCTCGATCAGTCAATAGTGAACAAGTCTGTGTGCAAGCCGCAAGCCAATGCCGCTGAACTTAGTGTCGGGTCTCAAGATGTGGTGGCTCGTGTTGCTGGTGAGTCACACACACACACACACACACACACACACACACACACACGCACACCACACGCACACGCACACACACACACACACACACACACGCACACGCACACGCCACACACACACGCACGCACGCACACACGCACACACGCACGCACGCACGCACACACACACACACACGCACGCACGCACGCACGCACGCACGCACGCACAGCTTTTACGAAGGTTGTCTCCTGAGCTGAACTCTCCCAAGTTCTCTGCACGAGACGCCGGTCGGTGCGAGACCGCGCTCTGGTCGGCTGAACCAGAGGCACGTGCTGCTCTTGAGGGAGAACGCTTCTCAGCACTGGACGGGTCCGTCGCAGCCGCCCACAACAGGTCCGCGGTTGAGCGGGCCATTAGCAGAGAAACAAGCGCTCTTCCGCCGACGGGTAGACGCAGGTCCGGCCTTACACAATCAAGCGCCCTGGGCGAATACCGGCCGTGGCGCCCCCCCCCCCCCCCTTTTTTTTATACGCCCCTATCTACTGGATATGACATCACGTTGTTAGTAAACATGTGAGTAATGGCCCAACACGAGCGTTTTGTCAGACGATAACCGCATTCCAAAAACGAAGGGCGCTGTGTTCAAATAAATATAAAAAAAGCTAAAATAATTTCAAAAGGGGGGCTTGGCGGCGCCCCCCTATTGATGGCGCCCTGGGCGACCGCCCAGGTCGCCCACCCCTAGGGCCGGCCCTGGGTAGACGGTCTGAAGGCGGAGCAGCCCGCAGCCGC
Source organism: Ixodes persulcatus (assembly GCA_013358835.2). Taxonomy (NCBI): domain Eukaryota; kingdom Metazoa; phylum Arthropoda; class Arachnida; order Ixodida; family Ixodidae; genus Ixodes; species Ixodes persulcatus. The sequence continues at coordinate 25,517 of JABSTQ010009978.1, read as the reverse complement.
TCTGCAGAAAGCCTGATGACTCGCTGCTCGCCTCGAGGTCCCAGACCAAGCGCTGCACCCATTTCATCCACCGCCATCGGCTCATCCCCGCTTTCGAAGCGATGACGGTGCCGGGCTCGCTGAAACAGACGACCTTCCACCCGCGAAAGGCGCTGGACGCAGACCGACGGCCGGGTGCCGACATTCCGGAATTATGGCCCGGGGGGCCGTTCATAACACTAGGGATGTACCTAGGTACCTTTTCGTATGAGTAACTGTAACTGTTTCTTATGTACATTTTTTTAGTAACTTTTACGACCCTGCCTTGGGGAGCGATCTGTACTGCCCCACTATTACAACATCTGACGTCACGGTCTCAGTGATACCGATAGAGCCTCTCAGAACAAATACAAAAATTCAATAACTTCGCACAAAAAAAGCTTCTGGTGACTTCTAACTGGGGTAAACAGTTCAGATGCGTCTGTCTATCAATATGTTGAACCATTTTCCAGACAAATCATTGACCATCGAAGTTTCACCGGAGCAGGTGCTCCGTAATTCGTGTGGCCTCTTGCATATAAACCAGTCATTCTTCTCGATGGGATTTCAACCTTTGCTACCATGTCCTCAGTAAGGTACGGCCTCACAAATCTTTGCGATCTTTCTCTCGGCTTCTTTTAAGTTGTTCTCGTAAGCACCGGCTTCAGCCGGTTGTGCTGTTAACTCTGTGCTCGCCATATTCTTCCGCATGGGCACGCACAAATATATAAAAAAGAAAGCACCCGACGCCCCAAGCGACCGGACATGTAGTCTGTGCAAACTCCGTTCATCTTACACCAGGAATATGTTTCTTACATGATTCGCGGAGATTCACCCCATCAACCTCTAGGTCCTCTGCTAGTCTCCGGTTATTAGCATCTTCCCAACCATAAAATCTGTTGATATGTTCATTAAATTCATCAATTGTGCGCGCGTACTTTACCTAGAATCATCAAATCCCTTTCAACATGTTCCATGGTGTCCTCGTGTTTCTTCTGTCTCGCTCACTTCTCAGAGAAAAACAAAAGTATATAAATCGGAACTGTAAACGTAATATCTATTCCGTATAATCGTTTTACCATTAACGAGAAATTCTTGTAGAGCGTATTTGATATTTAGGAACACTTAAAGCCTAAAACAAGCTAGAAAACGAAAAAGCTGCCTTCAAATATTGAGCCACTACTACGGTTATCAACCCACCGGCAGCTATCTCGAAGCTTGACTCACAGGCACTATTGGCGACGATGAGAACAGCACAAGAACAATGTAATCTTTCAACATACATTCGGTATCGGGAATCCGGGTATTCTAGCATCCCTGTCCACGACCGGTGTCACTTGTAGCAATGTCTCTCAGCGACATTCGACGAAATGGAAGGCAGAATACGTAGATAACGTTCTCTTCTGAAAAGACCGTCGGAAGCGGCAAATTGGGCACTTTGGCTGCAGTCACCATGCTGCCACTACGGTCAATTCTTTCGCCTCTGGCGCTAGCTTTTCTTTTCTTAGTTTCAATCGGAACCTTCATGCCTACCTCCAATGCCCAAGCAAGTGCCGACGCGAAGCTCTGGGCCCTTCTTGTGGCAGGTTCTCATGAATATTACAACTATCGCCACCAGGCAGACATCTGTCACGCGTACCATGTTCTGCACAACCATGGCATTCCAGATGAACGCATCGTGGTAATGATGTACGACGACATCGCTCACGACCCATCCAATCCCACGCCCGGAATCCTCGTCAACCACCTGAATGGCTCAGACGTTTACACAGGAGTGCCCAAGGACTACACGGGAGACCTCGTCACTCCGAAGAACTTCTTGAGCATCCTGCAGGGGAAGAAAATCAAAGGAGGCAGCGGGAAGGTAATCGCAAGCGGTCCGAACGACCACGTGTTCGTCTACGTTGATGGTCAAGGTGCCTATGAACTGATTGCTTTCCCGGACGACGAGCTTCACGCGACAGACCTGATCGGCGTCATAAAACTGATGCACGAGCAGCAAAAGTTTGGAAAACTGGTCTTCTACGTCGAGGCTTCAGAGTCCGGGTCGATGTTCGAAAACCTCTTGCCAGACGACATCAACGTGTATGCGACGACGGCGGCCAGCAGTGTCGAATCATCCTACGCCTGTTATTATGACGATTTCAGACAAACATTTTTGGGAGATGTGTACAGCGTCAAATGGATGGAAGACTCGGATCGCGAGGATCTGCACAAGGAAACCCTCCTGAAGCAGTTTAAGATCGTCAGGTCTGAGACAAACACGAGCCACGTCATGGAATTCGGTGACTTGAAGATAGCCAACCTGAAGGTCAGTGAGTTCCAAGGCGCCAAGTCTGCTCCTCCCATAGTTTTGCCCAAAGCACCCTTGGATGCAGTCGACAGCAGGGATGTGCCCATTGCCATTGTTCGCAAGAAACTTCAGAAGGCAACGGACCCTCAGATCAAGCTTTCACTGAAACACAAGCTCGACCAAATGCTTCGAAACCGGGCTTTCCTGAAGGAAAAGATGGTAGAGCTCGTGTCGTTTGTGACGCTCGGTGACGCTGAGAAGACTGAGCAGCTGCTTAAGGCGAAGATTCCTCTGAGGGACCACACCTGCTACGAGCAAGCCGTGCGATACTTCGACGCCACGTGCTTTGAACTCTCGGCTAACCCTCACGCCCTCGCCCACTTACGCATGCTTGTCAATATGTGCGAAGAAAAAATTTCCGTTAGTGAGATTCGCGAAGCGATGGACAATGTCTGCACCCATCCAACAGTCGTCGGCATTGTCTAGTGTTGTACTTCCCGTTGATTCAGCCTTTTCATTTCTCTATTTGATGTAACACAGTAATCAATATATTTATCCACATGCGCGAGTGCCCTTTATTTTATGCCTTTGCTTTGCTTTGGGAAATGCAAAGTAAGTGAATTATTTAGAGCGTATACTGCTTTGAAAAAGTAAGCCTATAAACTCCGTTTTACTTTAGGTTCGACCTCAGCCTACGCCACGATTCGGTGGAGCCAATAAAACAGCGCATAAAGTGTGTCGTCACAGCGCTGATCGCGTTTCTGCGTTTGTTTGTTTGCTGTCACCGACTGAACCAATCACGCACAGGGAACGCGCCGCAATCTTGGGCCAATTTTTTTGTGCGTGATTGGTTTCGAAGACCGAAAAACAAAATTTAGGTTTTGCGTACTTGCAGTGTGGAACACGCAGCGCTAAAGGAAACACACATTGCTTGCGTTCGCTCGTATACACATTACTGAAACTCGCTATTGTTTTTCACCTGTCTTCCAACGCCAGCAAAACGTGCTGGAGTCAGCAGACGAGCAATCGGCTAGGCGTTCCTTCAAACTGCGAAGGCTGAGATCGGCAAAACGTGCGTTTATGGTCGTACATAACTGTACTCCGTTTCACTTTAGAGAGTTTTTTGGAAACCCTTTTGGCACATCCGATATGGTACGATGGGCCCTCCGGTCGGAACTGCGCGAGTCTTCTATGTATTATTTTTTATTTATTCAATACTGCCCCCTCATTGAGGTTTTAGCAGGGTGGACACTGTGGTACAACAAAATACACCAATCTTCACGAAAAAGTACATGACAGCAAGAAGACACGCTGAAAACTATGTCCCGATCACGCAAGCCGGTTCGCACAAGTCATTGTGATACACTTATAGAAAACATTTCAAAACGCCGTTCAGTAGTTGAAAATTATACATTTTCATCACACTAACAAAAAGAGAAAATAAATAGGTATAAAAGCAATATTCATCCGTGCCCTTGGGGACATGATCGCCTATCAATGGCTAAAAAGAGGAAAGAAAGAAAGTAGGAATTCGATCGTCATCGCCACAAAACACTTCAAAAACCTTATTTGCTTTATTGTCAGCTCAGGGAGATAAATGTGATGCTTATCTTTAATTGGTAGTCTGCTTTATTAAGTTCTGATAGGAAGGTCGCCAGAGAATTACTGCCTACAACTTCTGGGCCGAGGCAGTTCCATTCAAGAATTGTCCTAGGAATGTACGATTGCGCGAAGACGTCGTTATGGCTGGAATATTATTTCAATGAAAGTGAGTGAGAACTTCTTGTAACGCGCGGTTAGAAGAATGAAATGTGGTCACTTTTATTTATTTTTTGCTGGTTATTTACTTGTAGAAAAATAAATTTAAGTCGCTCCCGTTGACGTCTCAAACTGAGGCTTTTAAGATTAGCAGCTGCCATTAGGGCGGTTGGTAATACCGATAAGCTATACGAACTGTACGCAAATCGTGCTGCCTTTCGCTGAATACGTTCCAGTTTATCTTTCGCTGTTGCAGTGTAAGTGTCCCAAACGATTGCCGCGTACTCAAGGATGGGCCGTAGGTACGTTTTAAACATGAGAAGTCTTACTTCTGAAGGTGGACAGTCTCTAAGAAATTGCCTTAAGTATCCCGGTTTCTTAAATGCCTTCTTGGTAATATAGTCTATATGGTGGTTCCACTTCATGTCGCTCGTAAGACTAACTCATAAGTATTTAAATGAATTTACCGTATTAAGTTGGGTGTCCTCTAAAACGTATCGGTTATCTAGCTGTTGTTTTTATCTAGTGAACGTCATAGTTACCTTCTTTTCAAGGTTCAGTGATACGTGCCAATTCTCACACCATTTAGCAATTCTCGCCAGGGCTGTGGTTAATAGCGCTTGGTCTTCGGCGCTAAGTATTTCGTGGAATAGTATGCAGTTGTCTGCAAAGAGCTTAATTTGACTAAGTTCCACCAATGCACACTGACCAAGACCGGACTTGACTAAGTTCCACCAATGCACACTGACTGTTCACTTGAGGAAAGATAATCTTGGATCCAGTCGCATAACATGTCGTTTTTTAAAAGCATCCTCAGTTTTAAGAGTAGTTTGTAGTGTGAGACCCGGTCAAACACCTTTGCGAGGTCCAAGAATATTCCGTCGACTTGGCCTCGCCTATTGAGTACTTCTGTAATGTAATGGACTGTTTCTAGTAACTGTGTACTTTTTCGAGAAACCCTGTCTGAACCCGTGCTGTCTATTGTCCAATAATTTGTTTCTTTCAAGAAAATATGCGATCTGTTTGAAAATGACGTGTTCCAGGATTTTTCCAGACACACACAAGAGCGATATTGGTGTGTAGTTTGTTACAAATTGACTCTCTCCCGATTTTAATACTGGGGTAATTTTGGCACGTTTTCACTCCCGTGGTACTTTACACGTCGAGAAAAACTTCTCATATATTATACAGAGGTACTTAACACATCATTGTGCGTATCTCTGCAAGAAAGCATTTGGAATGTCGTCAATGCCTGGGGATTTTTTTGGTATCCAAATTGAGTAACAGCGACAGAACACTTGAGTCTCTTATGGATAAGTTGGTTAGGAATAGAGCAGAAGTTTGGGGCTCACTAATTTCGGTGTTATTATTGTTATCGACCGTGAATACTGATTTAAAATATCGGTTGAAGCAGTCAACCAAGGCGGACGGGTCACTAATAATGCCTGCATTCACTCACAGACTAGAAAGAGATTCAGTTTTTTTTTGTTTTGTTTTGTTTCTTTGACGACGAAAGATATCTCCAGAACTTAAGTGGTGAAAAACGCAAAAATGAGACCAAGGTTTTGTTGTGATATCTATATTTTGCTTGTTTTATATGGCAAGTCAGCTCTACGCGTAATTTATTTAGTCTCTCAATGGCCGGAGAGGACGATGCCCGCTTACATGTTTTTTTGGAATCTTTTAGCCTTCCTTTGTAGTTGTAGTATTTCCCTTGTAACCCAAGGATTTTTCTTATTTGCAATCTTGTTTTTGGTGGGAACGCATTGCCTAATATTTTCATGAACAATTGATTTGAAGAATGCCCACAGTTCGTTCACGCTGTTACAGTCTAGCTCGCTCATTGTTTCGAACTCAGAAAAATGAAGATCTAACCTATCAAGAACACCCTCGTCATCAGCCTGCAGAAAATTAAGTACCCCAGTTGTTTTGCTTGGTTTGTGGGGAGAGAGTTCAACAGCTATCGTGAACAAAACTATACTGTGGTCATATGTGCCTCGGAGCAACGTAGTGTGCGTAGCATGACTTGCAAGCCTATCACTGATAAAAACCAAATCCAGCGTTGATGCTGACTCGCCACTTTTTCGTGTCGGGTCTTTCACCAATTGCGTAAGGTTATGAAAAACTGCTTTGTCAACCAGTGGTTCTGCCGAAGGCGCAAGAAAAATTGGGACCGGACGTGTTCAGTCGATGTCGGGGACGTTGAAGTCTCCCACGACTATGAGGTTACGATTACTTAGACAATGGCAACAGAGGTACTCATTTAGTTTGAAGAAAAAATTGAGATCCGTTTGAGGGGGGTGGTAAACCGCACCGATAACAACGTTGTTTTTTCTAAGGGCCACCGATGCCAAGACACATTCTATTACCTCGATATCTTCCAATCTGCTCAGTACTAGCGATTCGTCGTATAGACCGACACGCGGTTTACAAACAAGCCCTCTTTGCCCACGCCATGGTGTGGGCACTGCGCGTGCGCAGAAACCGAATGCGCGCGAAGTGAAGCGTCTGCGCCTGCGCAGTGCCGTCAACAGCGCCACCGCAGCTGCGTGACGTCAGGGCCGCGTGTCGGTCTATACAATAGCGACACTCCCACTTCGACCTTCTCTCTCTGTGCGTAAAATTCGGTAGCCTGGTGGACAAATTTCGTGATCGCCGATCTCTGGACTGTTTTTACGATTACATGCGGCGAGTAAGTTACTATTAGGCTTTCAAAGAGTGCGTCTTGTTCGCAATACTTGGAGCGTTAACATTGATGCAGCGTAGTTCTTTGTTATGGTATGTTTGTCATGTTTGGGAATCGAGTTCCCGTGTATGGGAAGGAAGCTTCACGCTGGTATTTTTTGTCGCATTCCACGCGAATAGTTCTTTGCCGATCCTCAGTTTGTTATGTACCAGGGATGCCTTAACTTCCTTCCCATCTAATGTCAAAGCTACTGTCCCACAATAACTTTCTTATCTGTCTAGTTTCCATCGAGTAGTCCTTACGATCCGAGAAGTCAGTTCCTTTGAGTTTATAGCAGTTTTTCAGGATTTTCATATTTTCGTAAAGTTCATGAAGTTTTATTATCATGGGTCTTGGACGGTCCGAACCTCCTCTCCCTAATCGGTGCCGCCTTTCAATAGATTTTACGTTGACGTTAAGTATTTGCTCAAATATATTTGTCACCGTTGCTATGTAAAGTGAATCGTTTGTTTCTTCCTCTGTCTCGGGAACACCGTATATTATTAAGTTGCTACGTCTACTTCTGTCCTCGAGATCTATAGTTCTTCTTTCTGCAGCTGCAATGGATCTGTGTAACGTGATCATGTTAGCCTGGAAGTTAGCTTGGAAATCATGGGCAGCCTGCCCAGTTGTCTCTAAGCTCTGGATTCGATTTTCATAAGACTGTAGCCTGCTCTCAATACCCTGAATTGATCTTTCTAGTTTCTTCTGGGCATTCGTAATCTCCGTCAAGCTGCCCATGACCTCCTGGCGCATCGTTGTTTGACTACTAAGAATTTCAGCTATCTGTTCCTCTAGTTGGGTTGGACCGGGCTTGGATTCGACGTCACCACAAAGCATTATTAGTACACGTTTGAGTTTCATCAGATACCAACAAAGTTTCAGAGCGCTTTTCAAAATACAGCTTGGGCACGTCAGCTGAACAAGGCATACATTATTCGAACTTTTTGTAGAATAACAACAACTAAATTGCATGTGGTAAATGAAGGGGATTAGCCATCTTCACAGGCTGCGCGCTGACGTGCCCACTGAAGTGCCGCTCGCTCGACGGCTCTCTTATCTGGCTGCTGGTTCCTGTAGACGGCGCAGCGTTCTTGTTTGGGTCTTGCATGACGATCGGGAGATGACACAGCGATCCTTGGTGATAGTCTGTCGAAGATTTGCTTAGTGTTTCCGCGTAGATTTCCGAGTGCGCCGCGATAAGCAGGATGACCTGCAGGTGGTAAATGAAGGGATTAGCCATCTTCACAGGCTGCGCGCTGACGTGCCCACTGAAGTGCCGCTCGCTCACGGCTCTCTTAATCTGGCTGCTGGTTCTGTAGACGGCGCAGCGTTCTGTTTGGGTCTTGCATGACGATTCGGGAGATGACCCAGCGATCCTTGTGATAGTCTGTCGAAGATTTGCTTAGTGTTTCCGCGTAGATTTCCGAGTGCGCCGCGATAAGCAGGATGACCTGCAGGTGGTAAATGAAGGGATTAGCCATCTTCACAGGCTGCGCGCTGACGTGCCCACTGAAGTGCCGCTCGCTCGACGGCTCTCTTATCTGGCTGCTGGTTCCCAACGTAAGCGGTAAAACCGCTTACGTTGCGAGCATAGGTTTTGCAGCGAAGAAGTTGCTGCCATGTACGGCAGACTGAGTTTTACTTTCTTTTTCGTTTTGGAAAGAGAATGTATTGCTGTGTTACACAAGTCCTCCTGCATACAGACAACGAAGTTTAATTATATTTGTCTTGTTTACTCGGTTTGAAACCCTAAAAACAGGTTTTTGACGACTTATTGCTTCCATCATTTTGGAGTATGCAAGACAGTTATCTCGCTGCTCTGGTTTCGGTTACGAAAGCAAGGCAAAATGCTCGTAGTTCCCGCCCTCAGTACACGTTGGACACCTTCCACACTTTGACACAAGATAACTGGATGAACAAGGATTTACATTTACTTCAGAGGTCACTTTCGCCGCTTCCTCACCGTCGAGCAGCCGGATCAGCTGGCGGCAAGCCGCGGATGAAAGGCAAGCCGCGCATCAACAGCCCAAGCGCACTCAGTGCCGATGCGGGCTTCTGTCAACCGGTAGCCCAGCACTAACCGTGAACGTTCCAGCTCTTCATCATGATACGGTGTTGCAGAAAGCAGGGTAAAATACAACTACACGGACCACCGAATCAAACGCTTTGTTATCGTAAATCTTGGATTGTGATTGCGCCTTTGTAGATTATCTTATTCGATTTGCTGGAGACGCAAACGACGGGCATAACAAAATCGTTTGCATATTCCGCATACCTCGCAAAAGCACTTACCCAGTCACCTTGCGAAGAGCGCGAAACGCGGAGTCCGCACCGTCCTGACTTACCAGTCCTTTACCTGCTTTAGAGCAGTTTGTACCTGCTAGTAGCTAGGTATGTCTGAAACTGCAACGGGACAGTGCCAGAGAGAAAAGAGACAGTTGTGAAAGCTGTTTCGCTCTCCCCAATTTCTCAACTCTCAAGTGATTGTAGCATAATAAATTCACAAACACCTCTTCCCAAAATAAAGAAAAAGCACCATGTTCACTACGTAAAAAAATGGTCTCAGTTCATGCATCTGTGGGCAGGAAGGAAACGTTGCCTAATTTATTCACACCGCATGATGAGCGCAACAAACTCACACGAGAATTAGAGGAAAATATCGGTGGTGACTTAAGTTTCCCTGAAATTCTGTATAACCGGTCGTTTGCAGGTCCGAATTATCTACTTGGGCGGTGTGCGTCGCTGTGCAAGCGCATTCCAACAACACGAACCATAAAAAAGGCAGATTTAGGAGAACAATCCGGAGTCCATTTGTTATATTCCGGCCCATGGTCGAAATAGGTGCGCTGGGAGGTGCCGAGTCACCATACCGTGAGTCGAGGCTGCGGTGACGATAGCGCGGCAGATTCCCGAACCGCTCCGGGCGGCTAAGATCAAACAGCAGCCAACATCTCAGATCGAAGGTTGGCAGCAGAGTGGCTCGCCTGTGCTGCCAGCCTCGCGTAGTTTATTCGCTCACGCGCGTGCCGTCGCTGGCGGAACGGCAAGCGCACAACCGCGTTATATCTGAATGCACAATAAACACAAAACACACATTTTTTATGATTACAACGCCGTTGTTCAATTGAAACGACGTAGTTTTGAAAACACCCGCAGCTTTTTACTCACGGTATGCGTCGAGAATCTTCCACATTTTGAAACGGAACGAAGGAAGATTTACTTTTAAAAACGCTCGCTGCGTCCTTCCGGACCAGCTGGACCGGATCAGACGACGACGACGGGACTGAACCCGTTGAACCTCAAACCCCCCAATAAACAATTTGCGCTTCGTGTAAGTATGAGCTTCTACCTTCAAGTACCGCACCACACACCACGAAGGTTTCAACTTTTTGTCGCTTCGCCGTGTTGCACAAAACAGAACGAGATCGCCGAAGTCAAAGCAGCGCTGTCGTGAACCTTGGCTTGTGGTTGCGCACTTGTGGACCGTGACTCCCTTCGCTTCCAAACCACGCACGACGATTACGAATGATACTTTCCGTCTTCCGGCAACATCACATGGGCACTTCTCCGGCCTCGTCTTCGCTACATGTGCTCGCAAACCGCGTCAAACCAAAACAACGTGCGTTGTTGCTAGATTTTCTCCGACCAAACAAAAACAACGAAAGCAAACCGGCTCTACCTTCTAGCGTACATGGGCGTTGCGCCGTGGCCAGATTTTTTCCGTCAGCTCTAACTTAAAGATGACTTACAGATGCAGCAACACTGGTATCAAGTTTTAATATGGCGGCCCCCACGGAGCGCCGTAAATTCTGAGGAGGGTGCATTGGAAGCGGCGGCACCTTCCCCCCCCCCCCCCCCCCCCCACCACCCTGGTAGCTACAATGCAACTGCTAGACAAACAAACAAATGTCGAACTTACATGGATAAATACCTCGAGCAAAATATTTGGAATCGGGCGGCAAGTTGCGTCACCTAGCGAGATTTCTAGCAGCCTTTGACGAAAAAAACAACAAATCTGTTAGTACGCTGCGAACGATCACGAGTAGAGAGCAACCCTACATACATTGCAGAGAGGACGAGCACCACATATTACACAGCACCGACTTAGACATACACACAATACAATGACACTGCACCCGCACCCGCACCCGCAACCGACACTTCCTAGTCGACGTGCCTTTCTCCCCGCGGCGTATATAAGCTTGACATGTGCGGGTGGGCCCTTTGGTCGCTGACCGTTAAAGATTTACTGAAGACGACGCAAAACACGGCGCAATGGACAACCGTGTGTAAGAACTGTTTGCATTTAAAAGCTATGGAGGCAAAATCTATAATGTTAGTCCGTTGCGAAATATAACGATGTATTAGCAATAAATCTTAAACCGGTCATGATTAAGTTCAAATGTTTGTTATCTTGTTTGATCAGTGTTATGAGCAGTCCGACTAGCTTGAATCAGATAGAAAAAACAAATTATTGGGATTTTATCATTATGTATTCAATAATAAATAAAAATGATCCTTGTGCAAAGCATTTTTTTATATATTCTTGTCAAGGACATCCGCCCAACACTTCACTTCCGCTAGTTGCAGTACGCGTACGGGAGCAGACGCCTTCACTTTTGGGGCGTTTTGATGCATTTTTTGTCGTATGTGGTGTCGGTGTCGAGTGGATCGGTGGGGCTTGGGAGTTTGTGACCCGTGTTATTTGTGATCACTGGTGTAGCGCTGATGAGTTTTTTTCTTATACCACCACCACCCCGAACTTTGAAGATTTACGGGCCCGTGGCACTGCATTATGCTGAATCGCGAGCTCCTTCTCCGTTGACGTCGTTTTCCTGGTACTACTCGTGGATACTGCAAGCGTTTAAACAGTGTGCACCGTCTAGCCAAATTTTGCTTTACACGACCGAATTCTGCTTTAGAAGAGAGATTTTTTTTCTCGGCTTTCGAACCATTTTAGGTAAAGTTGTTTGAATTGAATGTGTACTGTTATCGTAAATCTTGGCTTGTGATTACGCCTTTTTAGATCATCTTATTTGTTTTGCTGGAGAGACGCAAACGACGGGCATAACAAAATCGTTTGCTTATCCCGCATACCTCGCAAAAGCTCTTTCCCAGTCATTTTGCGAAACACGGAGTCCGCACCGCCCTGACTTCCCAGACGTTTACCTGCTTTAGAGCAGTTTGTACCTGCTAGTAGGTATGTCCACTGAAACTAGGGGCAGTGCCAGAGATAAAAGAGAAAAAGTTGGGAAAGCTTGCTCGCGCTCCCCAATTTCTGAACTCTCAAGTGATTGTACCAAAATAAATGCACCAACGCCTCTTCCCAAAATAAAGAAAAGGCACTATGTTCACTACGTAAAAAAATGGTCTCAGTTCATGCATTTGTGGGCAGGTAGGAAAGCTTGCCCAAATTTATTCACAACGCATGATGAGCGCAACACTCTCAGGCGATTTACAGGAAAATATCGGTGGTGACTTACGTTTCCCTGAAATTCTGTATAACCGGTTGTTTGCAGGACCGAATCATCTACTCGAGCGGTGTGCGTCGCTGTGCAATCGCAGTCCAACAACACGACGCATAAAAACGGCAGATTTAGGACAACAATCCGGACTCCATTGTTCAATTAAAACGACGTAATTTTATTGAAAACGCCCGCCGCTTTTTACTCACGGTATGCGTCGGGAATCTTCCACATTTTGAAACGGAACGAAGGAAGATTTACTTTTGAAAACGCTCGCTGCGTACTCACGGACCAGCTGGGCCGGATCAGCTGACGACGACGGGACTGAACCCATTGAACCTCAACCCAACAACAACCAATTTGCGCTCCGTGTTAGTGTGGGTTTCTACCTCCAAGCCCCGCTCCACACACCATTACCACGAACGTTTCAGCTCAACTTAAGAAATTGGGAACAGCGCGCAAGAAAGACGAGGACAACGAGAGTAGAGCACAGGACAAGCGCTGACTATCAACTAAAGTTTTATTAAAAACGGCTAAAACAAGAAAACACCACAAAGCTAACCAACGCCGAAACAACCAACGGCGTGTCGCTCACCATGCATCTATAAAATCGATCTCTTTTTTGTGAAGATAAACCGAAGGCTAGCTGACGCAGTGCCCCGAGCCAGCTTTTTCGATAGCATGCGTCTCCAGCACCTCTCTTTGCTCTTTTGTGCGCCCCCTGCCAATGATGATGGTATCTTTAAAGACGGGGTGACAGAAGTAGTCTCTGCTTGTGTCACCCCGTCTTGCTTTTGTCACCCCGAAACAACCAACGCCGAAACATTGCTTGTTTCGGCGTTGGTTGGCTTTGTGGTGTTTTCTTGTTTTAGCCGTTTTTAATAAAACTTCACTTGATAGCCAGCGTTTGTCCTGTGCTCTACTCTCGTTGTGCTCGTCTTTTTCTCGCGCTGTTCCCAATTTCTTAAGTCATGAACCAACTCGCTTGCATCGCCACCTTAATTCGTTTCACCTCTTTGTCGCATCGCCGTGTTGCACCAAACAGAACAAGATCGCCGAAGTCAACGCAGCGCTATTGTGAACCTTGGCTTGTGGTTACGCACTCGTGGACTCTGTGACTCCCTTCGCTTTCAAAGCACACACGACAATTACGAATGATACTTTCCGTCTTCCGGGAACATCACAAGGGCACTTCTCCGGTCACGTCTTCGCTACATGTGCTCGCAAACCGCGGAGCTTCTGGCGTTCCGTCAAACCAAAACAATACCGGCGCCATGTTAAACGCGCGTTCTTGCCAGATTTTTTCCGACCAAACAAAAACAACGAAAGCAAACCGGCTCTAGTTTCCAGCGTACATCGGCATTGCGCCGTGGCCAGATTTTTTCTGTCAGCTCTAACTTAAAGATGACCTACAGATGCAGCAACACTGGTATACCTGAAAACAGGAAATGACCCAAGGGAGGAAAATACAGAACACTTTAAATGTATATCGAGGGATATCAAAGAAATTGGTCTTAATCAGGAAACAATTATGATAGGAGACATGAATGCCCACTTAGAAGAGTTTGACGGATTCACAAATAGAACTGGAAAGCTGCTAGAAGATTTCTGTGAGGCACTGGACCTTGTGTTAGTTAATGCACAAGTAAAATGCGACGGCAAAATAACGTGGGAACGAAACAACTCACACTCAACAACAAACTACTGCCTCATGTCCCACAAACTGTATGACAGGTTAGGAAGTATGGAAATAGATGAGAAAGGAACAAAAAGCTTAGAGAGTGACCACAAACGAATTAAGATTAAATTTGGCGCATCCAAACCAGAACAACAAGCCGAGGAACGAGCGGGTAAACCTAAACTAAGTGAAGCTCAAATACAAAAAGTATCGAAAAGCATTGATAACATATTATCGAAACAACCAGAAAGAGAGTGGACGTATGAGGATCTAATAGGAATATTTAAAAGAGAATTAGAGAAGCATCAATTTAAACAAAGCAAAAAGCAAAAACGAAGACGCAAACCAAAAGGCTGGTGGGATAAGGAGGTCAAAGCAGCCATAATGCGCGCCGTCAAGATGCATCTAGGGAGCATAGGTGGGCAAAAAAAAAGGGGAGCCTTGCCAGCTGAAGTACCTTCAAAATCGGAGAACTTCCAAGAGCGGAAAAGGGAAGCATCAGCTTTACTACAGGCCCAATTTGGGAGTGCAGGAGCGCAGTGGATGATGGATGTAAATAAAAAAGATAGGAATGCGGCAAAAAGGTTTTGGGAGCACATTAAAGCGCAGGGGAGAAAGACAGAGGGTATCCAACACTTACTGACCACACAAGAGGGGAGAAGAGGCACGTGAATATATTAGGCAGACAATCGAAGAGGCTTTCTCCCAGCTTGAGCAAAGGGAGACAGTGAAGAGCACGGTCAGCAGCAGTGTTGAGGAGGAACAGAATTGTGTAACGATGGAGACGACTACAAAAGAATGGGACTAGGCAGAAAGTAAGGTTCCAGCAGGTACAGCGACAGGCCCAGACAAAATGCCCATGGAACTCATAAAGACACTAGAAAAAACAAGCAAACTGAAGTTACGGCATGTGATTAACCAAGTAATTATTGGAGGAGAGGTACCCAATGATTAAAAACTAAGTGAAATGAGACTAGTATATAAAGACAAAGGAAACAAAGACAGCATTAAGTAATATCGCCCGATAACGGTAAGTTCAGTTTTATACAGATTAGCTATGCAGATAGTAAAGCGTAGAATGGAGCAATGGACATATGATATGCAAATACTGGGCAAGCTCCGAAGTAGATTCCGAAGAAATAGAAGACTGGAAGATAACTTTTCGTTACCACTCAATGTATAGAAATAGCAATGAAGAACCAAACTTCTTTATGGTTAGCTTATTTGGACATCAAAGGAGCGTACGATAATGTGAACCAGGAAAAATGAGAGCCGTTTACAACTCCCTGTAACGCCGAATTAGAGCACAGCTCTTGAGGAGGAGGATGAAAGGGTACTGAGGGGAGGGTATACCCCTCCTCCCTCCTCCTCACCTCGTCATCCTGCCTGCTACTCCACCACGTTGGCCACGTGGTCTCACGGGGGTCACGTGACCTCACGGTTACGCCGACGCCGACAGCGACGGCGACACCGCTCAAGCCGGAAACGGGCGTCTAAGAGCTGCGCTCTAAAACTCTGGGGTCAGCTGAAGGAGTATAATTTAGATACAAATTTGGTTAGGTTTCTTCAGCAGGTGTACAGAGACAATAAGGTAGCGATAACATGGGAAGCAGAAACTACACAACCTGCAGCAATAAAAAAAAGGACTCATGCAGGGCTGTCCACTGTAACCTCTGCTCTTCGTGATATATCTCAGTAAAATGGAAAAGAAATTAGAGCAGTGCAACTTAGGTTTCGATGTGAGTTATATGGAAGGAGGGAGAAATGTCGTACAGGTAATACCAGGACTGATGTATGCAGATGACATAGTACTTATGGCAGATAACCAGGATACGTTACAGGAACTAGCTGGAGTATGTGGAGAGGAAGGGGACACCTTGGGCATGAGTTTTAGTAGTGACAAGTCTGGAGTAATGGTGTTTAATGATGAAAAGAGGGAACCCCTCAGGAATCAAGACATTGTAATATACCACGTAGGAAAATACAAATATCTGGGAGCCTGGCTCAATGAGGGAAGGAAATATCTAGAGGAACACGAGGAGAACATAATTAGAAAAGGGAAAATAAATTAATCTATTATGAAGCTCAAGGCACTATGGAACTATAACAGATATGAAGTGGTCAGAGGTATATGGAAATTAGTGATGGTACCAGGACTGTCTTTTGGCAATGCAGTACTGTGCATGAAATCTGAGGATCAATCAGAATTAGAAACTCGACAGAGAAGCATAGGCAGATTGGCGCTGGGAGCAGATGGGAAAACACCAAATGAGGGAGTACAGAGGGACATGGGATGGTCGTCTTTTGAGAGCAGGGAGGCAATTAGTAAGCTGAAATTTGAACAAAGGTTGACCGAAATGAATGATACGCTGTGGGCACGGAAGGTATTCAAGTATTTATACATGAAAAGTTTAAACACGAAATCTACAAACCAAACCCGAAAGCTTACATTTAAATACCTACACACTGGTGATGGGGCTGAACAGACTACCTCAGTGAAAAAGGGGGTGAAAGAGGCAGAGGGGAAAATGTGGGAGGGGAGAATGCAGGAGAAATCAGCTTTAACAGTGTACAGGACACGAAAGCAGGACACAAGAAAAGAAAATCTTTTTGGCAATTCACTGGGAAGTTCTTTGCTGTTCGAGGCGAGAACGGGAGTTTTGAGGACGAGGACGTATATAGGGCTAAATTTCAGGAGACAAACACATTATGTGCCGCCTGTGATAATGACAGCGAGACACTAGAGCACTTGGTTTTGAAGTGCACGGGGCTTCGCCCTGCACTCCCTGAAGGAGTAACGGATTTGGCCGGGGCCCTGGGTTTTACTGGCAACGATGGAAGGCCTGCAGAGAAAAGGATTACAGTGACAAAGATACATTAGAAGATTAGTGGAAATTATCTAGGGAAAAGTAATTGATGGACAACTAACTAGCACATCTGGAGACAGACGGGACAGAGAAAAAGTGGGACTCCCTCCCGCGTGGCTCCGGCCCAAAGTCTCAACCCTGTCTCCCAGTGGGTCCGGTGCTGGGGTAACGCCGACAAGGTTTGACCAGAGGAAAATTGGCGACTCCCTCGCCGGGGGGAAGAGGCAGAGGTGTGATGTTTTTAGTTTTTTTTTTTTTTTTTCCCGATCCCCCGAAGGTCATCCTGTTGATATCCCACACTGCCTAGTGATAGTTCGGGGGAGCAAATTGGTCTTAAAAGGGCGGGAGGAAAAACGTTTTTGTCTTTTTAGACTTAGGCTAGGTAGCGCAAGCTACCGCCCGTTACAAAGGGTATAGCCATTAACATCCATCCTTCCATCCTATGGCGGCCACCACGGAGCGCCGTAAATTCTGAGAAGGGTGCATGGGAAGCAACGGCACATTCCCCCCCCCCCTCCCCCCCCCCCTCCCCCCGCCCTGGTGTTACACGGCCGTTTCGCTTGCAGTTGAAAGGTTGAAGCACTGATCTCAATGACAATTGCTGGATCCCGCTTCCCGCTCCTGCAAGTGAAGCTACCGGACGGCCATCTTGCTCGTAGACGATTTGCGGTTTTGCTAGCGTTTCGCTGTGGTTTTTCAGCGTGCTATAGACACATTTTCTACTCGTTCGTCGTCATTTGCCAAGGAAGTTTTTTAAGACTCTGTGTAACCGTTGAGACTTGCCGTTGTGAACACGTGGGAAATTTTACGAAATCGCAGTGCAGCAGGAAAAAGCCACAACTCGTCGAAAGCAAGTTTCGCTGGTCTCGCGGCGGGACCAAAGCTTCCTTGGCACGCCGAAGTACTGCGCCTTGGCACGCTTGGATACCGATCAAAAATGGACGCCGCACCAAAGTTCTGCAGGTGTGTCGCGCGTAGATGTGTTTAGATCATATATTATATATATATATATATCGGCCAAGGAGTTCTGGATCGTCCAGGTGTTCCGGTGAGTTGCTATCAGTAAAGGTGGGGGGTGATCTGTACGTGCTCTTATGTACTATTAACCATGGCTATGTGCCAAATCTACTCTAATGGATTACGTGGGAGCACGAATAGAGCAAAGATGGGGAGCTAGGAGGGTTTTTGAAGGCAAAAGTACAAAGCGGCGTGAATGAAAATCCTTGAAGCGCGACCGATATGGTCGTGTGCAATCTGTTGACCAATCACAATTAGGCGAGCCGCGCTCAAACGTCAAGTATAATTAGGTGAGCCAGCACTGATCAGTGATGAGGAGCTGTTGTGCGCGGTATTCTGTAAATCGTCTAAGGCCGAAAAAAAGACGCACTTTCCCCTCTCTTCCGTCGCTAGTGGACGCTGGATTAAGCTCGTTTCTGGACCGCGAGGGCCGCAAGTAAGACGCTGATCCAGAGGCGCATACCGCTTCACGCACATTGCACTCGCAAAACATATCCACACGGCGTCGATTCTTGGTCGGCATCCAAGCGTGCGAAGACACAGAGACACGGCACTTGGGCGTGCCAAGTGAGCTTTTAAGACACCTCGAGACCGGCGAAACTTGCTTTCGACGAGTTGTACGTGCCTCTTTCCTGTGGCACTGCGCTTTCGTAAAACTTTCCGCGTGTTCACAACGTCAAGCCTCAACGGTTACATAGAGTCTTAAAAAACTTCTTCGGCGAATGACGACGAACGAGTACAAAACGTGTCTACAGCACGCTAGAAAACCGCAGCAAAACGCTAGCGAAACCGCAAATCGTCTACGAGCAAGATGGCCGTCCGGTGGCTTCACTCGCGCTGCAGCGAACAAGCGGGGAAGCACGATTCAGTAATTGTCATTGAGATCAGTGGTTGAAGCCAAAACGAAACCTTCTGCAATGTCACCTGTTCAAATCGAGGACACGCTTTTTATATCCAATTTAACTGTTTAAAACGAGTAATTAGACCCATAATTTGATTTGTGGTGCGTAAAAAACTATTATCAAGACCCCTAAAATAAATACAAACATGTGCGACATGAGGAAAGCCGCATTGCCATCGACCAGAATCAATGGCAGCGCGCGAGAATCGCGCGGGCTTCGCCCCGTTCCGCGACATGGCGTAATTGCTTTTGGTGCATATCTGTCTCCGAGACATGTTTCTTTCCGCAGCATTTGTCTCCACGGTCCTTTCTAGGTGTGTCCCCAAGCATTCCGGTGCTTCGATGGCTGGCAATGCTGCGGTCATCGCCGGGGGTGATGCGTGTTTTCGAGGTCGGCTACACGGATATGCGTGTATTACCGAACCAAAACACGTTTTTTACAACCTCGCATGATTTTTGAACGACTTATTCATTACTCAACGTGTACATTTATGCTAATTTGTGTAAATAGCGTGTTTTTTACCCCAAATATTCACCAAATACACGGGACTTGCTAACAGTGTAGTTTCACCAGCACCCTTAACCGCAGTTAAGTGTCACTGAAGTGAGACTTGACCGCGGTTAACGATGCCCGTTTGTCTAGTGTGTAGTTGGCAGCAATTTCAAACCATACTTCGGCGTAACTGTAGTTTGGGACGCCTATTGCGCACCCTTAACCGCTGCCAAGTCTGACCTCAGTTACACTTAACTGCGGTTAAGGATGCCCACTCAACAAGTGGGTAATAGCAAACCCAGAAAGACGATGAGCGTCTTCACGATTCACTTTTGATGCCGCTTGATTGGCTCGGAACGGAGCGACGAATGCGGTCCGCCGAAAGTGTAACGGAGGAACGCCTTCAAGACTGCAAATTCAGTGCAAAAGACGAGGATAACAAAGGGACAACCGCCGTGTTTGGGTTAATTCCTTTTTTGTCCTCATCTTTTCGCGCTGAATTTGCCGTCGTGGATCACCAACTAGCCCAATTATCAAAGCGCTGTGCTTGTGTCCATTTCTTGTCGCCTCGCAGGGGACACCTGCGTTAGTAGGTGTTTGGTGAGTGGCGTCCCAACGGACTCCGAGCCGTGCGGGCTAGCCCACTCACGTCTGGCTGTACGTGGCTGTTTTTGTCTCGGGAAAAGGGCATCCTGGTGGTTGAGCCGAGCCCCGGGTAGCTTTGGACCCTTCGGGGATCCCCCGAGTGAGGTGATACACCACTTTGGCCAAAGCATTTCATGAACGGGTGTCCTGGTGAGGCCCGGTCAGGATGATTCTGTCAGTCACCTCTTCTCCTATCCCCTCCGTTGTTTTTGTTTTTTTTTTCAATTCCACCTTCACGTCTATATACTCTTCCTCTCTCGTATCTCTCCATTCCCTTTCACCTTCGTGGCGCCAAGGGCCAACCCTAAGTAGAGAAGAACGTTAGTCTAGACCCACCCTTGGGTACAACATCTGGGTAGGTGCTACAGGAGTAACGTGCACAGCAAAGACATTTTTGTTAGGTGTCGTTACCCTTTCCCATGTTAGGCTCCACAGTGGGCGGCACACCGCAGATATCGAATATCTCCAATTTTTTATGGGTTCTAAAAAGTACCAGTAATGCGAGTGATGGATACTGGTCGAGTGCTTTAATGCGACTGAGAGAAGAGCATCTAGCTCTT
Organism: Ixodes persulcatus; assembly: GCA_013358835.2. Lineage (NCBI taxonomy): Eukaryota > Metazoa > Arthropoda > Arachnida > Ixodida > Ixodidae > Ixodes > Ixodes persulcatus. The sequence continues at coordinate 5,094 of JABSTQ010009978.1, read as the reverse complement.
CGGATGTTCCAATCCCAGAATGCTACAACACCGCTCCTGCTCTACTAGGTGCTGGCCTCTCACGGCACACTGGAAGACTGCCGAACACCATACCTCCCCTTACTCAGACAGAAGCCCCGTAGCGCTGAGGTGGCCCCCAAATACGAGTACTGGCGCGTGTTCGAAGTGGAGGATTGGCTTGTCCAGCAGTTGCCGCATCCTGTGCAGCGGGTGAATCAGCTGGGATGTCCATGTCTCACGCAGGCGGCGACGAGGTCACCTTTGGATGACCATGCTGCGACGGCCTTCGATCTCGTATGTGAGTGTTGTGACGGCGGACTTCCCCTTTCTGCGTACTTATGCCCGGGGATCGGGGTCCTTGTCTCCTCAGTAGTTCGCCCAGGATCCAGCCACGGTTTACTGGGAACCTTCCTACCCAGACACCCTGGCCAACATACAATCCACGCGGATTGTGTGTGTAAGTCACTCGAGTCTCGTCCCCATTGGGCTTCAATCGGTCCAAAGGTGAGGGAAGTTCCCTTCCAAAGAGCGTCCAGGATGGAGTTTTCCGAGTCGCCGTGTGGGTGGTCGTGTGCTGCTTGAACAGAAAGCGGACTACCACACTCCGGGCGCTGTCTCAAAACGTGCACAGCGAAGCGATTTTTTGTTATGTGCCGTTACCCTTTCCCATATTTGGCTCCACGGTGGGCGACACACCACAGATTTCGAATATCTCCCATTTTTTATGGGTTCCAAAACAAAACCTTTCTTGTGATCTACCTCTGAAAAAAGGTCGCACCGAAGACACCGTTCCTTTGAAGAGTACTGTCGATGCTCAAGCCTTCCTACAGTTTTTAGTAATACACTGCAAATATGAATTACCGCTTGGAAAGATCTCCCCGTTCCTTGTTGCAAAAACCCTAGAATCATATTTTGCAAAGTCTTACAAAGCAAAGCATGCTCCATTGTGAAGACCTCCTTGTCGAGGTTAAAACGGAACAACCAAGTATAACCCTCCTTATACTTACCAGAGTAGCTGACCACAAAGTCACAGCCTGCAGAGAAGCGGGAAGAGTGAGCACCTTTGTCGGAGGCCTGACATCATGATCATCCCTTCTGGATTTTTCCATCCCAAGCCTGCCCGCACCGTATTGACCGAGTATAGAGGCTGCAGCGAACGAGTAAAGAACGGTTCTTTAAATCCCTATCTGGTTCAACCACTGTGTGAGCCGTGAGGTGGACCCACTGTCATATGTTTTGGTGATATCAAGAAAGAAGCACAGCGGTCATGTGTTCACTTTCTTACAACGTTTTTACACTTCGTAATTGTGAACAAGTTGTCCTCATGGTGACGTACCCTCTGAAAGTCCCCCAATAGTTCAGTAAGTTGCCCACTTTCTTTTTTTTATGCTACCACATGCTCCTTCAGGACGAATGCAAATACCATGTATATCATAGCCGTAAAGGGACAGTAGCTGCGTAGGTGCTGATAGTCTCTCCCTTCCTTCAGGTACATGATCACGCGGACGCGTCTCCAGTCCAGCGGTACGTCTTCTGTTCCATGGAGATTGTCAAGGATAGGAACTGCTGTTAGGAAGCCTGTCTCAAAGCTCTGTAAGTAGTTTTTGTCCGGGATACAATCCAACCCCTTCGATGCGCTCCTCTTCATTACGTCAGTGCGCGCACCACACTCACTACGCCGACTTTTTCCTTACTGCAACAGAGGGGCGAGCACCGGCGGAGGCGGTTGATCTGACATGCCGCGTTCGGCTTTGGCTATAGCAGACGGCGTTCATAAAATGGCGTCAGCTGTTGCTGGCTTCACGCGGCGGTACCGTGCGTGCTTCCATTCATTCGGCGTTCGTTGCCATGGTGACGGCGAGGAAAGCAGACGTGCGGAAGAACGCTGCGACGCAGAGATACCAGGTGCGTTCTAAGGCCCTTCCCGCATGCTTTTCAATGGGCGGAAGGCGAACAAAAAGAGTTCGAAATAAGGACTTAACGCAGAAGGCTGAATTTCTCCAGCGCCTCATAATTTGACGAGCCTTACACGAAAAGCACGTTTTTTTGGCCATCCCGCGTCCTGTTTTTTTTATCCGCAACATGGGTCTAAAGTACCAATCTGCCTAATTTTTTTCGCTCTCACAGTTTCGCCGTTTGGCCGCCGGCGATACGATGAGCCGCGGGCATGGTGGCCGCGGAATAATGCAGCCTTTCGGATGCCCGTCGAACGAACACTATCTGATTCCTCGCGCCGCGCGTTCAGCCCCGCCGTGTCCTCACCTAAAGAGTGTATCTTACACCGTGCACTATACCGACCCTATACTGCCGATGCGCCGGTTTCGACGTCTATCGCAATCTACTCCACACGCCTCGCGCGAGCCGCTCCGGTCCCAACACTACCCCGTATTCTAGTACACTGTAACACGACCGCACGCCGGTATAAGGAGTATTCACTGGGCACCATATTTGTGGGTCCTGTCTCGCATGCTCAGAACGAGCCCCCATTAATAGGCTGCTAAGACCGGCCGTTTTGAAGGTGTGGAATGCACGTTGCAAAAGAACCCTGGAAGCTAACCATCAGCACGCGCTCAGCAGTCGCGCACACAACTATGGCCGCAGTGAATATTTCCTATAGAACGATTGCAAGGCAGGGCATCTTGGCGGCCGCCATGCCTGTGCTCGTGCGGGGAAGTGCGTGCAATTGCTAGCTTGCCAAGCTACGCTCACGCGCACGCTGCACGTGCTTGCACGCATGAGGCACCAGTCAGGCGCCATGCTTGCAATTGTCTATACTCAGAGCCGTATATTAGGAGAGTTTGGACAATAGGCGGAGCAAAGGCCGCCACCAGCGCCGAATATTCCCCCCACGCTTAGAGCGTAAACTAAATTTGTGACACAGCGTCGACCAATCAGGAGACCTCTACTCCATCTCACAAATGTCGACAGCGAAGACAAAGGGCACAGGCGCGTGAGCCTAGCTCAGCGAAACGCTATTGTTTGTACGAGACCTCGTGCATAGGAGGCACTTCCAAAGCCACGCGCTCGTGCCCATGCTTTTGGCTGCACTGCTAGAACAGCGTCCTGAGACTGGCTGAAAGAAAGCAGTGCAAAGGGTGGGGTGCGCGAGCGTCTTGAGACGCGGAGTTCCGCTCAGCACGGCTCAAATTATACTTCGTTTCACTTACCTGCGAGCGAAGCCAAAGCTAGAAGCGCCGAGACCAGCGCGTTTTGCATTTCTCCCCAGCTCGCGCGCTCGAGCAAAGCCTGAACGCATGGAGCTTCCGTGCTCGCGCTTCCAGTTTGCCTTCGCTCGCACATAAGGTGAAACGAAGTATAGTTTTGGCACAAATTTAGAGCACGCGACCACCGCTAGGGGCTGTTTCGCGGCCTGTGGTTGGCCCGAGATGCTCGCCTATTCAAACCAATGTATGGCCACACTCTCTCAATAAACGGCTCTGTCTATACTACGCTCATCCAGATCGAAACGGGCAGTGTTGGGGATTGAAGCCAGGATCCTTGGATTTCTGCAGCGCGAGCTTCCGCTCCACGTGCTCCGAGCCGCGGGGCAGTCTTCGGGATTATAAGAATTCAACCATTCCGTATAAATAAACACAGAAAGCATAAACACAAAGAGGACAAGAAAAATAGGTTTCTACCAACACGCTCCTTACGTTTTAATTCAAATATTCCATCCCTGGCTAGGAGTGCAATGTAGTTGTGAACGTTCTGGCGTCATCGAGTAACCGCAACGTTTTTATACTTCCAGCTGAATCGTTCGCAGATAATTACCTTATTCTCAGATCAAAATTAGTACATAAACCTCATTCTGAACTCTGCGATCCTATAATGTCATAATTGGCGCCTCTGCTTTGACACTCTACTTTTGAAATGTAACCCTGTCCGGCTTAAAAATAACACAAATTGTGATACACACGCTTATGTCACGGTCTGCTGATCATAACCATTATTCTCAAGACCATCATGGTCAGGGCTGATACTCAACGCCCCCATGACATGAATCGGCCCAAGCACACACGGCAACATGGTGGGCACAACTGTAAACATTAAAATAGAACATTGTTCAGCTTAACTTTACAGTTCAATCATGCGGCAGAACCAAGATCAGGGTTAGCATTAGTGTAAATCCCACGATGACAGCCAGCAGCCGCCACAGCCCGGACAGCTTGTCGTTCTTCTGGCGTTGCAGCACCTCGAAGAACGTGATGTAGATGAGGGTACCTGAGGCTATCCCGTTGAGCACAACGACCACAATCGTGTCCTCCAGGTTGTTCCTCGTGATGGCGCCCACTATTGATCCCAGAGGCGACATCAGGGAGAAGACGAGCATCTGGATGACGACGTTTCGGGGCCGTACCCGACTGGCGCTGAGATCGAACCCGACGACAAAGGCTAGGACGTACTTGTGGAACGAGATGGCAAGGAACATGATCCAGGTGGCTCGCTCGCTGTCCTGGAGTCCCAAGGACAGTCCTTCGAACAGGGAGTGGAAAGACAGGGCAGCCACGATAAGGATGCCGGCGGTTGTGACTTCCTGTAGTGGTGCCTCATCGTCTGTGGTAGTCGGGCAAGTCTCTCTTTCGGGTTCCTGGGTTATTTCGTTGTTTCCCTGGCGCTCCTGCAAGTCACCCTGGCTCGCGTTTTCCCGCTCATGACGACTGTGAATAAAAAAGGTACGAGTTAGCTTTAGGTCGTCACGTCATTACGTTTTTCAGGTCAAATACACGTCTCTGATATTTTATACCAATAACTTCCCTTTTATAGTGTTTCCTTTTATGAGTATTTGCACAACAAAATGCAAGTATGCAAAGAAGACCGATGACCGCGCGATACCAAGACGTTCATAATGCTCACTTTCACGTAGAAGCCAAGGAAGCACTGCGATTAATTGATGTTGAAAGTAAACAAACGTCAGTGAACGCAGCAAATCGGTAAACAATGTTAAATGCGTACATAGCAGACAAACTTGCCCATTGTTATCCTTATTACTAATGCGAGTGATAATAGTTGGAAATAATGTGATCAACTTACGTCTCGTGCTGGTTCGCTATATTATGAAGTGAAGAAAATAATTATAAAACAGAGCAGTTTACA